>CAMZMU010000097.1:31055929-31536865 GCA_947311845.1 Poa pratensis | reverse complement strand
GGAGCCAGAGCAACAATGAGTTGAGCATAGTTTTTTAAGGCGCCACCTAAGCTAAAGCCCTACATTTGTAAGGTGTAGCGCCGCCTTAGACATTTAGCACAGGGCTGCCATAGAGAAGTGACCGCCGCCGCCGGGGTCTTGCTGTGCTGTGGCCGCTACTGGGGCTTGGAAACAGCGATCCCACACCCTCCTTGCACTCCGACCAAGCGGTTACGCTGCCCCCTAGTCCCTGATCTGCTCTGCTGCTGTGGTGGAAAGAAGGGAGGGTTTGTGGCTGCTGTGGCGTGTGGGTTATATGCTGTTTGCTGCTGTACTGAGGAAGGAGAGTGTGGTGACTCTGGTGAGGAGGGTGGAAATGCTAATGTGGTCCTAGCCTATGGAGCCTGACTCAAAATCTGGATCACCAGTCCAGTCCCTTTTGAGAATCCGAATATAAGTTTTGGTGCACACATTCTTGATCGTAGCAAAAAAACAACATTTGTAAGTTTTGTAGAATCAATCTTGAAAAGATCACGCCATAGATATTGATTTGAAACTACTCACTTGCAAGACTTCGTCAAATATCTAGTTTTTCGAAAAAAGAGAAAATTAGAATGCATACAATTTAAGTTCCTAAACTTAAGTTCTTTTTGTAAGTTCCTAGGTAATGTTTTAAAAGGTGGGCCTCGGCGAGACGTAAGTTTTCACGTACGTTGCAAGATCCTTCCTCGAATCACGAACTGGTCTTCTCCCGAGATTTTGGGAACATGCCTTACTATGTTCTAGTGAGGGGGGGTGTTCTTGGAGTTAGGTCATAGAGTAGGTGGGCCTTCTGGTTCATGAGGAAGTTATGTTCTGTATACATAAGTGTCCCATCTATCAAGATTTTTTCATTTCCTTTTCTAATACATGTATTGATTGCTCTGTTCCTACTTTGTACAATGTCTTAAGGTGGTGGCAGGTAATTTGGTGGCGCTGTCTTGTTTTGTTCTTTTCCTTGTTCTGACCACTAGTTATATGCGTACTTTCAAATGCTGATCTCAACTGCAACTGCTTGCCCTGGTTTTAAGGTACTTTTGGCAGAGGCCTTTGAAGTTAAGTGGGGTTATCTCCTAAAAAATCGAAGTAATGGGTGAACCTTGGCATGAGCTGTTCCGAAGGATTTTCACTAGTGTTGCACACCTCTTGATTTCGTTTGTATTTCCTTTGCTTTATATGCGCCAGTTTTGTTATTCCATCTGAATCATTTCGTTATCAATTGAAGGCTGAAGCATCTAAAATTGAGGAAGACATGCAGGAGCATTCAACAAGAGATTGATTATCTTCATTCAAGTGTTACAAGGTTATTGAGTTGTCCTGCTTATTTATGCTTTAATTACAACCAAGTGAGTTTTTTGGTTGTTTGATGGCCCTTCTATGCCATTCAGGTTAAGAGACGATGAAAAAGAACACTCTGAAGAATTATCAGGCATTAAAAAATCTATCGATGACATTACTAAAGAGGTATTTTTGAACTTAATGTCAACTCTTAGACTGTTTAGTACGTGGTGATGATTTTCTTGGAGTAGTCTGTCATTGTAGTTCTATTGTGCTGCTAGGAACACTACTGTCCTGCAAAATTAACTTTAAACTCTGGAAAAACAATAAAACTTATAATGTTACTCGGTCCACTTCACTCACAAATAAGACACATTTTGGACCCGAAACACTTTCGAAAGAAAAAGGTCCCTAAACTGTAGATATGAATTGTTTTTTTTTATATTACAGAAGTTTTGTTTCAGATGAACCTACTTCTACCATTTCCATATGGCCTAGATGTTCACCAAGATTTTTGTTTTGTCAATGTGGAAATAGTTTATCTGCACTAACTTTGGGACGCATATATTTAACTGGAGCGATTGTCTCCATACCTAGTGGCAAGACGCCCTAACAATAAAACGACATGACACATAGTTTACTCAAGTTAATTCACTTCTATGCTTTCATTTACCGGAGCCGACAGAACCTCAGAGGATACATTAGCTTGCCGCTATGCTTGTAGATTTGTATGGTTGCACTCGTCAAGGTTGAGATGTAATCTAGAAAAGAAGTGAACGGACCACCAACTCGACGACCAACTCGAATCTTTATACGTAGAAAAGATTATGTTACCTTCTGTATTTCGTAGGTACATAATGTAATCCATTCCCTATTGATGTATGAACGCCAGAACATGTTTTCTTGTTTACTTGAACACGTCTAGCAGCACATCATTTTCATCAAGAAGAAAGCTCTAAAGAGGCGGGAGCGACCAATGAGCACCACACCTGCCAACGGTGATGCTTGAAAAGGAAAATAAAGAAAAACACGGCCATCCTTACCAAACAACCTACGACCGGGCACACAAAGGCATGGTGTTTGCATTGCCCTCCAGCCAAAAATGGCGAAGAAACGGAGCTACCATGACGATGACACCAGGGCTGCCCTGTCAACGTATACCCCTACCATTGCGCCCAAGCCGATACAGATGTATCATACCATTTCATAGATATGGTTGCACACATATAATCCATTATAGACCGATATATCTACCAATATGCATAAGCCCGATATATGACCAGATCGATGCATAGATGAAAATATTTCCTTTTAAAATAGTATTGTTGGAAGTAAAATTAGGTATTTGCAACCTCATCAAATTATTATAGTCATGAATAATGTTATGTATATACACATTTATAATGTGCCTTTTGATGTTAGAGTAAGGATTGTCTTAGTCTTTGCTATTCTATTTTTAATTGACTAGTTAATAAATTTGGAATCATATATTTGTTATGCTCAACATCACATCGTTCATTTTCATTTTCTTGTATTGACAAGGCTTGTTTTGAACAAGAAAAATGAAAAAAAGTAGGCATGTTTACTCCGATGTAACTATGTATCGTCTCATATATCACTAGATATTTGATGTCCGATATGTATAAGCCAAACCAAAGTGTGAAATAGGACCCAGACACAATAAGAGAAGGCCTCATCTACGGTGTGTCAGCAATGACCCTAGGAGCCCATATTTTGTGTAGAGGACCAACACAAGTGTCCAGGCTGCCAGCCTGCCACCAAGCCTTGCGGCTAAACTAGGGAGGTCAGCCATCTCCACCCGCCACGTCGGTGGACTTTGTGGCTGCCAAAGTGTGGGATGGCTATCCCAGGATATAAGGTCTCCCTCGGAGTTCGAGGAAGGAGGCATGAACAAGTACCACAACAACCCCTCGCTTTGGCTCTACCCGCTGACCCCCGCGCTGACTCATCCATCCGATGAGGAAAAGAGCGAGGGCATCCTAGAGATGAGGAATAGCTCGTTCTAGAAACCCACATCCGCAGTGAAGGAGTGCCATGCTGTCACAACGGTTCAGCGCCTCTCCGCACTAGATCGAGTAGCAGGGCACCACATGCGTCCTCGGTCCAGATTAAACCAGGTCGAGCAACATTGCAGGCGACCATTTTCTGAGACCATCGGCTAGCCACGAACAATGCTTAGGGTTTGCAAGTGCCCTCAATTGCCACCTAAACAAACTGAGCGGGAGAGGAAGGTCCGCCACCGTCGTTCGTTGACCAGGCCTTGCCACGGTGTCGATCAGGCGATGAGGGAGGTGATAATGTAATTATGTATAATGTTGTTCATAGAGATTTGTGTACTCTAGATAGTGTTATTCTTAGAGAGTATTTATCTTTTTTTTACTAGTTCTCATATGTTCTAGTTCTTTCTGGTTCCTAGTATTTGATGTGGAAACTCCCTAAGCGCAATTACAGGCGATGCCGCCCTCGTCGCGACGTTAGGATCAACAACGACCCGTCACATGTCGCAGCCCGTCACACGCCGCAGTCCGACCCTGGAGTTAGGAGGAAGCTGGTCGCTTTCGCTGCCTGGATCTGAACCATGATTGCACCAAGACGTCCGCTGTAGACGTTGTCTCCAGCAATGAGACCAAGGACTCCACGGTGGCCACTATCGCTACGCCACCTTGGCGCAGGACCACCCCTACTATGCCGTCTTCGCCAACCCGCGAGTTGACGCCCGTTATTGACCCCTTGGATCCAAAGCGCTTCAACATATGGTGCTCTATCGAAATTGAGGAGAAAGAGGAAGTCTTGAAGGACGCGATGGGCGTGACCCATTGCGACCGTTGATGAAGTTATCGTCGCCAGCTCAAGAATGTTTCTCCAACCAGCCTGACAACCTGGTTTGGAAGTGGAACGTGAGCGGCATCTATTCTTCGTGCTCCTGCTATAGAGTCAGCTTTCTTGCCACCATGGCCTGCAACGCATGGAAGCTGGTTTGTTAAAGGTCGGCGCTGTCTCAAATACTTCCTTTTGCTCGTGAACCGGGACCACTGCTCAACTGCTGCCGCCTTCAACGCTGGGCCTGACAGGATCATCCTTGCGGCCTTCTCTGCGGCCAGGAATTGGAAACCATGCCATACCTCTTGACGACATGCCCATACACCACGTCATCCTGAGGATCAAGGATGAGGCAGCCCTTTGGGCTACTGCAGGTGTGCCTGGCCTAAGAGTTGTACTGCCACCGACCTAGGATATTCACTAGACAACCTATATTTTGCTTTACTTTGACCTCCTAGGACTCTTTTATGACCGAACTCTACCTTTTCAATGAAATGAAACGCAAATGCATTTTGTGTTTTCTTAAAAAAAACATGGTTTTAAGCTCAATATGAGCTTCGGTTCATTATTAGGTACCTTCGAAGGAAGAAATGGCCCTTTACTATCCATCTGAAAAGCTCCACTTATAAATATCTACAGTATGCACCATTTGAAGTTCACAAGTCTTCTGTATTTTTTGTGTGTGTAGTTGGCCAACTTTTGTCTGCATGAAGCCTGAAATATGTGTGTCTTCTTGTACCATTTATGCCACTACACTTTCTTCCACAGATAGCTGAAAAGGATAACAGGATTCGACAATTCAAATATGATATTGATGATCTTCAGCGCCGTCAAAGTAATTCGGTATGTTCTCTCTTAGTCTATGGTATCCACTAAGCAGTACATGCTCTTTTTTGTGATTATAACCCTGCTGGTCAGGATGTACTTGATTTTAGTAGCAACTGCTCTCTAACATCTATTTACATGCAATAATGCTTCATCTTAGGTGACGGCATTTGGGGGACAAAAAGTTCTGTACCTTTTGAAATCAATAGAGATTAACTACCAACGATTCAAAAGCCCACCTATTGGTCCCATAGGAGCTCATCTGGTATGGAAGTGCTGATTATCTTTATTCTTATCTTGAATTGATTAGTCTTACATATGCTGATTATTGATAATACCATGAGAAGTACCTGATGCAATTGATAATTTGATATATCTTTTAGCACTTGTTCTGATCTGCTGTACCTAGTAATGAACTTCATCAGTCCATATTGCTTTATTTTTTGTATTGTCTGCACTGTTCTGTTGGCAACTCATTATTATAGCACATCCCTTTATTCACAGCTTTTGTCTGTTTGCTTATCCACGGCTTAACAGGTGGTCACCTAACTATTATTCCTAGTCACATGCCAATGCTGTGTTCCCCTAGAACAGTTGCATTGGTTCCTATGAAGTTCTCACCCATCGTATTCATTACTGTGACTGGGCATCCATATTGCCTGTCCTTTGTTCTCCTAGCATATCTTGCTGCTCTAGACCTTGTGTTGACTGTAAAGTATGTCTGGAAATGCCCAAGTGCTAATAGGCGCACAGGATTTTAGAATTCAAAAATGAATCTAGAAAGAATCTCAAACAATTCAGACATGTGCTCCATGTAGCATATGGAAACATAAAAAAATTGTGCGAAGTTGTGACCATTTGTGTATTGTATAGAAAGACAGAAGATTACACAACCCTGTTTGGTTGAGCTTATTTCTGATTTTTTGACTTTTGGCTTATAAGCCACAAAAGCACCTAAATAGATGCTTCTGGCTTTTGATTGGACACTGTTACATGATGATATAAGCCAAAAGCCAAAATCAAAAGCACCTATTTAGGTACTTTTGTGGCTTATAAGCCAAAAGCCAAAAGCGAAAATTAAGCCCAACCAAAGAGGGCCAATCCGTTGTAATATAAGCACATTCTTCTCTTTGTTTGTACAGTGTACAGATGATCATATTTTTGTACATATTTTTGCTGGTAGATTTGTTTTAACATGATGCAGGTGTAAACTTATATATATTATTGTACAAAACACAAACCAAGATGTGTATATGCATGATCCTATGTGCACAAAATCTTCTCCTATTGTCTGCCTCCGATGTTGACTGGTCTTTGCATCCTGAGTTCATTTATATTGGAAATAAGCACGAATCCACGTCCGAGTAGTATAGGGGTTTAGTCCCAATCCTACTTAGTCGAGGTCCTAGCTAGGTTGTAACAAGGTGCGAGGTCCTATATATGCACGATACCCCTGTAATCTGTACCGCCGTGATCAAAGTAAGAAAGAAAGCAACAAGGCTTGAGTCTTGTTGTGTCTTTCCGTGCGTGGGTAGCTAGCTAGGAAATCTAGTCAAAGCTAGCTTCATACGTGGGCATTGGTCTGGCAAACACTAGTTGACGCGTAGGTCGGAGACTAATCCGTCCCGCATACCCCCCCTTTGGCTTATGGGCCCGTCCCGTTAGTGCTAGCGGGTGGAGACGAGGAAGAAGAAAGCGAGGCGAGGGAGGCGGCCGGAGACGAGGAAGACGAAGCGAGGCGAGGCGAGGGAGGCGGCGGAGACGAGGAAGACGGGGAAGAGCACGGGAGACGGAGCCAACCTCGCCGCCGACGGGGACGGCGCGGCTGGCCGCGACGTCGCAGGCCAGGCGAGGAATGGACCTCACCGTAGCCGGCGACGACGTGGCTCGCCGCGGCGGCGCAAGTGGAGCTGAGGCATGAACTTAACGAGGGGGTGCAGGTGCGGTGTGGCCGGCGCCGGAGAAGAAGGTGGGTGTGTGTGTGGGGGGGGGGGGGGGGTTAGAGGGAAGCCGGGGCGGCGGTGGGCTGGCGGCGGCCGTGGTTCGAGCAGGGCGGGGCGCCAAGGCGGCGCCGGGCGCGGGTGGCGGCAGCAGGCGGTTACGGCCGGTGGTGGCAGCGGGGGGTCGACGGAGGAGAGCGGGCGTTGGAGGCGCTGGGGAAGAAGAGGAAGACGATGGCGCGTTGATGGGCCTGGCCCACAATAGCATCCCCGTGGGCGGAGCGGAAAGCGCTCCACGCAGGTCAGAAACTAGGGGTTCCCCATTGGTCTGGCCGAAAGCACTGGCTAGAAGTGATCTAGTCGAGTTAGCTTTTGCTAAGCGCTACCGGGAAGTGCTCGGCGAGTCGCATTGACAATTCAGGACCTGCGCCAACGATTTAGGCCTTCAGAAAATTAAACAATTTGATCAATCTTTTCTGCTGTTGATTTCAGTTCATCTAAATAACTGTTTCACATTTTTTCTCATTGCATTGAACAGCATGAATGCAAAATAGATTTGTTGTTTTATGTCAATCCCATAGAAATAGGAAGTTGTTGCAATTAGGCTTGTAGTCCTTGTCAAAGTTTGGGTACTGCACTTACGTATAATAAAAAGTAATGGTATAAAGTATAAACTATAGCTGGTTATTTCGTATAGTATTGTCTTCGCTAAATAATAAGGTTATAGCTGCAGCCTGCATTACTTCTTCCAAACCTTAATAATGCTTGTTGTTATGCAGAAACTTGTTACTGAGATCTGGTCTGTGGCAGTTGATTGCGCATGCGGGAGGCTTATGGATGCTTTTATTGTCTCTTGTCATAGGGATTTGCAAATTTTACGAGAATGTGCGAATAAAGTGAATTACAGTAACCTTCAGATTATCATATATGATTTTACTAGACCACTGTAAGATAAGGCATCCCATATTCTTCAGTTTTCCTGTTTATTTTGATGAATTCTAATTCAGTTACTTTTTATAGTTTGTCCATTCCACCGCCTAAACTTCCTACAACAGTGCATCCGACAGTACTGTCAGTTATTCAGTCAGAAAACGATACTGTACTGAATGTATTGGTGGATCAGGTACTACATTATGTAAACTTCACACAACTGCTATGTTGGTCTAAAAATTGGTCTAACTTCCATATGTCCAAACACCAAGGGGGCACAAAATTTGAGTAATAATTAAGGAATTGGACTGGTTACACCATGTCGATTTCAACCATGATTTCTGTTATCATTTAATGAACTTTTTGTGCATGGAAAAGTTACAAGAAGTGCACTCTTGGTTCCCTGAACAGATAATTATTTTGAAACAACGAATCCAAATAAACTGGACAACTAGTCAATACGCATTACACTATTCTTGTTATTTTCCTCAGATGCTTCAGTTTTACATATTATTATTAGAGCACATATTTGCTAAAGTTCCTTTATTTCAGGGCGGCGCTGAAAGGCAGGTTCTGGTTCGAGATTATGAAGTAGGAAAATCTGTTGCATTTGATCCTAAGATTCGAAACATGAAGGAAGTGTATACTGCTGATGGATTTAAAATGTAAGTATTGGTGGTGGTGCTCATTTTTAAATTGGTCATGTTCTAGCCATTTACCTAGTTGTTATATAAAGCAGTTTAGATGTGTTCTACCCTAATAAATCCTTGCTAGAAGTAATTTTAGAATCATATGGGCATTTCTATCTCCATGTGCCCCTAAATTTAGTTTGGCGATTTACCATCTTGCAATTTTGTGAAATCAGCCAGCGGCGAGTTAGGTGCAGGGGTGTTGTTTGATGGCACATGGGATTACTTGGAGGACCTACTAAACTACTGTTACCTGATTCACAGTTCGCTGGTTCGTGATTCGAATTTGCGATTCACGATTCTCCACTCCCTAAAATCAGATTTATTTTGGAATTGTAGTCAACTTAACCCTAGTTACCTGGTACGCAATTCCTTATACATCTCCATGCGCGAACTGCGTTTGTGAACCCAGAATTGGGGTCGCAAATCGTTAAACTATAGTCAAGTAATAAGCAAGATAGGAATCAGGGCTAGCTCAGAAAGCAAATTGGCCACAGAAAGTTGTATTTTTACAATAGAGAAAAAGGAATATGAAAAAAAAATGTTGGATGGCAGGGCATCCTGCTTAGGATCCTATCATTTGTCTCCCTTTTTCTTCCTTTTTACTTTGTCGTCGCCCACAATCCTAATTAACCCTCAGGTCTTAGGCCACTCATCCTGCCATGCCACTACTGCACCCCTGCGGTCCAATGCTCCTCAACAATGTCAAGATGGCTACCCAGCAGCGAGGTCAACCGTGCGGGTTCCTGCGCAACGGGGACGGAATGGGCATGTTCGAACTGTAGCTGCAACATGAAAAGAATCTGTGACAGATTAATGCTGTCTGTTTTTGGATTTTTGCTTCACTTCATTTTGACAAATCTAGGGAACTAACTGCGATCTGTTGTGATTTTGATGCCTGATGTACGCCGCTATATCAGGATCAGGGTTCAATATCTCTTCCAATGAATATAACTGTGAACTTGAAATTCTCTTCTGAGCACCCGATCGGGGTGAGGGCACGTTTGCTAAGTCTCTTGGAAAGCAGTCTAAGACCCCATTTGCATGTCTAAATCCTTTGACTGGGGAGAAAACACCATCGCATTGTCAGTAGAGCGGCACTTGACGTCAGATATGTTGATCAACCAGTGGAAATAGGGTTAGCTATTAAAAGTGTTTTGCTCATTTGCCATGTCTAAAATGTTTTGCTCTTAAAAGTGAATGTACACTTATATAGTATGTCAATTTGGAGAAATCAGGTTTGAAGGCCATACCATAGTGTGGTGACTCCTTACACTTTCCTCCATTCCTCTCCATCCCTCTTGCGCCTTTGAGTGATCGCCATGACTACTAGTCACCATGACAGGTCATAGCGATAAAGACAAATGTCAGCGGCTGCCTACAGCAAGGACAAGAAGCAATGGGGGACTGAGGTCTCATTTCCCTCCTCTTCTTTGATGTGCAACCCGACAGTGTCCAAATAAGCATACCAGAATGTCAGGCAACCTGCAATTGCGGATGCTTCGCAGGATTGGACAGTAATCCTGGTAAAAGCAACTATGGCCCAATCTGAAATTTGTCGTTGCCGCCGACAGCTTTATCGCAATAATTGCTGCACCTCTCGAGCTCCCTCTTGGCCTTCTGCCTGCAGGGATGCTGCAGCGCCTAGAGGAGGGTACATTTTTTTTTGAGAAAACGCAAAAAGCCTTTGCGTTTCATTTTATTGAAAAGATAGGAGAGTTTTACAACCGAGCACGCCTCCAAAGAGGGCTAGCAAAACCAAAAATTACATCAATGGACATCCCAGGTCGTCGGGATGATGTCTCGCAGTCTGGCCGTGCCTGCTCTGGCCCAAAGGGCAGCTTCTTCCTTGATCGTAGCAACTAGGCCGTCAATGGAAGGACGGGCATCATCGAAAACGCAGAACCTAGTGATATCATCCCTTCCGCCCGCCCCTGATTCCCTCACTTACCCGACGATTCCCCAGTGTTTGACTGCTGCCTCATGCAGGCGGTCACTGTGTCCACCTCTTCCTCCCCTTCTTTTCCACTGAACTCCCTGAATGGCCTTGTTGTCGTTATCCATGACTAGCAAAACAAATTACCTTACGCTGGAAGTCAAGGAGTGTGGCGTTTTGGAGCTCGGGCTCCATGGAGCCTGTTTTTAGAAATATTCAAAAATGGCATTTGTAATTCTAAAAAAAATCAGAAAAATCCTAGATGTTGATAATGAACTCTACTAGTGTTCAAAAACCCAAGATGAAATATTTTGTATTTAAGGCTGAGAAACAATGAGAAGTGTGGATCTGGGTGCCGTGAACAGCGCATATTTTGAAAACATGAAATTTTGTCATATTTGTTATTTTTGTGCAGCCTAGAATACAAAATATTTTGTATTGGTTTTTGCGCACTGGTAGATTTTGTCATTATATACATCTAGAATTTTTTTTCAGAATTTTTGAAACTTCCATATTGAGATTTGGATTTTTTAAAAAAAATTGGGCTGCATGGAGCCTGAGCTCCATGTTGGTGCAGTTAGATAAGGAGATAATTTATTGACCTCGTGATAACATGAAAAAAGTGAGAATTTTTAGTTTCGATGAAGTAAATTCTTTAGAGAAGAACATCTAGTAAATTCATTTTGCCTAAATGTAGTTCACCAGTGTTGTCGTGTCTCGTGTGTTTGAGTGCTCAACCCAATTTTACTGATGCACTTAGTATTCATGAACATCTTTTGGGAATTACTGTTTCATGCAAATTACTAGATAAATTCTTTCATAAAAGAAATTAGCATGCTAGGTAGCGTCATATTGTTGTACGCTTGTACTTGTACGATCATTATTTGATGATCATGTTGCCTTTGATCCTTTTTCCAGGTTTTCTAGAGGGTCTGTTCAGACCATTCTTCCTCCATACAAAAACTTAAGAGCTGGTCGGTTGTGCGGTTCGTTGGGGAACAAAATAGCTGAACTGACGAATGAGGCTACTGGTATTGAAAGAATAAAGTCGGAAAAGAGCGCTCAGAGAAGGAAGCTAGTTAGTGACCAACAAAACCTCGAACAGAAAATAACAAGTTTGAAGGTAAAATTCATACTGATGTGTAACTCATTTAAATTGTCTCGTAACTTGTCTTATTGTTCTGTAGAGAAAACGGGTATCCGAGGAGCATCGTTTAGAGAATAAAAAACTGCGACTTGATGATGCCAAGAGAGCTTCTGCTGAAAATAATAATTATACTGCTGCGGATACCACTGAACTAGAGGAGGAAATAAAGGTTTGCTCCCATTTCCTTTTCTTAGCAACCATCTATCTCATTTCGCTTCACTAATATATTCTGATCTTCATTATCTAAGCAAGAACCTCATAGATTTTATCATGCTATACTTATTTTGGCAGCAAGAGAAAAGTGACATTGAGCAAAAAGAACTATTGCTGCAGAAGAGCAGTGTAAGGTTAACAGCAATTTTACGAGAAGTGAATGATAAAAAAGCGTCTCACCAGACCTTTATGGGTATGGAATTTCCACGATATCACTATTGATGATTTTACCATCCTCTATTGGCATGTACAATATTAAGCTGTTTAGCATTTTGTTTTTTCATTTTGATCTTGAGATGGCTAACAATGCTTGCCATGTGGAGCTGGGTATATACATAGTGATAGATGAATTGTGGCGTCAACTTCTTTGAAGGAAAACATACTTTAAATTGAAGGCAAATGTTTTTTTAGATGAAAGGCATATGGTCCTGCTTTATATTGAAAGCAAAAGTTTTGTCTGAGTACAAGAATACTAGTATCTGCCCAGCTTTACAAGACCAGCATAAACTGAAAGAAAACGCCACACTCCCTCTACCAAGTTAAGAACGTTCAATTTTTTATTTTCTCGGGCATAAGTGTGTAAAAGGATTTAATATAGCGTAGCTGTGAAGTTAGTATTCAGTTTGTCGGACAGTATCTGTCCTCTGATATGGTTAGGAGCCCACGATCGCTCAGTGCGCGCTCCCGTGACCCGAGTTCGAGCCCCAGGCTCCTCGGTTTAGTGCGCGCCTAGAGCTCCCGTTTCTTAATATATAGGCGCAGGGGTGGTCTCGTTTATACCCATACGATACACTCCTTTTATATTTTCTTGTGATATTATTACTCCTGAACAAGAAGGGATTCAAAAGATATGACACCTAACACCTTTTTTCACTAAAACACGTGTAAAAATTTGGTTGTTTCTAGCTCTTTCCAGTTGACACTTGTTTCTCCGCTTTGTCTGTATGCCAAATTTATCATAGGTTTCTTTCATTTACAGTATTGTATTTCGAAATGGTTGGTGTTTTTATAATAAACTATTCTCTCTGCTGAAACTGATGGATAAAGTATTCATATTTTAGTATATTCATTTTTGTTTCAACCTTGCTACCTACTACTACTGGAGCACCTTAGTTAACTTCCGTGTACTTTGTGCCTTGGATGCATATTTTAGAAACAAATCGACAAATCGGTGTTATCTCTATGGAGCAAGATAATTTGGAAATATTGTGTTGACTGGAGCTCTGTTTTAAGTTCCTTTCATATCATATATGTGGCCTATATTTTCTTTTACATAATATGCTCTTCAATGCCTGACTGAAAGTTACTGTTCTGCTGTCTGTGGCTTCCTCTTTAGCTGTCGTTACCATTCTCTGTGGTTCTCAAAGTACATTTTTTATTTCAGATTCTGCGAATGAGAAGACAGGGTCTTTTAGCAGCGCAAAGGATGAATTAGGTGTTGCTAATCGTAAACTGGATGCCGCTCAGCAGGTGTGCTTCTCCTTATTTAAAACTCTCACGTGCTACACGATTCACTGTAGGTTTGTGTTTCATGGCCTTTGATACTGTGAGTATAGGCGACTGGAAACACTATCCTTTAATCCATCGAATCATGAAAGCATCAATGAATCACATATCTTCCCCTGTTCCTTTCTTATCTCATCTAAACATTGTATTGTAATGATCCATTTTTTTATCAAACTAGGGCTGTCATACGTTATGTCCTACAGGCAGTATGCTCTTATGGTCTGTTACCATCTCCGCCTTAGCACCACATTGATATTTTGTTGATCTTTTTATTTACCTTTTTTTGAACGTGAGAATAACAAATTATATTGTAGATGAAGTGGATAATAGTAGCATTTTTGTTAGATTATTACACTACCTCTTACCTGTACTATTCTATATAACTTTGTTAAATGCGTCTTTTTAGACACAGATCATCACCATCAGCAGCTTGGTCGACCACTCCTATCTCAAGAATTAGCAAATTTTGATTGCTCAATTGTCTAACCTTGTATGTACTGACGGTAGTTCTTTCATTGAATGTGTGAATCAGGAGAAGACTCACTATGAAGGTCTCATGAGAACTAAAGTCTTACCTGATATCAAAATGGCTGAAGCAGAGTATGCAGATCTTCAGCAGCTTCGCCAGGTCTTTGTTCTGTTACTGTCACTAATGACCTATTTTCATTTTGTTGAGCTACTATTGTTTCTGTTTGGATCTTCTGTAAAAAGAGTGTGCTCTGTTACTTACAGGCACAGGCAGTGTGCACCTGAAAATTGTTATTGCCGAAAGAACAAAAAATTACTTAATAAATAAAACCAAAGATATAGTGTTAAACGTTCTGATAGAATCAAGGTGCTCCAAGAAGAAATAAAAGCTACGTGTATCGATTTGTAATTGACAGGATGAAAAACAAAGAAAGATTTAAGTGTGAAGGCCAAACTAATTTATTTTTTACCTATTGGAATGGACATATCAGGGTTCAGGATGGTCTGCAACCACCAAATTCATGCTGTTTGCAGTATAATATTCAGAAAAGCCCACACCTTGAATGGTGGCCAAGCTTAAAGCTGTAACTTCATGTCTTCATCTTAACATCTGTGAAATGCAAATAGAGTAATGCTGGATATACCATGCATACCAGTTATACTTTATTTTTGGCAGTATTTTTTAGCAAAAGTTAATTATAGTGCTGAAGTTCCGTCCTTTTCTATGAAGCATTTCCAAGACCTCGATATGTCAAGTCTCTTGTTTTACCGGACTCACACCTCCTGTCACGGCCTTGCATTCCTGTAGGATTACTTCAAGAAGGCTTCGATTATTTGCCCGAGAGTGATTTAGAAGCTCTGGGGCATATCGCTGGATCCACTCCTGATCAATTAAGTGCTAAGATAAATAGACTGAAACAGAGACTTGATCAAGAAAGCAGAAGGTTTGGAACCAACAACTTGGTTTTAGTTGCAGATAATGTTGCTGCATATGAGTTTTGATCCTTTCTTTAAGAATAATATTAATGATCTGAGCAGATATTCTGAGTCCATAGATGATCTGAGGGCATTGCATGACAAAAAGGAACGGAAAATCTTAAAAAAGCAACAGCTCTATGAAGGTTTTAGGGTGAAATTAAATGTAAGTTCATTACTTCATGGTTTGCTACATATGATGTACCTCCTCATTTTCCATCTAGTGCATCAGTCGAACGAAGTATTTGGCTGAATTGCTAACCACTGTTAAATCTTGGTCGTGGAAATTCACAAGAGAAAGATTGGCATATGTAATGTTTGATCTACCGAGGCATATGCGGCCTCCAGTTCAAGCTATCGTGTTTTGGACACGGTCTGCAAACCACAATCTTGACTACTTATTTCTATTGTTATATATTTGTAAAGCCCATTAAATTGATATATTGTGTGAGTACATTTTGAGACAATTCTACGTCTCTACACATATGATTTCTAAGTATCCAATCTAATTATTTAAAGTAATATTGGTAGTCAATTTTTTGAATGTTTCACTAGGACTCTAGGAGTATACTACTGATAGTCTAATACTGAAAGTGTGGTCTGATGTATCACTTTGAAATGTACCATCTACTGGGTCTGTTTTGAGCCAAGTTTCCTGCTGTGCAGTCGTGTCAAAAAGCATTGGACTTGCGATGGAAGAAGTTCCAGAGAAATGCTGGCCTTTTGAAGCGACAATTGACTTGGCTGTAAATACAAGTTTCATTCTTGAATGTTTATCATCAAATAATCTGCAAGTTTTAATTTCTCTTATCCGTCAGTTGGAATGTTAGTCCTGAGAGTTGTACCTCCTTTTTTTGTTTTAAAGGTTCAATGAGCACCTGGGAAAGAAAGGTATCAGTGGATTCATCAACGTAGATTACAAGAATAAAGTTCTGTCCGTAGAGGTGTGTATCCTTCATAAGATTTGCCCTTTTTGATGTGTACCTAGTAACTGGAGCATTTGTGCCTCGTCACTAGTTGCCTGCTCATCTTACAGCAATTTATGTAACATTTGTTTATGGCATTTGTTGTAGCTCACCATGCCTCAAGATGCATCGCGTGATACCGTCAGAGACACTAGAGGACTGTCAGGTGCCTATATAGTTTCTCAGTATTTTCGTACCTATGGTTTAGATAACTATAATTATATTGTATTTTTCACATTTCATTTATAGTTGAGAATACCTCTCACCAAGTTGATTTTGTTAGTATTTTGCAGCTATGTTTTAGATAACTATAATTCTTGCTTTGTATCTTGGTACAGGAGGAGAGCGATCTTTTTCGACACTTTGCTTCACCTTAGCTCTTCATGGAATGACAGAAGCACCTTTTAGGGCCATGGATGAGTTTGATGTATTCATGGTGAGCGATCTGATGTCCTTTGACAACCATCATGTCCAGTTAATGACAAGTCAAACCTCATTGGCGGTATCTGAATTGTGCAGGATGCGGTAAGCCGCAAGATAAGCTTGGACACACTCATAGATTTTGCTGTTGCGCAAGGGTCACAATGGGTATTCATAACACCGCATGATATCAGGTCTGAAAATCATCTATAGTATTTCGTGTTCCAGTTTCTCGAATAGATACTTATAACACCTATGTTTCCTCAGCATGGTGAAGCCCGGAGACCGGGTCAAGAAGCAGCAAATGGCCGCCCCTCGTGGTTAACTCAGGACTCAGTTGACTGACGTTGAGCTCAGTAGTCAGTACGGTGTATATCTCGTAGCCTTAGGGTCCACCCTGGACAGAATCTATCTAGAACTGCTAGTTTCCTATTTAACTTGTACATAGCTCGTCTTGAAGTGAAAACTTTTAGCTAGAACGTGGTCAGAGACTTGGCACCAGTACTTGTTTTGTTATCTAGAGTTACCAGCACTACCTTGTTGCATGGTTGAAACAGTGCTCCCGTGCCACCCCTTTCAGTTTGGTGATCTCAAAGGGCGTGTTTGGTAGCTCACAGATCAGTGCAAATTTCGTGTGTTTGGTAGCTCACAGATCAGTGCAAATTTCGTGTGTTTGGTAGCTCACAGATCTGTGCAAATTTCGTGTGTTTGGTTGGCTGGGTCGTATGAAGGTTCCCTAAATGAAGTTTCGTATGAGGGCAAAAGCGAACCTGGGTGGTTCACGTGATACCCTAACCTGTGTAAATAGATAAGAGTACACGAAATACATATATGCACTAAACACCGGTGGTTCTTAACTCGTTTCCTTTTATAGAAAATTGTGGGCAATCAAATGTGGTGCAAAACATGATTCTAAGAGGCCTCTAAGCGGCACAGTTGAAAGGAGAAAAAAAAAACAATGCAAGTAGTTAAGTAACCAAACACGCCCAAAGTCTTAATCTGTGTCTCTCACTCCTTGGCTGCCGCTCCAGAGTGAGATAATGACATCAGACATGGCGAGAGCGGGGCAGAGGCCCAGTGGTTGGGGTTGCGGTGTGGCAGCCCAACGACTTGAGTTTGATCCCCGTCGGGGACGAATTTCCTGGAATTCTCGCAAAGAGCATTTCTTCTATAAAAAGATGCCTTGAGTGCTAGTGTCCATGGATCTCTTTTTTTTTTACATCAGACATGGCTAGCGGGTTAGGCCCTATTTTGTTATTCATAATGATTTCCTCATTGGCTATGAGGCCTTGATCTTTCTGCAGGATACTGGATCAACGACTAAGGTGGTGGCTGAGTCCACGATGTTATATTATGGGTAGGGTACAAGACTACTCCTTGATCTATGTTGAGTTTTATGCTTACGACGTCATCTTGATTGGTTAATTACCTCCAACTTTACCATCAACGAAAAATCATGGCTCCTGCCATAGACTCCCTCTTCTTGAATAATAAAAGGTAACAGCCCATTATGCTTAAGACGAGGAAGTTCAGAGAATTGAGAAGGACCGTAGGAGCGATCTATCCTCTTGGCGCCATGTTGCGATGGACTCCTACATCAACTTGTGCTCCTCTAGCTGCTTTCTCCGATTGAGCTCCTCAAAATAACCGAGACGACCGACGATGACGACCCTGAGGCAGTGTCGACGACTTGCGTCTCCACGCTAGGGATGTACTCAAACAACGAGCCGTGCAAAGCGGGAACGGCACAGGAGGAGGCACGCGAGTCTTGACCTGGCAGCACGACGACAGGGGAGACCTGGCAGCACGACGACAGGGATCACGTGGCCCCCTTCTCGACTTGGGGAAGAGGGGATTAACTCAAACAACATACTAGGGCTGGACGCGCGTGCCGGGGCGCGGCGCTTCCTGTTCTCCATGGAGTATCACATCTCGTAGCGAGACATTGTGGCTGCCAACGGCATTCCAAGTAATTTTATAGACGAGCGCGGGGAGGCGGGAAGGTGGCGAAACGACGGCAAAGAAAGAAACACTAAATAATAACTGCTCTGTAGCAAAACTTGCATTTTACAAACAAAACACATGTCGCTTATGAAGTTTCGTAGAATCCCATGCAATCAATATGGGTAACTAAAATTGTATCTAGCAATACACACAAGGTTGGATTCTACACGTGTTGAGGGGAAGCCGAGAAATGCACACATGTATTTGGTTCCTGTTACGGATGATTTGGCCCTGTATTTCACAATGCGCCTTCTGATCCAATGGATCTGAAAGAAATCTCTCAATCACGTGATACATGTAACCTTAAGATGGGGAACGTCAATCCCGCGAGCAACCCGTCGATGACGACGAACCTCACGCCGAATAGATGGATCCAACAAGCCGACAACTTGATGATGAACAGCAAGCCTCGCGCCAAAGCACAGCAATACTTGAAAACATGCATCTTCACGCAATCACAATATATTGGATAACTAGACAATGTCCGAGACGACGTCACAATACGGCAACCCCGGAGGGATGGCTGACAACTCCAAACACAATGTTCTACATAATTTCTAACCTAACCTATATTGGGCGAACCCCTACATTTATATAGACGAGGGAATAACATAGCATGTGGACCAGTACTCCAACTCTCATCCGATTCAAACTGGATATAAACCGACCCCAAATGGGTTCGAACCAAACTAGGCGCGCATGCATGATCATATTTTCCAGAAAACATCTGAGGCCGCCGCCATCGCCAACCCTAGATCGGGAGGGTTCTGAAGCTCTTCCCGGCACCCTGCCGGAGGGGGAGATCGTCACCGGAGGCATCTACACCACCATGCCTACCTCCGGAGTGATGCGTGAGTAGTCCACCACGGGACTACGGGTCCATGGCAGTAGCTAGATGGTTGTCTATTCTCCTTTGTGCTCCATTATTTAGATCTTATGAGCTGCCTACATGATTGAGATCATCTTTATGTAATACTATGTGTTGTGTTTGCGGGGATCCGATGAATTATGGAGTCATGACATTATTGTTCAGTTTATCTATGATATGTTTTATTTATGATCTTGCATGCTCTTCGATGCTTGTGTATGCTTTGGCCGAAGTAATTACTTGTGTCAGTAGAGGGAGTATTTATACTAGATAGTGGGTTCATGCCTCTCTTGTCTGAGCTCGATTGACAGAAATGATTAAGACTTGAGATGTGTTGTTGCTACTAGGGATAAAACAACGGTGTTTATTGCTTTATGTTGTACTCATTGCTTACATTACGCACCATGCTTATTGCAATTATCTGTTGCTTGCAACTTAATACTTTCGGGAGACTTGCTGGATAGCGATCCCTGGGTGGATTATTAGTCATAGATGCAGTTGGATAACGGTCTATGTATTTTGACGTAATGCCCATATTAAATGAAACGGTGAACTTTGTGTCGTGATAGTATTGTGTTGCGCCCATGTTTGTCAATTGCCCCGCTGTAATTTGTTCACCCAACACGTTTATCTTTTGGAGAGACACCACTAGTGAACTATGGACCCCGGTCCTATTTTCCTATATTGCTTACAACCGTTTTAATAGTTTTTCCTAGTCATTTGCTCGCTGGTCATTTTTGCTTTCATAATATTTTCCACCATACGTTTAATCCTTTGTGTTCAGCAAGCCGGAGAGATCGACACCCTCTCTGTTTCATTGGGGCATAGTAGTTTGTTCGTGTGTGCGCAGGTCCACGTCAACAGCTCTTTACGGCGCCATTGCTATTGTCACCTAGCTGAAGCCTTCTCCAAGTTCTACTGGTTCGATAACCTTGGTTTTGTAATCAAGGGAAAACTGCTGCTACGCTACATCATACCTTCCTCTTGGGGTTCCCAGCGAACGTGTGATCCACGCCATCAAGCTCTTTTCTGGCGCCGTTGCCGGGGATTTGGATGCTTCAGCGAGGGGAGTTTCGCACATCCTTACACTCTATTTTGTTGTTGTCTTGCTTAGTATATTTTTTATTAGTCTTGTTTTGCTTTTCGTTTGCCTTAAAACTCAAAAACACAAAAATAAAATAAAAATTTCAGCAACTAGTCTTTTTCTGTTTTTTCTGTTATTATGTCTAGTTCTTTACTTGCTATCAATGGCTACTTTCTTGAATCCAATATTTATTGGCAAGGCGGGTTCATGAAGGATCAACAAAAACATTATAAGGAATACCTCTTGTCTCAAAAAGGGAAATATTTATGGGAACAAATAGATAGATTGAAATGTTTTGCTGAAAACTTGTGCTCCAAATATGATGTATCCTGGTGCTTTAATGAATCTGGCTGCTTTCGGGCTGCTAATCACTTTCCTTTCCAATGCACATGCAATGATAATGAAATCTTAGCCTCTTATACTAAAGGATATTATGATTTTTATGATGTGGAACGAATTGAAGAATTTGTTGCTTATAAGGGTGCCTATGAAATTAATTCTTTTTCTTGAACATAAATATGATGATCCTTATAAATATGAAATTCTTGCTATACTTAAATATTGTCTTGATAACTACAAGGATGAGAATTATTATATAACTAAACATTTTATGTGTCTCTCCCGTAAAAAAGAAGAGACTAATGCCTTGCAGGAACCTGGAAGAAGAAATTGTTGAAAGTGAAAGCTCATTGGATGAAAAAGAGGAAGAGAGTGATGAACAAAAGGAGGAAGAATGGATTAGCTACCCATGCCTACCTTCTAATGAGAGTAACTCTTTACCTCTTACACTATTTGATTGCCCTCCATGCTTACCAAAGGAGGATGAATGCTATGTTCCTATGGATTCTCTTGAAATATCTCTTTTTGATAAAACTGATGTTTGCTATGTTTATGGGCATGATGCCCCTATGAGTGAAACTTGTGAAAATGATTATGCTACTGTTATTTATGATAATCCATGCTATTTTGATAAGTTTTATGATAATCCTCTATTTATGCCAAATATCGAAATGCATGGTAATAAGGAGTTTTGCTTAGAAAATGTTTATGATAAAGCTCTAGATGATGGTCCTATGTTGCTTCATGATATTAATTCTACTATTATTGAAAATGGGATTGGAGAGGTATTGACTTTAGCTAGATGGAGTCCCATACTGATGACGTGAAAGCACACGTTCGTTGGGAGACCCCAGGAGGAAGGTATGAAGCAGTGCAGCAGCAAGTTTTCCCTCAGTAAGATACCAAGGTTATCAATCCAGTAGGAGTAAGAAATCACTTCTGAAGGTTGTCAGTGGCGCGCTGACGTGGAACCTGCACACAACACAATCAAACTACTTTGCCCCAACGAAATAGTGAGGTTGTCAATCTCACCGGCTTGCTGAAAACAAAGGATTAAACGTATGGTGCGGAAAATAGTGTTTAATTGCAGAGAATGAAAAGGAACAATGATTGCAGTTGGTTGTATTATCAGTGTAAAAGAATGGACCGGGGTCCACAGTTCACTAGTGGTGTCTCTCCATAAAAGATAACTAACCTGCTGGGTGAACAAATTACAGCTGGGCAATTGATAAAATATTGAGCGCATAACAATGCATATATATGACAAGATGACTACTATGATATTCAATTGGACATTACAACATGATACATAGACCGTTATCCAACAGCATCTATGACTAATAATCCACCTTCAGGTTGACATCCGTGTTCCCCGTTGGGATTAAGTTGCAAGCAACAGATTATTGCATTAAGTAAAGTGCATAATGTAAACAATACAATTATCCTTAGACAAAGCATTGCTGTTTTACCCCTAGTGGCAACAGCACATCCACAACCTTAGAAGTTGCTGTCACTCTCCCAGATTACTGGAGACTGAACCCACTATCTAGCATAAATACTCCCTCTTGGAGTTAAAATCATCTACTTGACCAAAGCATCTACTAGTAACGGAGAGCATGCAAGATCATAAATAACATATAAGATAGATTGATAATCAACTTGACATAGTATTCAATATTCATCGGATCCCAGCAAACACAACATGTAACATTACAATAATATGATCTTGATCATGATAGGCAGCTCACAAGATCTAAACATGATAGCACAAGGAGGAGACACAACCATCTAGCTACGGCTATGGACCCGTAGTCCAAGGATGAACTACTCATGCATCACTCCGGAGGCAGGCATGGCGATGTAGAGCCCTCCGGTGATGATTCCCCTCTCCGGCAGGGTGCCGGGAAGAGCTTCTGAACCCTCCCGAGCTAGGGTTGACGACGACGGCGTCTCTGGAACTTTTCGTGGATAATGGCTCGGGTATTTAGGGTTTTCGCGTCGGGGGATTATATAGGCGAAAGGGCGGCGGCTGGAGGCATCCGAGGGGGCCACACCACCCCACGGCGCGGCAGGAGGTGGGCCCGCGCTGCCCCATGGTGTGGCTGCCTCCTAGGTCGTCTCCGTCTCTCCTTTGGACTCCGTGTACGTGTTGGAAAAATAGGAGGTCCTGTCCAAGTTTCGTCCAATTCCAAGAATATTTCCAGAACAACTTTTCTGGAATACAAAAACAGCAGAAAACAGGAACTGGCACTGTGGCATCTTGTTAATGGGTTAGTCCCAAAAAATGCATAAAAATGCTATGAAGTGTATATAAAACATGTAGCAATTGGTATAATATAAACATGGAACATCAGAAATTATAGATACGTTTGAGACGTATCACATACCTTTTGAGAGTGATCAATCATCTTGTTATAATATTATTAAAAGTGGGTTTGGAGAGATCATGACTTTAATTAATCCCACTATTTTGGAGCTTGATAAAAATTATGTGTTTGTAGATCATGAAAAGCATGCTTTATGTGATAGTTATATTGTTGAGTTTGTTCATGATGCTACTGGAAATTATTATGAGAGAGAAAAATATGGTTTTAGAAATTTTCATGTCACTAAAACACCTCTCTTGTTGAAAGTTTTCAAATCGCTCTTGTTTTATCTTCCTATGCTTGTCACAATGTTCTTCATGGATTTATTTCTTTACAAGATTCCTATGCATAGGAAGTGTGTTAGACTTAAGTGTGTTTCATATTTGCTTCTTGATGCTCTTTTATATGTTCAACTCTTATTCTTATGTGAGCATCATTAAAATCTCCAAGCCTAGCTAGAAGGCGTTAAAGAAAAACGCTTATGGGGGCAACCCATCATTTTTACTTTCAGTTTGTTTTATTTTTCTTTGAGTCAAGGTTGTTGCTACTTTGGTAACACATCCTTTGTATCTTTTTTTTGTTTTTTTTTTCTTTCAGTTTGTTTTATTTTTCTTTGAGTCAAGTTTACTATTACTTTGGTAACACTTCCTTTGTACATTTTTATTTTTGTTTTGTGTGCCAAGAATAGCCTCTAATGAGAGGAAAGTAAGATTTTGAGTTTGCTGTCCAGAAACAGATTTCTGTTCGTCACCGCACGAAAATCCAAAACAATACAGAACGTGATCTGGAGCTGTCAATTTTTGACAGAAAGCATCTGGGTTTGTCTACCTTTCATTAGTTTTGAGTTTTCTGATTCGAGGTGTCCTAGTAGCTCGAAAAAAATCATCTTTGCGTTCTGTTCTGTTTTTGATAGATTTTGTCTAAATTTTTGCATTACACCTTTTACGGGCAAAGTGGAGTTCTTTTATCCACGGAACATCACTTAGATCTTTGTGACAGTAGCTAATGTTTAGAAACAATTTTATGCAATTTGTCAAGTGAGAACTGAAGGTGGATTATTTTGTTTGAGGCCTAACCCCTCTAATAAGTTTGTGATAAGTTTTGTGTTTAGGAAGTTTTCAAGTGTTGAGAGAACGAGGTGATGAGAGAAGATCAAGAAGGGATTAAAGCTCAAGCTTGGGGAGGCTCCCCTGGACCTCCACCAAATATTCAAGAAGTCTCAAGCGTCTGATGCATGTAAAATGCATACATGAACTTTGCACTTTAATTGCTTATATTCCAATCATATTTGCATCATATAAGGGTTATATCAATGTTTTATCATGATTTTGGAAATATCTCAATGATTTCTCATTTATATGGAATTAACCCTGCACAGGCAGAAAACCCCGTTTTCTTATTTTAATGTTTCAGGGACCCAAACGTCAACGAAATCACCTGGAAATTTACGGGCGTCAATATTTGGAAGGAAGAAGACCTGTGGGCGAAGGAAGCAAACAAACGGAGGTCCGAGGACCAAACGGGGGTGGCCCACGCGGCCAGGTACTGTGGCCGCGTGGGGCCCACTCGTTTGGCCCTCGTGGCTCCGTTGCCGTCGATCTTCGCTCCACCGACATAGTTTTGACCTAAAAACACCTATAAAAAAGGTCCCCCGACGTTCTCTGGAAGGAGCGCCGCACAAACACAGAAACACCGAAACGGAGATCAGGAGCTGCAGATTGGAGGGAGAAAACTCCGGCGGGGCGCTGTCGGCGTGGTCTCCACCTTCTCCATCGACTTCTCCACCATCTCCATGATGAAGAGGGAGTAGTCCACCTCTGGACTATGGGTTTGTGGAAGTAACTTATGTATCTCTCCTCTCTTGAGCTTCACTAATTAGCACCGTATGAGATGCTGAACATGATTATGGTCACCGTTGTAATACCTTTGTGGTGGATCTTTATGAGTTAATATATGTTTGAGATTGCAATGTTTGTTTCAGTTATGAGTATAGATGCATATTATGTACCCCGTTCTTGTCTACTTGTTTTGATCAAGCATGTTTATGAGAGCGTGTGTGGGGGAACGTGTGCATTAGTTGGAGTAACGGGGGGTGGCTAGTGCAGTGAACGTGAGAGAAAGTTCTGCGATCCACTTTGATATCTTTACCTTACGTTGTTACCTCACTAGGGATAAACTAAAATACCATGCTACCGGGGATGTGGGCGTGACCATTTCCACTACTCCATGACTAGATCTAGCATGTTTTTATTTTCACTTCATGTCATGATACTTATGCTATACTCTGAGTTGTCTTAATTACTGAGGTGTTATGATTTAGTTCGCATCATGGTGGAGTATAAGAGAGGTTAATAACCAAAAGATCTCTATGTTAGGACGTGATGCCCATATATCTAAGTAACTTGTTATCAAACCCTGTGTTGCAATCTCATATGTTAACTTTGTGTGTTCCATTGTCTACCACTTTATAAAGAGAGAGTGCATTTGTGAAACCATGAACCCCAGTCCATTTTTAATCATAAGAAACACCTTTCCAACACCATATACCACTTTTCTATTTTCAGCCATCATTAAATCCGAAAATACAAAAATACTTTTCATCTTGCATACATCATTCAAAAACCCAAAAATATCATTTATCATTGCATCCACCATCATTGCATATTTATTTCTCGTTTGCATTGCATAACTATCCTGATATCATTCTTACACCTTGTGCTTGACAACCACAGGTGAGGTTGAGGACCAAAACATCTAACCTTGTTTTGTAGGTAACCAAAAGAAGGATAAGAAGATAAATCTACCACTTCAGATTCCCCGAGAGTTCGATATTAAACCCTCGAGTCACCCCTCGTGGGAAAACTGTCTTCCACTTACTATACACTCTGCACTTGGAGTCTCAACCTAATCCCGTTTATTTGTGCAGGCATCAAGACTTGCTCTTCGGGATCATCAGCGTCTAAGCTTGGGGATGCCCAAGGCATCCCCTTCTTCATCGACAATTAATCAGGTCGATCCGATGAAACTATATTTTTATTCCTTTATATAATATGTGTCGTTCTTGGAGCGTCATTTATGTTTTGCTTTCAGTTTTGTTTTGTTTTGTTTGCTGGTACTTTTCAATAAATGGATCCTTGCATTCTTGTGTGGGAGAGAGACACGCTCCACTTTTTCATTAAACACTCATGTTCTTCGCTTATATGTGTAGAGTGTTTTAGCTTTTTATTATCTTAGCTTCTAACTCTTGTTTTTCATGTATCTCTTGTTTAGAGCTATTAGTTACTTGTAGTTAGGTTGTACTCTCTTGTGTTACATGCATATTTGCTTAGAGAGTTGTTTCAAATAAATTGATTGGTGTTTGCTTGAAAGGGAACTATCATGTAGGAAGTGGTAAAAGAAATTCATATAGCACTGTCTTGAGTAATTTGATGCTTGCCAATTGTTTTGAGATATAATTTAGATGAATGCCTAAACTTGTGGATCATTTGCTTAAGAATGGACTAGTGGAGAAATACCGTAAAGCTTAAAATTATGATGCTTGTTCCGATTGTTATTTCTCAATGTCTACATATTCTTTTTGCAAAGCATGTTTGGTTGACAAGGAAGACAATGTGGAGTCTAATGGTTATACTTAATGTATATCTTGTGGTCATTCGTGTATTCGGTTGTTAATATGTGTTTGCTTGACACCTTGCTAAGCCTAAAAACTCTGTACTGAGAGGGAATGCTTCTCGTGCATCCAAAAACATTGAGCCAAATATCCATGTCATTCGTGTCCACCATACCTACCTACATGTGGTATTTCCAAGCCACTCCAAGTAAATTTTTCGTGTGCTACCTTTAAATATTCAAAATCTTATTACTTCTTTTTGTGCCTCTACAACTAAGCTCATGAGGAAGTAGTGGGTGGTCTTTATTGCATTTGTTGGACAGACTTATTTCAGGACTTGTATGCTTCATCTACTTGTCCACTAATTTTGCAAAAAGAGCTGGCAACGGGGTGCACAGCCCCATAAAAGATAAATTACAACTTTCACCAAAAAGCTCTCCTCACATTTTGTTCCCGTGAATTCAGTCAAACATCTGCATGTGTAAACAAAGGAGATAAAGAGGAATGATCTGTTTGCTGCAGAAATAACGTTCCTCATGGGAGCCACTCTTAAAAGTCTGTCTATCAAATGTAGTAATGCATTGCTCACTAGCATTCGTTGACCATAGTATGCATCTCTCAAAAATATATTTTTATGTCTCTATATGTTTTCAAAAACTAAAAAGCTCTAGCATACGATTAATCTCTGCTTCCCTCTGCGAAGGGTCTTTCTTTTACTTTTATGTTGAGTCAGTTTTCCTTTCCAATCTTTATCTCTCAAGCAAACGCATAGTATCAATTGAGGTACAAGTTTACTACATGCTATCTTTATGTTTAACTGTGAAAACTTTATATTGACATTATCTTTGGAAATCCCTTTTGGCTCTCGGGTGCCAGTGCACCTGCTTTTTTTCAAAAAAATAAATAAATAAATCAAACGAGTTTCAAAAAAATCCAAAAAAATACCAGGTGATACATATGCAGGTCCTCTACGTATATGCCGATTATGGGTGCAAAACAAATCGTATTACGAGCTACATGAAAATAAGAAATTTCGGATGCAGCAAAAACTGATAATAGTATGGATTTTCTGTCAGAATTTTCTCTTTTTTCTGTAGCACAAAATATAACTTATTTTTTTACGAAAATTGTTGCGTACGTACATCATATGTATATGTTGTTGTGTAAAAAAATGCAGATTTTTTTGAACCAAAAAAGTACGATTTTCAAAAATTCAAAAAACCAGGAGCAGTGTGCCCGAGAGCCAAAAGTCCCCTTTACATTATCTTGAGATAAGTATGTTACAAGTTGAAGCTCTTGCTGAAAACTTAAATCTTCCTTTGTGTTGGTTGAGCACCTTTGCCGAAAGTATATTGCTTTGTGAACTATCAAGCTTGACGAGTCTTATAATTTTCAAGTCTCCAAAGTACTATCCATGAAAAATTCTTGCTTAGATGTTACACATGGTTAATCATTATTTGCTTTATGTCAATTATAGACCATTGTCTTGGATCACTTCATTCAGTTCATATGCTTTACATTACTTGATCATAATCGTGTTGGTAGTTGGTCACGACCAAAATTTATTTTGCTATCATTTACCTACTCGAGGACGAGCAGGAATTAAGCTTGGGGATGCTGATACGTCTCAAACATATCTATAATTTTTTGGTTGTTCCATGCATAATATATATCATTGCCACATGCTTTCATAATGTTTTTATATCATTTTGGCACATTTTATGGAACTAACCTATTAACAAGATGCCCCGTGTCAGTTTCTGTTTTTGTTGTCTTTTTGTTTCAGAAAAGCTAGTCGGGGAATTTTCTCGGAATAAGCTGCCAATTTACGTGAATTATTTTTACATGGAAACAAAGACTGTGCCAGGAGGACGCCCGAGGGGGGCCCCACAGGGGCCAGACGACCCCCAGGCGCGACCCACCTTGCACCGTGCTTGGGCCCCACCTGGTCGGCTCCGAGACCTCCTCGAGTCGCCCTTTCGCCTATAAATTGCCTTCGTCCCGGAAACCCTCGATACCCGATCATATTTTTCCAGAAAATATCCGAGGTCGACGCCATCGCCAACCCTAGATCGGGAGGGTTTTGAAGCTCTTCCTGGCACCCTGCAGGAGCGGGAGATCGTCACCGGAGGCATCTACACCACCATGCCTGCCTCCGGTGTGATGCGTGAGTAGTCCACCACGGGACTACGGGTCCATGGCAGTAGCTAGATGGTTGTCTCTTCTTCTTTGTGCTCCATTGTTTAGATCTTATGAGCTGCCTACATGATTGAGATCATCTTTATGTAATACTATGTGTTATGTTTGCGGGGACCCGATGAATTATGGAGTCAAGACATTATTGTTCAGTTTATCTATGATATGTTTTATTTATGATCTTGCATGCTCTTCGATGCTTGTGTATGCTTTGGCCGAAGTAATTACTTGTGTCAATAGAGGGAGTATTTATACTAGATAGTGGGTTCATGCCTCTCTTGTCTGAGCTCGATTGACAGAAACGATTAAGACTTGAGATGTGTTGTTGCTACTAGGGATAAAACAACGGTGTTTATTGCTTTATGTTATACTCATTGCTTACATTACGCACCATGCTTATTGCAATTATCTGTTGCTTGCAACTTAATACTTTCGGGAGACTTGCTGGATAACGATCCCGGGGTGGATTATTAGTCATAGATGCAGTTGGATAACGGTCTATGTATTTTGACGTAATGCCCATATTAAATGAAACGGTGAACTTTGTGTCATGATAGTATTGTGTTGCGCCCATGTTTGTCAATTGCCCCGTTGTAATTTGTTCACCCAACACGTTTTATCTTTTGGAGAGACACCACTAGTGAACTGTGGACCCCGGTCCTATTTTTCTACATTGCTTACAACCGTTTTAATAGCTTTTCCTAGTCATTTGCTCGCTGGTCATTTTTGCTTTCATAATATTTTCCACCATACGTTTAATCCTTTGTGTTCAGCAAGCCGGAGAGATTGACACCCTCTCTGTTTCATTGGGGCAAAGTTGTTTGTTCGTGCGTGCGCAGGTCCACATCAACAGCTCTTTACGGTGCCATTGCTATTGTCACCTAGCCGAAGCCTTCTCCAAGTCCTATTGGTTCGATAACCTTGGTTTTGTAATCAAGGGAAAACTACTTCTACGCTACATCATACCTTCCTCTTGGGGTTCCCAGCGAACGTGTGATCCACGCCATCAATGCCCTTAATCTTTTTTACGTATTTACACTTCCTAGGTCGTCCTAGTGCCCAACCTTTGATGGGATGCCCTCATCAGTTTCCATCATGTATGATGCTTCAGTAGTATGCACATGGTTCCATATTTATAATCGTGTGCGATATTACACACGACTGTATAAACAATAGGGGATAACACATACACAATGCTCCATCTGTGTGCAATTAGGGGACGTGAGGGGGGGGGGGGGGGGGCTAAATCGCCCGATTTGTACTAGTGAGTGCGATATGGGCTTTAGCATGAGGTGGGTGGTTCGAATCTCACCGCGCTTATATTCTAAAATTTAGTGCCTTCATTTTTCTTACTTCCAATAGGTGGGTCCTGTATGGTTAAGCCACGCTAAGGTTACATGTGCCAGACAACAATTTATAGTGGTTTATTTTTGCAAAAATAAAAAAACAGGATCATTTGAAATAGTTTTGCACCGTACGACAAGTTTTCGAAGCAGTAGATCCTATTTTGCAACTAGTGAGACTAATCTTCACATGCTCGACATCTAGTTGGACCGCAGGTGTATGTAGCTCCAAAGTAAATACCAAGAATTATAAATATCTCATGAAAACCTAAGTTGTTCAAGCAACTTATCTTTGAGAACAGTGGCTAGAAACAAATAAGAGATTTTTTCACTTTTGTTCTTGACACCAATGATGCATGCTATTTCAAACCAAAAATTGCACACTTTGTACAATTTTAGCCTTTGCATTGTCAATGAGTCAAAAAATAAAAATAAGAAGAATCCTTGTAGGAACCATTAAACATTTTTTTGAATTGCTTCCTCGATCTTGTCTCAGATAGCAATAAAATACTAAATATAGTTTCCATTTCCGCGATTCCAAATAGCCCAAAACATTAAGATTATGTTTTCTAAATAAATTTCCCCATTGTAATCCTTCTTGTCCTAAACCATGACATAAATGGTCGGAAATATGTCTAAAGTAAATCTAAGATATTAAACATAATTCTCTACTAAACTAGCCACCAAAATAAGAAATCAATAAGACATATACAAATGCAAATCAATAATATGTGTGTGGTGTAAAATGGATGCTTGTGGAGTGTTCTAAAACACAGGTGCTTGTGAAATTTCCTTGAAAAAACACAGAGATTTTTCATTAACCAAATGAAGCACAAAACAAGATCAAGGTGGAAAAGAATTGTCTCCACGCCTCACACAAAGACTTGCAAAACCAGCCATCTAAAGTTGGTATTTGCCTCGAGGGGTACAACAACACACACAGCCTTAAAGAGTGTTCTTCATTGGCAAACTCATGGGTGTGTGGATGGATGAACCACATATAAATCAGGATGACTGGAGGAGTCAAAGAGAATGCACCCCATACCTCCAGTGTGAGGTTCCTCGAAATATTCTAAATTTGAAACTCCATGTAACAGTTTTGGAAAATTCAAGAATTAATAGAATATGTATCCATCATGTCACAAAATTTAAAATCCAAATGAAAAACACATTCTAGAAAAAGACAAATACATATATACATATATATATACTAGAAGAATACCGCGCGTTGCAGCGGAAATCTATTTAAAAAATTATAAAGTAAATAAAATGGTATAAGAGGCATGAAATATCCAATTGTCAAGATTCAGTTGATCGCAATAGTCGAGACACTAAATTTAATTCGTGCCAAATTGTTGAATATTTGAGAACTAAATATTAGTGACGTGGACAATTATATGGCTGAAAAAACATGACATGCATCGGTTGCATGAAAACTATTATTAATAATTGTTAGTATAGATGACATGGACAATTGATTGACCAAAATAGTGGGTGATGTGGATACCTTGCATGTTAAGATAGAAAAATAATTAATGCACTTAGTGGGGTTTTGCTTTATAAGAGGTATAGATAGATAGATATGAATAGTAGATAGTTCAACTTGGGCCTTGAATTCGCACTTCTACATTATCAACGTTGAATTTTTCTTCTTGTTTCACGAACTAAATATTAAATTTGGCGTGTGGGGATGCGCTATTTCGCGCTTAGGGTGAAGACCCGCACCGCATGTTCGCACCGTATATGATTTTACGTCACGTAATTTTTTTTATCTTATGTCAGAGGTCAAGAAGAACATATAAAAATATGGACATGACTTAAAACTTTTTTATGCGATGTACAAGAAATATGACGTAAAATACATATTTTGTGGCTTTTATGCTTCTATGACTCGTATATTGCATTTCTTTCACTGATTTTTTCGACGTGAGTGTAATTATTTCTATACCAATATAAATTCTGAATAAAAGAACTTAAAAAATCTCGAGTGCAAAATAACATAATAAACACTCTGTGTACTAAATAACATTTATGTTGATAGTTTGTTATTTATTTATAAACAAATTTTAGATAGATCTTTTTGTACAATCAGTACCATGATATATTTACAGTAGTGAATAGTTCATGGTAGAGATACATGAGGTGTCTCTAGCGATTACAAAAATTAAGTCTAAAAGGAACGAATAAATCTTCATGATCTTCAAACTCTTTCTTCTTTCATGACACGATCTTTTACCTTTTTGAAGAAACTGCAGAAAAATGACGTAGATACCAAACCAGAAACCTTTAAATACCAATGAGTATTATCCCATAATTTTAACTTTGAACCGGAATTCCAAGTCTACGCGCACGACATAGCAGTTAATGTAATTAACCAACATTGGTAAGAATATCAACACCGATATTTCAGACAAAAGCAACTGAACAGTCTTGTTGACATCGTTGTGGAGCTGAGAGTACGAATAACCATTGTTGAGAACGTAACAGCCGGGACAAATATTGCGAGGACAATCCTCCTGACGACAACCATGAGAAAGAATATAAAATCGATCTGGCGAAGCAAGATATGAAAGACCATACCTACCTAGAGAAATTTAATTTTCCAACGACACCATTGACGTTGGGAAGGAGATATTGTCATCGACAAAGGGTTGAAGAGCACTCATTATAGACTACGAAATCTCCATCGACGTGTAGGCTGAAAAGAAAACGACTACTAAAACCCTAACATAATCTATTGAAAACACGAATTTTATTAAAAACTTCACTCATGAATCGGGTTCCCCACACCTTCTGACACCGGCGAGGCAGGCCGGAGGAGAATCGACGTACGAAGGAGGTGACTAAGGGTGTGTTTGGATAGCTGGATTGCCTTCAAACAAGCCCTGGGGATGCAAAAAATGGGCCCTTTGGTTGCTCGGAAGACAACTTGGGCTGAGCCCAACGAACCTTAAAGCACCCCTCAGCTAGCCAGACCCGCGGGGAACGGTCGATTCAGTCATTTTTCCCAAGCTAGGTCAAGGAGAGCGCATTGGTTGGGGGGCGGCGTGCGCGGGGATGCAGCCACGGAGATGGCGGGAGACGAAAAATTTGTGCGGACGTATGGCGGCAAAGCTAGGCTCACCACCTGTTTTACTCGGTCACCTCGAGCGGGAGGACAAACTCCATTATTTCGGTACCTAAGGAGACGACGACAACGTAGACAGAGCCAATTTAGATCTGAGCCACCACAGGGCGACAACTTAGACCTTGGGAGGCGATGGCGACGTCGACGGCGACACTGGTAGCGGCGAGCACCAAGAACTCTGGAGGTTGGAGCAAGATCTATCCATCTACCACCTCGACTATGGCACCGGCAGGTCGTGGCCTTCATGGAGCTCAGAGGCGTTAAATAGCACTAGTACCTACATGTGGCGGTTACTTATGCATCTTGATTTCACTAGGACGCACGGATGCAACTAATCATTCATGCAGGAGCACTGATAGCCGTGATGCATGACTGAATGCTCTTAGACCATATAAAGCAGTCCGTCCCAATTACTGGGGGGGGGGGGGGGGGAGTAATGAGATATAGACCATTGTTTGTCCGAGACCAGGAGAGGATGACCAATCTTAACTACATCTACAACAACATTGAGCTAGAGGCCGTGAACATGCTATGAATGGGTAGAGCCCCTTTTGCGAAGCTTGTGAAGATGTTTAAGGGCAGGGGCTTGTTACAAGATAGCATCCACACCTCTGTGAAATAGCATGTAGCGATGTTTCTACATGTTGTTGATCATAACCAGAGGTTCAGAGTGATTCACAACACATTCAGGAGATCTAGTGAGACAATATCCCGGTGTTTCTAGCAAGTCTTGTATGCGGTTGAAGAGCTCAGAGCAGAGATGATCAAGCCACCATTCGGTCAAACTCCACAGAAGATACGAGACAACCAGAGGTGGTATCCATATTTCAAGTTGATCAAATCCGATTTTTTAGTTCATGTCATGTCATCATTGTATTGTTGTGTGTTCATGTCAACAGATTGTATCAGTGTAATTGATGGTGCTCGTGTGATAGCAAGAGTGCCGAGGTCAGATTCTGCCGCATACAAGGGTAGAAAGCACTACACCAGCCAGAATGTGCTTGCGGCAATTGATTTCAACCTCATATATGTGCAAGCTGGCTAGGAAGGATCTTCCCATGATGCTAGTATCCTTACTGACACATGAGTCGAGCAGATGGGATAAATATTCCAGATGGCAAGTTCTACTTAGGAGATGTTGGATATGCATGTCGCCATGTTGTTTTTTTCCACCATTCAAGTGTACCATGTACCATCTCAATTAGTTCTTCTAAAGGAACTATCATAGGAATGCCCATGAATTGTTTAATCGGAGACACTCTAGCCTTTACAGTCACGGAGGAGAAGGCCTTTTCTGCTTTGAAACATAGATTTAAAATACTTAATCATAAGTCGTTCCATCCTTTCCACACCCAAGTCGAGGTTGTTCTTGCATGTTGCATTCTTCATAATCGGAACCTAGAATGGGGTATAGATGATGTGACACCAGATGGCCATGACTTAGACCATGGTGTCCAAACTCATGATCAAGAATCTTGGAAAACCTTGAGGGAGGAGCGGGCTAACTCTATGTGGGCAAACAGAGACACCACCAGGATCTGAAGAAGAAGTGACCGCTAGGACTTACCGCTAGAAATTTGGCCCTTAACCAACATGTGCCATAGTTTTTTCAATTTGATAGTAGTTAGGAAAACTTTAATGTCGTGATGAATTGACATTTGTTATTAGTTAGGGCTGAAACATTGTTAATCTGTCGTTTTTAAAATATATCTTGTTAGTGTACACCGTGGTAAGGTCCCCCACTGTTACGAAGAGATAACCACAACCACCATCGTTTAGCAACCAAACACCATCTATTTGGTTCAGTGATACACACATGTAACCAAACAACCGATGTCTTTAAACTTGCTTCCAGACAAACGAGACTGACTACCATTTTATTGGCGACCAAATGAGCTGCACAAGCCCGGGCCTAAAAAGCCCGCGGGCAAAATCCCAGGCCCAGCCCGCCCCGTAACTGCAAAATTCCATCGGACTCGGACCGGGCTTCTTCCTTAAAAACACCAATATCTGAGGCCCAGGCCCGTCCTGTCACGTCCATCGGGCCAAAATCTGAGGCCCAGGCCCGGCCCATGGGTAAGCCCAGAAATTTCGGGCCGGGCCGGGCTTCCCATGGCCAGGCATAACGTGCACACACTCACCCCTCCGAAAGACTGAGCCGGCGATTGGGTCTTGAGATTGACGAAGTCACCACAGACGCCTCGCTGTCGACAGGAACGTCGCCTCCCACTGAAAAATATTCCGCCTAAATGAGAAACACTAATGTCAAATATAGGATTTGAACTCTGGTGGACCGGGGTACAAACATCTTCCTAACCATATTGCCACATGCAAGTTCTCTTTTAGGCCAGGCCTTTGGAGCAACGAATGCAAAAGTCAAAAAACGTTGCTGGTACCAAACACGTCCTAACTTTTCTTAGATACTGTATACGAGTAGATTTTTTTAGATAGACCTAACAATGCTGGTTCTCCTCGAATAGCAGTACCGTAAAATATCATCAAATCAGGGAATGAAAGCAACTCCCTCTTCTCTCTCTATCCATCGCCTTCGTCTTTCGGTTTCCATCTCCCCTCTCTCCCTGGCGTCTCCCGTCGCCGTCGCGTTCTAACCCTAGCCCCCCCCCCCCCCCCCCCCCCCCCCCCCCCCCCCCCCCCCCCCCCCACTCCAAACCCTACTCGCCAGTGTTCCGATTCGCGGCGGCGGCTCGCGATTCAGGCGTCCCCACATCGCACTCCCGATTCAGCCGCCGCCCGTGCGAGATCCGGCGGATGGACCCCGCGGCGCCGAAGGAGGCGCCGACGACCCCCGCGGTGGAGGAAGACGGGATGCTCTCTGCGACAGCAGCCATGGCGCGGGACGCCTCCGTGCTGTTCCAGAGCCGCCGGTACGCCGAGTGCGCCGAGGTGCTCGCGCAGCTCCTGCTCAAGAAGGAGGGCGACCCCAAGGTGAGCGATTCGAGCTCTGATTTTGCTTTCCTACGCCTCGACAGGCGAGGAGAGTAGGAGGTTTCTGCGATCGATAGATTTATTCAACTGAGCACATAGCGAATCCTGCTCCTCGCTGGGCTCGTGGTGGCCCGTTTGCTCAGCGACGCGATTTTAGTCTTGCTTGCTTGATGTTTCTGTGACTGGTCGCTGCGCTTATATGCTTGCTCAGTGTATGCTGCATGTGAATTGGGCGGTGTGCATGTTTTAGTTGTGCGCAAGGCTCTCCTCCCATGGTGGGTGGTGTGAGCCTGGATATGCTTCGAAGTTATTGGGTGCCCCTACAACAATATTCAGAATTGGACTTTATGTGCAACAAGTGAATAACCAATAACGTTTAGACTTCAGATCTGAACATCTGCAGAACATTGAACAGGATTGCGCAATTTCTAAATCCAATTCCCGAACCATCCAAGTCAATCCCCCTTGTGCGCACAGCCAGTAACTGATTTTTTCTATTTAAATTCTGGAATTTTACATCTGCCATATAGCACGAGAATAAGTATGCAATGAATCTGATTCCATGTGTATTGGCTGGACACAAACGAATTGTCAATACAAATCCACCGATCACTGCCCCTACAACAATACTCAGAATAGGATTTTATGAGCAACAACTGAATACTCGATAATGTCTAGACTTCACATCTGAACATCTGCAGACCATTGAACATGATTACATATTTTTTTAATCCAATCCCCGAACCATCCAAATCGATCTCCCCTTGTGCGCACAGCCCGTGCTGCCCTGCATTTCTGTGCACTAACATTTTTAATCGACCTGCTACCCAGCCTGTTGGCTCTTTAGGTCTGATTATACCGACTGATCAGCCTTTCATACCTAGTAAGCCTTTTACCTACTCGTTTATACTTGTAAGTCGTAACCTGCGAGAGTACCTAGTACATTTCTACTTACTCGTAAGTCATAACCTGTGAGGGTACCTAGTACATTTCTACTTACTCGTTTTGTTGTTGCATCTGATGTCAGCGTGAAATTTTCAGGTTCTTCATAATATGGCCATCGCAGAATCGTTTTTGGATGGTTGTCCTGATCCAAAGAAGCTGCTTGAAATTCTAGGGAATGTTAAGGTTAGTGAATCTGCAAACTGGTTTGCCATTCAGACTTGGTAATAGAAACACATCTTTTTATGAGCAGTGCTTTGTGCTCTACATGTCCACAGTTGAAACCTTGTAGTGGCTCTGGTACATTCGAATCCTTCTTTGTTTTTCATGTCTAGACGCTGTTAGGAACAGAAATCATCAACCTTTGATAATTCCAAAAGGAAAAATGCAGTCACAGTAGTGTTTTTTTCTCCTTCTCATGTGTCATTAGCAACTTTTAATGTTGATATTTTCGCATGTAGACTGGGTTTAAATATGAAATTTTGTCACCAGAGATAAGAAAAACATTCCTTTCTACTTAAGAATTTTAGGTATGATATGCATTGGTACAGAAAACAAGGGTTCTACATAAAATGGATGCAAACTAATGTGCTCTTGTCGAGATTGGTTCACAATACTAAATGGTACATGATAAGCATTCCTATATATACATCAGTGGTTTTGTTGCATATTTTTGGACCAAATGTATGTGTTTTTATTTTAAATGGTTCATAAATTTGTTATTCCTACTCCTTGTCCTTGAATCATGGTGGTTCTATTGCACATACCTTGACCCAAATTCCTATTGCCGGATGATCAAAGGCTTCAAATCTGTGTGCATGCAAGTTGCTTCAAATTTACCAGTTACATTTGATGTATCTTGGTTTATGATATTTGGTGTAACAACGTGTTATAACTTGCAAGTAGAGACTGGCTGGCATAGTTGGTCTACTGCTGCAATTCATCCATAGTGGTTAAGTGGGCCCGGAAACAACCTGCCTTTCTCCATCCTTTGAAAGTTCGAATTAGTAGGGACGGAACTCGTAGCAATACAGTCAATGAAACAATATGTCGTTTACAGAATTGTCTGCTTCTTTATCAAATGCCACATGTAACCAATTATATTTAACTGCTTGCATGCCCACACATGCGCTCCAATGTTGAATTAGCTATATTCCAACCTCTTATTTCGATCACTTGGTGCTAAATGATGTCATACTTCTTTTTTGAGAGACACCGGATTTTATATTGAAATGCATCATCTCATTTTTGTTCATTGACATATGCTAATGTCCTCTGCCGTTTTTCTGTATCCATCTGCCAGTGTGGAGTTGCTGTGTCATATTATTATATTATGTTACTGCTTGATTTCAGATTTCACAATTCGCGAAAATTCTAATGTTGTGCTAATACATGCATTCAGAAAAGAAGTGATGAACTTGCCTGTGCATCTAGAGAACAAGCTGATTCTGCCAATGGGGTAGGAAACAATACGAACGAACCAAGAGGCAGTGGCATTGCACCGTTGATTTCTGATGCACATAATTCAACAGCCTATGGAGATGAGTTTGACACAACCATAATAACATTCAACACTGTATGTTCTCTTGTTTCAGTTATGTAAATTATTCTATTATTAGGATTTCTAGTTGGTGGTTTTCTTTATTAAAGTTATGTTTTTTGCCAATGCAAGCTTTAGCTAAAGGCACGCTGACGGATATGGTTATGAACTGAATAAATTTGCAGGCTCTTATCCTTTATCATCTTCATGATTATGAATCTGCACTGTCTGCTTTGGAGCCATTGTACCGAAATATCGAACCAATTGATGAGGTATGTTGTTGCTTAGTAAGGTAAACGTTGCTTACATTCTCTAATTATTATATTTTCACTGCTGCAGACAACTGCTCTTCATGTATGTTTTCTGTTATTGGATATTACCTTGGCTGTGCAAGATGCATCGAAAGCCGCAGTAAGTTTCTTCCTTAACTGCAATACAACCTGCATTGAAACTTATAACTTCGTTGCAAGTATTCATTGTGGGCTTATGGTATTTTGTCAACGTATGTTCCTGAAAATGCACAATGGGTCGTAGCTTCTCCTTTTGGACACAGCAAAATGGCATGCCAGTAGACTAATGGTTTTTGGATATGACATTATAAAATAAAAAAAGGACAGACCCAGTGCATAGAGGCTCCCACACAAGGTGGGGTCTGGGGAGGAATTATAGCTGTTTGAAAATAACATGCCAATTTTTATTACTGTTTAATGTACTTCCTCTGTAGTGAACAATCCTACATAAGATTCATTTTTCATATATGCAAACTTGTACTGGTACTGCCATTTGGCAATGCTTTATTATGGGATTATTGCTGATAAATGATAAAGCTTTGAAAGAGGGAAGAGAATCACAGGATGGCTGATCATAGAGCTCCTTTTGTCTGTTAGATTGGGTAGAATTGAGATTATTATGGTCTCCTTTGATTTTATCTGCATTAGAATTCTCGACCTTAGCACTGTCAGGTTTAGTTGGGATTTCGACTTGTATGGCAGTCTATAGCATGTTTTAGCCTTATTTCTTCCAAAGTTGCAGCATTGATTTTGTCTAGATGTTGCTTTGTTCATCTCTATGTTTATACAGGATATCATTCAATACTTGGAAAGATCATTTGGAGTAGCTAATACAGTGAACCACAGTGAAATTACTAGCACAGTTCAGCAGCAATCTGGTCAACTGAAACCTCTTGCAAGAAGTAGCACACCTCCAGATTCTGATTCAAATACTGCTGCTGGATCTGAGATTCTTTCAGTTGGAAGTTTCTCAGATGATACACTGGAGTTTGAATCTTTTTACTCTACTTTGGATGGTGGAAATCACTTGGGCAGACCTATATTAAATGAGTTCTCGAGGGCATCAGCTGATATTGCTGCCACTGCTGCTGATTTGAAAGTTAGACTACAAATTTACAAGGTCCGGCTTTTACTTCTCACGAGGAACCTGAAGGTTGCCAAGCGAGAACTCAAAGTTCTAATGAACATGGCACGTGGTAGGGATTCATCAACAGAGCTTCTCTTGAAGTCCCAGCTGGAGTATGCCCGTGGAAATTATCGGAAGGCTGTGAAGCTGTTGAGCACACCCAATAATCGGACTGAACCAGTGATGCTAGCCATGTTCTACAACAATCTTGGCTGTATACTCCACCAGCAGAGATCCTACCATACGTCAATATTGTGCTTCAGCAAAGCACTGAAGTATAGCTTATCTCTTCGTTCAGAGAAACCACTGAAGCTGTCTGCATTATCACAAGACAAATCTTGTCTTGTATCATACAACTGTGGCATCCAACATTTGATGTGTGGTAAACCATTGTTAGCAGCTCGTTGTTTTCGTGAAGCCATGCCGCTCTTGTACCAGCGACCCCTCTTTTGGCTCCGTTTTGCTGAGTGTAGCCTGCTAGCTCTAGAAAAGGGCATCCTTACTGCAAGAGGTGCTACTTCGTGCAATGATGAGATTGAAATTCATGTTGTGGGGTCAGGGAAATGGCGTCATCTAGTTATCAATCCGGTGAACTCAGCAAGTCATTATTCAGAGTCTGGGAGTTCAAATGAACATGGAAATTTGATATCACTTAAATTTGCTCGACAGTGTCTTCTCAATGCCCAACTATTAGTGGATGCTTCTGAGCAGAAACAGGTGATGATTGCATCAGATGCAGAGGATTGCAACCAAGGAGCACAACCCCAGAAAAGTTCAGGCCACAAGAACACAGTCAGTGTGGAGTCCAAAGTACCTTCTGGTCCGACAACTAATGCAAATGGAGAACAAAAGGGAGCAGCAAGCTTGAATGCCACTATGCAGAGCTCTCTTGCTATGTATGATGACATCTATAGAAAAGATAACCTCAAAATTCGACAAGCCATCCTGGGGGACCTGGCTTTCGTTGAATTGTGTCTTGAGAATCCGTTGAAAGCTTTGTCTTCTGCCAGGTCGCTGATGCAGCTTTCAGAATGCTCGAGAATGTACTTATTCCTTGGCCATGTATATGCAGCTGAAGCATTGTGTGCGCTGAATAGGCCAAAGGAGGCTGCTGAGCAGTTGACTGTTTATTTGAGAGATGGCAATGATATTGAGTTGCCCTACAGTGTCGAGAATCATGAAAAGGCCCCTGTTGAGAAAGACAGCGACGGTGAAGACTCGGTCACTCCTGCTGTCACAAAACTCACCTCAGAAGAAACTCAGCATTCGGTGTCCCTCAAGCCCGAGGAAGCCTGCGGTGTTGTGTATGTTGACCTAGGCATGACTGCAGCAGTGCAGGGAGAGCTTGAGCAGGCCAGCTATATGGTGAGCCGTGGTTTTGCATTGTTGCCCAACAACCCTAGGGCATTGCTAGCATCTGTTTATGTGGACCTTCTGCAAGGGAAGGCGCAAGAAGCTATCGGCAAGTTGAGACGGTGTAGAAACGTCAGATTTAGGACCAGTAGTGTAGCAACCAGCAGATAAGACTTTAGCGTCCTTTCGATGAATTTTCTATAGTTGATAATTGCCATTTCTGTTGGACCTTGACCCCATGTGGATGATCGTCATGTAAGATCGTAATATTTTTCCTGTGTACCATACATAAGAAAAAGGACTGTAGATCTCCCCTTCCCCACCTTTAGTTTTTTCCAGATTCAGGGTGTAATTTGTTGAGGTTACTCAAGCTTTACTCTGCCGCTCTTTGGACTGAAGAGAGGTGTACTTATGGCATACCTGCTGATATTTTTCGTTCATTCACAAAAGAAACGTACAAAAAGCTTGAGGATCTGAGAACATCGGTTGATCGGTATATGATTGAAGTATCAGTTGCACAACAGCTGTGTTTCCTTTGGTTTCCTTGTCGAGAGGGACATTGGTATAGATACGGATATCTGTGTTTATCTCTCAATGGACATTCTACGGAGCATTAAGAACCGTACCTGCTTTGCTCTATCTAAATGAAAGACGCATCCTGTTTTAAGAAGCTGGTTACATTATGTTGTGCTAAAAAATAGTCAAGATTTTAGTAATCACCCAAAAGATTACATTAATCAGACTGATAGGTCTATACTTGTTTTATACCATTAGCATTCTGAATCTTGGGGAGTAGGACAATAACTCCATAATTTATCCTACAAAGATCCAGAGAACCCTGCACCAAGTCATTCAACATCTCTCTAATGGCAGGCTTAAGCACATCCATGAACTCTTTATAGAAAAGCAACGGGAAATCCATCAGGGCCTGCTGCAGTGTAAGTTTTCATTTCCTTAACTGCATCTTCAATTTCCTGCTCTGTAAATTCATGGGTTAGAGAGACATTAGCCTTGACTGGGATCAAATTCACCCCGGTCCACACACCCTCATCAGTCATCAAGGTGAACAGAAGGTACTGGTTCACCACCAAAAAGGTTTTTATATTTCTCCTGTGATTGTCCTGTCACCATCATTACCATTAAGTGACATGATAGTTTAACTCCTCCTGCCATTAGCAAGACTATGGAAAAACAATTTCTCAAAAAGCTCCCACAAGAAGTCCTGAGAATTCTCATGTTATGCAGGGCCATAGATATTGACAACTTCCCATCTAAAGCCAGTAGTTTTCTGCACCGCCACCATGCTACAGAAAAATCTACCTTAGTTTCTACTGATACAAGTAAGACAATCATCTCTAACTCCCATCAGCAAGCCCCTACAGTGCCCTCTAGCTAGCACGATGTGCCAGGAAAAGGAATCCAACCCGAGAGTTTGTTCAGCTCACTGTAGACAGACAATATCAACTCTCTACTCCTGAAGCATCTCAGTTAATTGTCTTAATCTACCTGGAGCCCTAAAACCTCTAATATTATTGAAATTGCAAGCCATCTATCCTTTCTTCTTCCTTATGACCCTACCAGCACCAGCTTTCTCTTTTGCTGACCCATTAGGCAGCAAATGAATTCCTTTTCTGCTTATTCTTGTTCCTTCCCATCAGTGGCTGCCTAATGCTGACCCATTAGGCAGCTAGATACTCAAAATCATCCAGGGGAGAAATAGGAGTAGAAATCAACTCCGAGGAGATCGACGGGCAAAACGAAACGGCACAAAAGTTGTACTTAACTGAAACTTGCTTCCACACTTCTTCAGACAGGTTTCCAATCCCGACAATAACCCGCTGGTTCACTTGCAGTCACACGACAAGTATGACCCATATCACAGGAGCTGGGCAAGGAACGCATGAGCTGAATTCAAGCGAGAGAGGCAAACATTTCAAAGACAACTCTTCATAGCAAGCATGACCAGCTCACCAGCTAACTTTCAATCTATCCTGCTATAACAGCACAAGAAAACTGTAAATTTTATTTTCGTACAGGAGTACAGAAACACCCTACTGAATAAATAATCATACACAATGGCAGCAAGGCTCGATTTCCTGTTTCCGGTCTAGATCAGTGGTGGCAGAAATCAGGTTTTTTTTGCTGGCGAAAGCCGGTCAACTCAGATGGTTTTCAAAATTCAGTATTCCAAATGTAACTGGCATCTGAAACAAAACAATACACATTTCTGGCGGTCTTCATATAATTATTATGTTACTTCAAGCTTCGTTGGCATATGCAATGTAGACGTGTTCATACAAGAAAAAATAATACTACATTTTAAAAAAGAAAAGAGAAACATAACTGTTCGTATACTTGTCTTACAATGGCACTCAAAGCTGCACTTGTCGGCCATAGATCCAGCTGAAGGGAACAACTGGTAACTGCTTCTCCCTCCCTTGTGCTCGCTCCTCCAGCTTCCTGAATCTCGGTCCCAGTGAGCAGAGGAAATCCTGAGCGCGCCTCCCTTCCCCGGACAGCCCGGTAAGACCAGCGACATTCCACCTCTGGACCAAGAACTCAAGGATGTCGGCATAGTCCATGGCGGTGTAGACGCCCAGCCGCTGCGCCACCGCGCTGAAGTGCTCAAACAGGTTGTCCTCCTGCCCATCGTACATAAGGTGGGCAGGCATTGTGACCTTCTTCCTCATCATGGTGGCGAAGGCCAGCACCGTGTAGTCCGGGTCCACCTCGAAGAGCTTCTCCACAATCTTGGTGTAGGCCGTCTCGTGGCGCTTCTCGTCGGCTGCGATGGTGCCGCATATCTGGGCCAGCTTCGAGTCCCCGTACTTCTTGGCGTGCCTCGCCGTGTTTCCGTGAGATATGAAGGTCGCCCGCTCTTGGAAAGATGTGTAAATGAATCCCAGGTAGGGGTTGCCCTCGGTTTTTGGATCCTGCACAAAGTAAGAACAGCACAAGGTAGGCTTACAACAAAATTGTATCTTTTTTTTTCTTTTTTGTGGGGAACAAAACTGTATCTTTAACTAGCTGAGTCTATATATATGTTGCTAAGGACAAAATTGTAGTACGCCTTTTTGGGACTCGTAAATATTTGTGTGAACAGTTACCCAATAAAGTGGAGGGGGATGAACAAAGTATGATTTGGGAATAATAAGCTTGTGCTACCTTCCCTGCTTTGTAAGCAGTATAACAAAGAAGCAGAAAAATGGAAGTTCAGATAAAAATCCTCCATGAAGGAATAAGAAGCAAGTGCATGCTTACCATTCCAGCCCCAATCAGATACTGTATGGTCTTCTCAATCTGCCTCATATCAACCCTCCCAGAGAGGTACATATACTTGTTCATGAGGTCACCGTGCCTGTTCTCCTCGGCTGTCCATGCCCTTGTCCAGACAGCCCAGCTGGTCGGGCTGGTGCCGGTCTCGTCGCGGACACCACCATCGAGGGAATTGAGCATCGTTTGGTAAGTAGGAAGTGCTTCCTCGGTGACCATGTCTCCAACCAGACAGACGAAGTGCTCGTCCGGGATCTCATTGGCCCGCTCCCTCAGCTCCTTGACTTCATCATAGAATCCATCGGAGGAAGGGTCTGGCAGGTACTCCTGCGGCTGCCAGGATCTCTCAACCGGCTTCAAAGGACCAGGATGTTGTCCTCCGCCCACTGGTTCAGCGAATCGAAAATTTCCTTCTTTTGAGGTGGCAATGAGTGGGTAACTCGGACTCGGAAAGGCACCTCGCGAGGAGTGAAGGTCTTTTCGGGAATTCCAACCCTTCATATGCAACACAAAGACATGAAGAAGAGTAGCAGTAAAAAAAGATAGGCAGAAGCGTAATGGGAAAATGGATTTAGCAGAACTGAAGAATTAAATAAATTGTTAGACATATATAGACTGGTTACGAAAAAAACTATCTAGAGTAGTGAAACATCTATGAAGCAATCCTTCGTTCAACTCGGGTACCCTTTTCAAGCAGCATGGCATGTTATATGCAACTATATGTAAGAGGGGTAAAAATCAAACATTTTTTAAGCTAACACCAGCTGATTCTCAGCTAAAATGGCACGACTTAGTCAAAGTAGAAAAATGTTTGCTACACCTTATAACTTATACCGCTACTTGGAGTAGATCATACATATCCTGAGACTAGCAGAACTGCGTAGTAGGTTGCATTAAGCCTTTAATAGAACAGCAAAATAGTATTTTCTTTCATTTGCAACACTGGCATAACTTCACTACACTAGTACTGAGTGATCTGAGCTTTAAAACTACAGTAACAAACTAGCATGAAGAACCGAGGAGATCAGACAAAATTGCAAATAAAGCCCCGTGTGTTTACAACAATCACTAAGCTGACAGCATCGGAAAGGGAATATGCAAAAATGGCATGACGTGCAACTAAAATGGATTAGCACATGCATATGCTGAAAGACAACAAGGTGAAAAAACAATCCATACGAGAAATAGTAGCTCACTCTATAAATAAAAATAACAAAAATGAAAGAGAATACCATTTTTTATCAAACCAAATCAGTTTGTAATAAGACGCAGAAAGAAAATTTCCAAGAACTCGACTCTCCATCTCAACAGTAAAGCAAGATTATGATGAAAAAAGCATCAATAAACACATGAATGACCGAACACAAATGAACAATTTCTTTTATGACCGGATTCAGTTCAATCTAGTGAACCTACAGGAGACCAGTTTAAAATATTAAAGATTCACCCATCCCCAAGATGCAAGAACCATGCGCATCTCCGGTGTCCTAGAAGCATAATATCAGCCCAACCAAGATCACAGAGCCGAAGCAAGCACTCCGAGAGTTGTTCAAGAACAGAAAAAAATCCAATCAATAGCAAATATTCTTGGTATGATGAAGATGAAGAACATAACTCACTTGGCCTTGGAAGCGTGGCCACTACCGTGGTTTTCCTCCTCAGGCAAGAAGACAATAAAGGTGCATGGAAGGTGCCGCAGGAAGGCAGGGATGCCATTAGATACATGATCATTTATCAGTCTACCACCACCCCTTTCAGCACTTAGTTTAGAGTTTTGCAGCGCTTCGAATCTGCTCCTTGAAACAGCTACAGTTCTGTAGGAGCTGAGGTGGGCAAAGGAGTGAGCAGCTGGAGTGGAGTACTAGTAGTCAGTCTAGTACTAAAGGGCGGAGAGGAAACTGATTTCATTTTCCTTTTTCTTCTTCTTAGCTGACGGCTTCTGCAAGGTTTCCAACCTCCTTTTGTTGCACGGCATCAAGAACAGTTCGTAAAGGGTTGAAGTTAGTTGAGTCCAAAATACCCCAAGATAATTCTTCCTAGCATGGGGAAAAACTCGTAATTTCAAATTTTTAAAAAAGGCTCTTCAAAATAAAGATATCTATGGGTATGTGCGGAAATAAATAAAAAATGCCCGAAATCAGCAGACTGTAATTACGACATCCAAATATTAGTTTAGTGACTATTTAATTTTTGGTAAAATCCGTAAAAAAACATGAAGTTAAATATATTCTAGATCTTCCCATTCTGAGTGTCTTGCTCTGCTCATCCAAATTCATATTCAACACTAAGATCTTCATTGCAGGATATTAAGCAGTCATAGATCATTGCAATAGAGTCTACATGTTCGTTCACATAATATTAGTTATTACAATGATTAGTTGTGTTGAACATAAAGATCTTGAAGCATAAAGTACGCTTATGTTGAAATTCGACCAAACCGAGCATATTCCGTGTCTGAAGCTAGTCTCTATCTAAGAATCATATTCGAAACAAAAAGACTGAAGTAATAGTTTTATAATTAAGAAGACAGGAAGATCAATATGTGTTTTTTGTTCAGTTTATTGCCGTCCCAACCTAGATAACATTCACACAAAACTTTGCACAGTTGGGCGTGTACATGCAGTCACTGAAATAGTGTGTGCTCGCTTGCAGGGTACTTGAGAAGCTAGAAATGGTCACCTCTCAACGCACCAACATATGCTTATTGTTTGCCTCCTGCTTGCACTTGCATCAAGAATGCATGATCACAGCATTTGGTCCAGGCGGGCATAGACACTTGCTGAGAAAAAAATAGTAAAGCCTTTCCTTTTTATACTAAAATTTGGCAACAAATCACTTTTCATAGTTTTAGCCCAACACATGATGTCTAAAAAAATTAAGGACCAAATAATTTACTTAAACCCAGCAAAATAACTAGACATGTAATTAATTGCCCTGAGTGAACTTTACTTGTTCTTGAGCGTGGATGAGCATTGTGTGCAACAGTTTTTTCTCTCCGCCTATTCATGTGTGTGTGTCGTCGCCTAGCTCGTACATTTGTGTGAACCATCTAAACGAACATGTCCACTGCTCGGTGTCACTTGTAGCCGCTAAGGACTTCAGCCAGAAGAATCCAGTTGAAATTATCATTAAGCCCTCAGCTTAATATTTTTGTACATACCACTTTCTACTGAGACAGTTGTGCTAATTATTCTTCAATTAACCACCTCATTTCTGTATATTCCATTTGAACGGTTTATTAAGATATTAAACAATTCAATCTAACAAACTAATTTGTTTGATTACTTACTTTCACACAATTCTGCAAGAAGTGTGATCCAAATACCCTAATTCAATTCACCCAGAAGTCAGGAACAAACGAGTATTTGACATAACCAATTGACAACTCATTGAAAGGCAGATATGCATCAGGCCTCAAACAAAATAGCGTGACATTAGATTTCTACATTTGTTCACTGTATGATCCAATCAGCCAACGCGGGAACTGATGATTGCACAAAGCGTGAAAATAATATCTTTCAATCAAAAGGTTTACCAACACTACTACTATATGACTAAGAAGAAGGTGTCATAGGTATCAGTTTTAACCCAATTCATAAGTATGCACCACAGCATCAACACTGGCTACCTCCCATCCTTGTGGTGACAACATGCTTCTATGTGCCACCACTATTAGGAATTTGAACAAATCATAATGAACACACAATAATATGAATACACATTTACTTTTATTCCCCCTGATGTAGAAAGAACTGTGTGGAACCACAAGGTCGTAAATTAATTTCCTGGATACAATGGATTGACTCAGAAAAATATGATGCTGCGTATTACTCTGTACATTTTACCAATGAGAACAAAAAAAGACGAAAATTTCTTACGTATGCATGTCTCTCTAGCTAACTCATTACTTTTGCTGTCACTGTGTTGGTTGGGTACAGTGCCGATCTAATATTTGCATGATGACAGAGCAGTGAATAAATAGCAAATGTGTCGCCTTTTCGAAAAAGAAAAAGAAACAGCAAGTAATCATCACTGAAAATATGCAACGAAGATACCAAATAAGGTAGGCACTGAGTTGTTCCCCACATCGAGGAAAAATAATATATGAACTGAGATTAAAATAATATATTACCAATCTGATCACACGCTAAAGGTGATCTGCACGTCTCCATTGCCAGGTCCTAAGAAATTTGAACCAGATGCACAGTGAGGCAAGCATTATTGGAAAAAAAATGAAATATCATTGGCAACTGATACAAGACACCGTACCATCAGCTCACAGCCAGTTGAATGTTGTTAAAGCAGCTCTCTTATGGCGCTGAATTCGAAGCCAAGGAGAAGCAAGAAACTGTAGTTCCTGAATATTGCCGCAGAGCACCGTAAGGACTGTCAACAAGCAACCATAAAAGACTACAATAGAGATGAGACACAGCTCAGTCAGCCCCTATTCAGCCCGAAAGGCTTCTAAATTCCCCGAAACTTTACTTATTCAGGGCAAGATTCGGAACTTAGGGTCACTGCCTTTCATCCCATATCCTTCAGGCAGGCAAAGAAAAATTACAAAATAGAGGAGCATGCATGACAAGGAGATGCAGTATATGGTCTGTATATGAGCAGTGATGTAGTTGTCTCCAGGAGCTGAAGTGATGAAGAAAGGATGCATGAACGTGACGAAATGCCAATCATTACTCAGAGCACAAGCAGAACCCAGGAGCAATCTTGACCGGATGAGTAGATGACAGTCCATTCAAATGGATAAAATGCTGGACACTGAAGAAAAAAATAGAAATCTGTCTCCAATTCTGTTTAGCAATCATAGATTTATCGAAACAGTGAGGATCTCTAAATCTCATTCCCCTCTTTTCTCTGGCACACACAACTTCCACCATGCAAACAAGTGCATCTTTTTTGTTTGTCACAGCATCACCCCACCAGCAGTGCAAATTGCATGTGTGATTCCTTTACAAAATTTCTTTGGAATCTTAAATACAGATATCGCATAAGTCGGTGTTGCTTGAGCAACACCTTTCACCTTTACCTCTTAACCCCCCATAGACTCTATCCACTAGGTACTGAAAACAATCGCATCCATCCACTCCAACTAACAAAGGTAGCCCAGATTCCTATTTGACAGTGCCTCCACCATAACATTCAGAACAATGCATACTTCAACTCTTCTTTCAACAATAGCATTTGAATGAAATAAATAAGCATTTTGATCCACTGAACAGCTGATCCGAAGCTTTGTAAAATCTTTTTCGAACATCATTAGAATTCATAGAAATCATGTGCAAATAATAAGCATGAAGCCGAAGGAGCATCTCTACACACATTCACACCCTCGAGCTGTCCACGGTCCTCAGCGTCCAACAGCAGAGCCAACAGTCTCTCGACAACCAGCACAAACAAATGAGGGCTCAATGGATCGCCTTGGTGTAGCCCTCTCGATGCAGCAAAGCGTGCAGTTTCATGGTATGCAATTAGTAAAGCATCAAAGATACTAATAGTCGTGAAACAGTGTGACTGTCATATCTTTATTCATAGCACATGCATAGCTAGCAGACATTTGAAACAACAGGGAGTACTTAGTAACAAAATTGATTGATAGACAAGTAACAAATAACAGGGAAATAGAATCCGTGAATTTTGTCATCGGACTGCATGAGCACAATTCTTGGCCATCTAATAGTAAGTAACCAGTGCATCAAAATTTCTATTATTTGATCCAGGCTTCTTCTCTCCTATGGAATGGACACCGGAATTTATGCTTTGTCTGATAAGAAAACTGGTAACACCCTTTGGGCACATAAAAGATGCCAATTTGAACATCAAGAATGACACACGTTAGAAACTTATTATGTTTATCCTTAAAGCTAGCAAGGCTAGCAGACCTCTCGATTAGCTAAATAATGGATTGTGAATGAAAAAAGATCCTAGGTTGTAATCAAGAAAATAAACAGAGATAGAGAGAGAGAGAGAGAGAGAGAGAGAGAGAGAGAGAGAATGTAGTTCTAAAATAAGAGAGAATATCGTTGTGGGTGAATGACAGTCATCATCAAATAAGAAATGGAGGTAGCACAAAGCAGAAGGTAATTTTTGCAAACATGAGAAGCAGAGCAAACCAATATAGAGTAGCACATAAATAAGTCTGCTACATTTCCGAGTGCACGGTGGCCATGGCATCAAGTAAAAAATATGCACATTTGCATATTCAACTGCATGGTTTAGAAGTAAAATAATTGGCTTCAAACAAGAAACAACAGAGAAAGATTACTGTTGCAGCAACATTCTGTTCGAAAACAAAACCAACTATGCTAAGCTTGTTCAGAAACCAAGTCTCATATGCTAAGCCTAAACGTGCTTGCCTCCGTAACAAAATGACTAATACATAAGTTGGCTCAGCTATATCAAGGAGCAAGAAAATTCTTACGTGTAGACTTTGGATTGAGTAGCCGTAGAGCATGGTTATCTAGGTCGTTGATGCATACATCAACCAATAAGGTAATGGTCAATTAATCAACTCATACAATTAGAACAACGGATAAAAAAAGTAGATTTCTTCTTCAAGGGTAGAATATCAAGCATTTTAACTCTTATGCGTGCAGAGCGAACCACTGTGTCACCTCTTTCAAGATCTTCACATTCAAATCTTAAAAAAAAAACACACACACAATACTGGACCAAAATTTCGCACATTATATGTTTACCAACCCTCCATAGCCAAGTAATTTAGATAAAACAATAATATTGCATGTTTTCATATGATCATGAATAGTAAGTGCAGTATCATTAGCAAACAAAATAGCAGAAAAAGCACGTGTGTGCTTTTTAAAAGATGTTACCACTCTCCAGAACAGGCAAAGGTTGTTAAGGTATTTTGGAAACAGATTAACCACTTTCCATTCAGAAGATAGAATTATTCGTGGATCATACTTTGAGGTGTGAATACCTAAGTTATATGGTTGCAGGCTTGGCTATTTATATCTCTTGCAAGTACTAAACTAACATGCTTCCTGAGCAAAGCAAATGCAACACCAGCACCAATTTCTGAAGGTCTGAAAACTCAGCTTCTGCCATGGAAATTATCTAATTTCAGAAAATTAATCGTTGCCAAACTAAATAAAAATGGTTGCTACAAAATTTGAAACATGCCATGCAAGCATTTTTAGATAGAATAAGGTTACGGCTTCTCTATGCTATATAGGTTTGTAGTATGCGAATAGAAATACCCATTGATTGACATGGTTCCTTAATCTTACAATAAGACATGCACAAATTTTCCATTATTTTCGTTTGTAATTAAACTACTCTGTTGAGTCTCCTCGCTCTTGTCTAAGGATCACCCAAGAAGTACTCCCATCTCTACAGCCAGGAATTATTGGTAAACAGCCACAGTATAAAAACACTACTACATGAAGAAAATCTGCAAGAATAGACAGACAAGTCAAGCATCAAAGCGATATAGTAAATAGGATAATGTCATAACAAACATTTTTGCAAACACTGTTACAAAATGTCATAGCATATGCAGACAAGATGCAAGCCCTAGAATGACAAGTATTTGTGTTCTCTGGAATGCCTACTACTCGTCACTGTGTAGAGAACACCTGAGAATAAATGGCAGGGAGCTAGCATTTTAGCCTAAATGGTTGATGATGCTACACATCATAGTTTGGTCAGTCCAGTTGGACCACTTATCTGAGCAATGTAGCTAAAGTTATCATGGCCTTAGCACCTGGACAACTATACAATAATCGGTAAACAGAGCAGCAATTAGTAATCTCATCACTAATTCAAACCAGCATAGTCTCGTTTGTTTAGCACGAAAACATGCCATGTAACACCGATACACCATTGCTGTCAGTTCACACTAGGTAATGAAACCATATCAAACACAAAGAAAGTGGGGGTGAAATTGCAAACCAAAAACACAATTGCGACAGAATGGTAGTCGTGCATACCAACAATGGTACTACGCACTTAAGCTAATGATGATAGCAGAACCCAGAAGTGGGAGGAATCTTCAAACACTGAATACAAATCTCAAAAGGTGTCTTGCATGTGCATACTGGAGCAACAGAGTAGTGAACAAAAGGATCACGGACAGAAAAATCAGAACCTCTCTTGAAGCTCCGAGTGTAACCTCCTTGATAATCAGAACAGCAAATTACCAGAACTGAGGCTTCCCTGGCCCGTTTCATGGACTCCATAATCTCCACTTTCGAATCCATCTCTTCCATCGAAGTAATATCACCGTCGAAATGAATCACCACCTCCTCCAGCACCAATGCGCTCTCAAAGAAAAATTTGAGGAATGTGAGCTCACTTTGACCTCCTTGGAAATCATGGAACTTGAGCCGCTTGATGCGTGATCGGATGCATTCTATGGTACCAGAATCGTGCCAGAATTTCAGGTTGAGCTTGCCAGTGGATTGATCAGTTTTTCGAGACTGCAAATTCAATCGAGTAAAATGCACATGCAGTTCATCAGCTATTGATAGCAATTAGCAGTATGATCCTAGTACATGATGGTGCAAATGAAATGAATGCCAAAAGAAGTGTCAGGGGCTTCACCCTTATGCGGAGGTCCTCGACATTCGGGAAGCATCTGAGGACACTGGGAATCATCTTAAGATCATTGCGGACTCCAAAATGGACCACCATAGACAGGATTGTCACACTTGGTACCATTGTGCTGGGGCTCGCCCTTGTCCTGGCCTGCATTTGCAATCCCAACGCACCCAATTAAGAGAAGAAATATCACAAATTCACATAGATCGTGTTATATTAAACAAATTGAATGATCAGGCACCTTGATGATGGTGTTGCCGAACTCTAGGACGTGATTTCTTGGATGCAAAAATCCCAAATAGCGCAGCTTGGGGGCATGGCCGATCTTGATCTTGGAGCAGCTGCCACCACCACCAGGGGTCCAAACTTCGGAATGGATAAGCTGCTCAAGGCACGGGGCGTCTACAAGAAGATCTCTTCAACGAAGGACCCGATGAGACCCACATACCGAAGGCTTTGGCTGATAAGGCGGAGGCGAAACGTTAACAGATTGGCTTCGATAACGAGGTTCTCCAACACGGGGCCCTGCTCCTGTCGAGAATGAAGTCCAAATCCCTGCTCTCCATGATAAGGTTGCAGAGCTCCAGCTGACGGAGGTTAGGGAAACAGGTGGCGCGGCGGAGGCCAGCCGTGTCGGGGAACTTCCAGAGGCCGAGGTAGAGTCGGGTGAGGGTGGCCATGGCCAAGAAGGTGGCGGGGAGAGTGAAGTCGAGCGGCCAGCGGCGGTTGACGAGGACGAGTTCTTGGATGCCCTTGTCGGCGAGGAGGTGGAGCCAGGGCGTGAGCAGGCCATGGAACTCCTCCGTGTAGTTACTGGTGACTGGTGAGGTGGACACATCGGATTGACCCCGGGTGCGCGGCGACGACGCTGGACACGGCGGAGGCGGCGGGGAAGAGTTCGGCGTCGACGAGGACGAGCGGGGCGGAGCGCCAGACCCCACGCCAGCGGTGGGAGAGCACGGCTGTGCGCGCCGCGTCCTTGACGGGGAGGCGGGAGACGACGTCGCCGAGGAGCGCGTCGGGGAGGCGGCTGACGCGGTCGACGGCATCGCTGGGAGGGAGGGCGAAGAGGCGAGCGGCGGGGGAGGCGGGCGGGCTGGGAAAGGCGTAGTCGGGCGGGAAGAAGAAGCGGGCAAGGAGCGCTGCCCTGTCGTTCGGGTGCCTATTCAGGAAGTCGGTCGCCAGCGCAACTGCTGGTCCGAGCGGCCCTAGGGTGTCGATGGACGCCGTCGCCGCCCACCGGAAGAAGCCTGCTACGTCGTCCGGGTCAAGACCTAGGCGCCGTAACTCGGCCGCCATCGCGGGGTTCGTGGGAAGCCGGGTGTCTATGGCCGCCGCCGGAAGCGCCGCGGTGGGGAGCAGAGCAGCTACGGCCGAACGAAAGGGGAAAATGGTCCCTGAGCAGAGCTGCGGGAAGAAGACTAGACGGGCCTAAATGTTCGAAACCGATCGCTCGTGGCCCACGAATCGTCACCAAGTTGTTTGTGTCTCTTGCGGATAGCTACTTGTTGATTTCTCTAAAAAAAAAGCTACTTGTTGATTGTCCCCTTCGTCTAGCTGCAAATCTCAAAAAAAAAACTCTATGTTAGGGTTCCTGTGCTCCGCTGGCGATCTCAACGCCAGCGTGAGATTATCCCTGCCTACCACCGTAGTTCGCTCCCACTTCGTGTGATCGCACTCGGGCTGACCAAGGGAATTGCTCCTGCGTTGACTATATTTTATGAAAATCCAGCGTCGCCTACGACAGCGAGTATTTGATGGTATGTCGATGGTTTTGTTTTCGATAAAGCGAGTATACTAATATCATGAAGATATCAATTATTGTCGATGATTTATGCGTCGAACAATTTATCCCATTTTTATCATGAGGCAAATTCGCTTTTCTAAGACTTATCTCATTATTTAATCATTTTGCCATATTCGGAATTTCCTTTATATCTGAAGACAAAATCAGTGTCAACAGATGCCCCTCGAGCCTCGAGGTCTGGATACGAATAAGATTGTCTTATTTCGGATCTAGAACTCGAAAATGAAGTTGCACTTTTTTTTTCTTTAAAAATATTATTGCGTCTATCAAATTTAAAGGTTTGTTGAGACTTTGGCTCGGATGATAGCTGAGCTCCTGAAAAATCTATTTGACGAGCTAATATTGCCGTTAGTAGATGATAGCTGAGCCCCTCGAACCACTCTTATCCCATCCTTTCCTTTCGCAGGGTAGGCACGCTCTCCTCTTTCTTTTCTCAACTTCTTCCTAGAGGAGACGTACTCCAACCAAGAGCTTGACCTTTCGACCGAGTTCCCAGTTCGCATCCTTTGCCCTTGTGTACGTATGCCATTAGGTAATTGATGGTTTATTTTCTTCCATCCTACTGTAGATCTTTGTTGTCATGATTATTTGATCCGTTCTCCTTCTTTTCTTAGGTGTAGGAGGTACCAGTGTTTTCAGTACGATTTGGCAATTCTTTTATTTATCAATGAGAATCATATTATCATGCAAAAAAAAAAAAAAATAGAGATCATATCGTCATCTCTCCCGGTGAGTTTCGCATGTTTACCCAAGCATTCATATGCATCACGCACATTGCTTTGCGCATTTTGAATTTTAAATTCTTTTTTGCAGGAAGTCTCAATCAAGATCGGGTATATTAAATCGATCTCTTCCTAGTACACACGTCAGCTCTTCGCCAAGGTATAACTTTGTGAACGGTCCTTTCTTTTTTTGTTTTTATTACTATTAGGAGTAGTAGGGTGTTGTATACATGCAAGATGATGTACAACACCATGACATGCAATCTTCGTGTATATGATCAAGCATACAAATCCTGCTTTAATTATTTTATTAGTTTCATGGTTGGCGTGCCGGCAAGCCTCTACGTGTACGAGCTTGGTCCGTCGTACAACCGTGAAGACTGATGTCATATTTTTATCTAAGATTTTTTGTTATTCCGGCAAGTTGTTATATGGTCTCGACTTGTCTGTAGTATGACTGTAGAGATACGATAATGTATCAATTATCTCAACGTTGGCGTTCCGGCAAGCCTCTATACGAGCTTGGTCCGTCGTACAACCATGCGTACCAGTATGTATGCACGATAGTTCTGTCTTTTTTTTCTTTTTTTTACTTCTTATTTTGTATCAATAGATAAGAAATTTCTTGTTACATAATGTTAAAAATGTGATTTATTTATTTATTTTTTATGGCTGACGTGTCGGTGAGTTTTTCCTTATCAACTCGGTCCGTCGTACACCCATGAATACCTATATACAACCGTAGGTATACGATAATGCAAGTTCAACTGTTTTAACGTTGGCGTGTTGGCAAGCTTCTATACGAGCATTGTCCGTCGTACAACCATGAGTACATACGTGTATGTACGATGGTTTTCACGACTTTTTCCCATATGAATGCAACGGGTGATGTTAAAAAATTTGCTCATGGTTGACGTGCCGGCAGGTTTCCCTAAACCTGGTCCGTCGTACAATCGTTGACATAAGCATTTGCAATATTGTTGTTACAATCATTTTTTTTACGGATTTCTTAGTACTTCCTCCTTTTCTTTGTTTTCATGGGGAAAAACGGATTTTTTTGGCAGAAGCAGTTGCTTGCAAGGCCTAGGTAATATTATTGCGACCTTCCCCTTTTCAAGTACCCCTTTTTGGTTTAATTAATTAAAAAAGTTACGTATATATTTAGATGGCGCTTGGTGGGCCTACCCTTTCTCATTTCAGCTCACATTATCAAATTAGCTAAAGAGGATTTATATGAACCACGAACAAATGCATCAGTTAACCCTGTACTTGGTGTGTCAACCGTACCACGAGGAAGATTGGCCCCTTTATCGGAACATGGGTGGCTTTCCGAACTTTCTTTTAATTAAAGCTCTGAGCTATCATCCACGGCATGAAAACCGAGAGTTGACTTGATCTATTCTTTGGGGACTAGAATGGTGTTAGGAAAGTTAGTCTGGGAGCATCATGAAATCTGACACGTTTTTTTTTTTGAAACTTTAAGCGACTATTACTACTGAACTATTACACGGTCCTCGACCAGAACAGGGATCAGAAAAGAGGGAGGATCAGAGAGCCAGAACTCCCGAACACCCTGAGTAACACCATGTCGAGCAAGCAGATGTGCGGCCTCATTTGCATCATGAAATCGGACATGTCAAACGACCTGATGGTTATATTGCATGGGGTACTGAGGTATCTCCCTTTCTATTGCAGTCTTTGCTAGAAAAGTGGAGTCCGCAAACCAACACTTTCCTACTCTCGTCTGGTGAGCGTATGATCACTCTAATCGACATGCTCCTTATGGTTGAACTTCCTATTACCGGAGATCTTTATGAAGAATAATTCCTCCACTCAATAAATTAAATCCTTCTTTGCTTCTATACCCAGACTTCTTGGCCGACCTTTTGCAACTATGGGAAGAGTTTTCTTCTAAGTGTGATAATGAATACGTATATTTCAAGGCTTGGTGTGACAAACCCTTAAATTTCACTAGCCTTCACGATGAACGTATGTATCTTGCAGCATTCATTGTGATTTGGCTTTGCAGTTTTGTCATTGTCGGTACGGACCAAATATTCGTCCTGGTATTCTCGTCATGGCGTCTTGGATTGCTATAGGACGAAAAAAATTCACTTGCTCCTCCGGCGCTTTCTTCTTTGTATTTCTCTCTCCGGATGATCATTAGGCATCCTGTCAGGCCTTCATATTTTACAACACCTTGGCCAACTCATTATGTCATGGGATGGATGCATCTTTATCTGAAGAAAACTTTTGGGGACAAAGGTAAAGGAAATTGTCTTCCCACTCCTAAGAGATCACCGATGCAACCAACAATGATAAACGCCATGTTCAGACCCCCTCTGAATGAATTTTCCCTGAGATGGCACATATCATTTCCTTGAGAAACATAGGAAAATCATTGGGTGTCCCTATACCTCCCGGAACTTGACTGGAGTGGATCAGCTACATATGGCTTTCATGATTTCTGTCGGCCGGGGTATTCTTCCGTGGAGGTTCTTATTTCAGGATATTGGCACATGCGTCGCCGAGCCATATCACCCGGATCGTGTGGCTCGCCAGTTTAGGTTAGACCAATTCATACCATATAATCCCCTGAAATCTATGTGGTCAACTGAAGTATATTTGTTTCGCCCAACTCAGGAGAGAATCCAACATACTCTTAACATCACTTATGAGGGAAAACTTGCTTTGGCATGGACCAGATGGTGGACTAAAATTTTAATGCCATTCACTCTTATTTCGGGTAGCCTTAGGGCTGGTAGTTTGCATGGCAAAATCCCATATGACGAGCGGAAGGATGCGTATGAGCAGAAGGAAGAAGCATTTATGGCTCCACGCGAGCTCTCAAAATACGATCTTATAATAATAATAAAAGTATCAGCAAAACATCGAGAGGGGTATATTGCTACTATTGAGGCAACAGAGAAAGAGATCGCGGATTATTGGAATCCTATTTTGGCTGCTTTTCTCTCGGATAATGAACTCATCCAATTGGTCCTTCATTTACAAAAAGACCTTGGCAAGTCCATTATCTCGTTGGCTGGATGGGCATTCATCTAAAAAAACCTTTTGGTAATAAATACAAAAAACGGCATCACTTCCTTTCTATAAGCATTCAGCTAGCAAGTCTGAAATGTTGAACATTATGTCTAGGATTCCAATTCCTTTTGTGGCAGCCCACAATTTTTTTAAATTAAAGAAACATTACTCCAATAACTTACGAGACTAAACTGTGACATTAAAATATATTACTCAAATAACTTATGGGTATAAACTGTGGTGTTACAAAATATATTACTCCAAGAACTTACGAGTCTAAACTGTGAAATACAAAAAAAAAAAGGTCGAACAAAGGTCACAAATAATTGCATCGAACTATAAAGCTCCCCATCAGGAGAACAAAAATAAATAAATTTGCATGGCACAACATATGGATATATCTGAACGAGCATAATTTGTTGTTCTGATAACTTGCTGTTCCGACGGTGATAGGCTGTATATAAACACCCATTATTACAAACTCATCAAAGTTGGTTTAGGAAGGGAAAGAAATAATTATTCAAGTGAATCAAGAGTGCTTTTTAATTTGGCACTGAAGGCCAGCTCTTCAAGGTCTTGAAAATCAAGCCAACCTCGTTTCCCAACACTGATGTTTTGTCTTTCAGAGCTTCTACTTCTTCAATAGCTTTGGAGTTAACCTCATGCAAAATATCACGGAGTCTCTTGGCCTCAGATTGCTTGTCCGAGTGCTCTAAATTCATCCGTGCAACCTCCACTTCACTCCTAAGTAATGCAGAAGTAGCTTCATTCAACTTAACAGAGATGGATGTCATAAGCTTTTCCTCTCAGCATGTTGCTCTATCACATATATTTGCTTATCGGATGTGTCCTTTAAAACATTGTCATGCGATGCAACCTCGCTCTCTTCTTTGGCAATAGCTTCAGACTGTTTTGCCGACACAGCGCCGATTCCTCCGCTAGCTTCTTGCATGCCGACGGAAATGGAAATGAGCCTTTCCAAAGCCTCACGGACAGAAGCAACCTGAGATATAGATGGAAGCATCAGAACGAGCCCTCGCAAAATATCTTGGCGTTGAGGTTCCACAATGGTGAAGGCATCTAATCCTTCAAGGGCCTTCTGCAATGCTGAATCAGTGGCCTTCATAAAAAACTCCGTGAAAACGTACATGGTTGGCACTGCAATTTGGACTAACACTCCCTTGTTAACAATAGGAACGTTTTCAATACCTATAAATGGTCAAGAGATGAATAAATAAATAAGAATAAAAGTATATGGCAAAATATAATTAATTAAATAAAACTACCATGCGCGAAGGATGGCAAGATAGTCCAGCATCCAATGATTCTGTTACGCCATAATCGTCTATGTTTAAATCATCCAGATCTCCCAAACCGTGAGCTACATCTCTGATAAGTATACTATCCAGATCTGTGCAACTAAGCTGATCCGGTACATACAAAGGTACGTCTAATTTTATAGGACTAGAAGTGTTCTCGTCATGGGAAAAATCAAGTTTTCTCTTGGCAGCATGCCTTGCTTCCTCATCGGATAGATAACTTCAGCTGTATAAGACTCCTTCAGTTTAGAACATAAAAGGTTTTCATCAACTTGCATATTTGTTGGAGACACACAATGAGAAGAAGAGTTGGCAACAATGTGTTCGCTCTTCCGCTTATGTAATAATAATAATATGTATATTAAATGTTATATATAAAAATACGTAGATTATGGCAAAGATAATGAACCCTCTATGAACAGTCCTCATGTGAGTTAACAACCTTTGTTTCATTTCGATTACTTTATCTTTGCCATAATATACGTATTTTTGTATATAACATGTAATATACATATTATAGTTTTACAGAAGCGGAAGAGCGAACACATTGTCACCAACTCTTCTTCTCATTGTGCGTCTCCAACGAGTATGCAAGTTGATGAAAACCTTTTAGGTTCTAAACCGAACGAGTCTTATAGAACTGAAGTTATCTCTTCCGATGAGGAAGCAAGGATTGCTGACAAGAGAAAACTTGATTTTCCCTATGACGAGAACACTTCCAGTCCTATAAAATTAGATGTACCTTTGTGTGTACCGGGTCAGCTTAGTTGCACAACTCTGGATAGTATACTTATCGGAGATGTAGCTCACGGTTTGGGAAATCTGGATGATTGAAACATAGATGATTATGGCGTAACAGAATTATTGGATGCTTCTACTCTTGGCCTAGGCTTGAGTACAAACGTGTCTCCTGTAGCCGATGATTCCACTATCTCGCCATCCTTCGCGCATGGTAGTTTTATTTAATTAACTGTATTTTGCCATATACTTTTATTATTATTTATTTATTCATCCCTTGACCATTTGTAGGTACTAGAGACGTTACTATTGTTGACAAGGGAGTGTTAGTGCAAACTGCAGTGCCAACCATGGAAGTTTTCACGGAGTTTTTTATGAAGGCCACCGAGTCAGCATTGCAGAAAGCCCTTGAAGGATTAGACGCCTCCATCATTGTGGAACCTCAGCGCCAAGATATTTTGTGAGGGCTCGTTCTGATGCTTCCATCTATACCTCAGGTTGCTTCTGTCCGTTAGGCTTTGGAAAGGCTCATTCCATTTCCGTCGGCATGCAAGAAGCTAGCGGAGGAATCGGCGCTGTGTCGGCAAAATAGTTTGATGCTATTGCCAAAGCAGAGAGCGAGGTTGCATCACATGACAATTCCTTAAAGGACACGTCCGATAAGCTACTATTTGCGGTAGAGCAACAGACTGAGAGGAAAAGGCTTGTGGCATCCCTCTCTATTAAGCTGAATGAAGATACCTCTGCATTACTTAGGAGTGAAACAGAGGTTGCACGACTGAATTTAGAGCACTCGGACAAGCAATATGAGGCCAAGAGACTCCGTGATATTTTGCATGAGGTTAACTCCAAAGCTATTGAAGAAGTAGAAGCTCTGAAATACAAAACATCAGTGTTGGGAAATGAAGCTGGCTTGATTTTCAAGACCTTGAAGAGCTGGCATTCGGTGCCAAATTAAGAAGCACTCTTGATTAACTTGAATAATAAGATATGAGATATCATATAAATGAGATGGAACAGATGAAATTATTGAAGTTCTCTGTTTCATAAAATTAAGTGGGAGAGATAAGAATCAAAATAGGATTTGATAAGTTTAAGAAAAGACTTAACATATTATAACATGTTGACTAAAAGAAATGTCTCTTAGTCATATTACTCATGATTAAATTCGGTCACTCGAATTATTATAACAATAATAATCTCCTGTGAGACAAGGATTACATAAATATTATAATAATTATGTCAAGTGTCTTGTTATGATGTGAAACACAGATTCCCAACCCACTAACATTATACCTCTGTTTTTTCTAGAGGGGACTAGGTCATTGATTAACTTAGAGTTATATTGATGAAGTTCCAAGAAATTAGTGATGCTCGAGCATGATGCATCTTGATTGAAAGGTTTTTGCATAAAACCAATATAGTTGTTTTTTTGGTAATTAATTCCACCACCACTCCAAGTGCCTAACTAAATTGGAACATGAGAAAAGTGTCTTGTCATAATTTTTGAGGTGGAAATAGTACTATTTAAGATTGAGAATCTTTGGAGAAAGGTTAGAATGAAAAATGGCAACATGCAAATGTTTCCATATCATCACCTTATCCTATAGTTTTTATATGAGATGCATAAAATTCAAACTATGTATTGTAAAAGGATCATGTGAGGAATTTGATGTAATATTGACCTAGTGATATAGTAATCAAGATCCCAATATGATGATCTCAATTGCAGAACATTACAAACAGAAAGGAAAGGTCATAAGTGACGACTAAAGTCACATAGATCCAAAATAAGGAAGTGTTCATGTAACTCCAAAGTTTTATCTTGAGAGTTGTATTATGTGATGTTGCATCACGAGGCATGAATATTTCATAAAGAATAACATATATGAATATCTAATATTCATAAAGCTAGTCTTGATTGAAATGGTTTCATCAAGGACGAATACAATGATAGTGATAAGGTAAAACTTGTCATATCAATTGCTTGAGACTGATAGAGGATCTAAAGTAGCACAAGAAAATTGCTAAGATAATTGTATTCTTCAGATTATTAGTTAGTCTAAAAATTACATTATAAGCGTAAAGTCAGTCGTATTAATGGAGATTTTTTTATTCTAGTCCGTTATATGACGAAGGTACTTGAAAGTCAGTGGGAGCAACATGTTATCTTTTAATAAAGTTGAGTTGAATTAAAAGAGTAATTTCATGTATAGATTTAAAAGTTGTTTTAAATAAATGTGTCAGAAAATGCCTTGTTAAAATCATCATTTATGTGATAGATTAAGAGTTTTAATAAACATGATTATGATGAATGTACTATTAGCAATCCTTGAAAGAATTTCTGATTGCAAAGAGTTGAGAACAAAGCAATTTGTTCGCAAGATACATGTCGTGATATCATGCAAGAGACCGTGACTATTTTCATCACTTGTGAGCAGATAGAATGGATTGAGTTCGGCTTATATCATCTGATTTGGCCAATAATGTTGTCATGAATAGTGCATTAAATCGGAAAGTTTCCAATGTGCTAAAATTCATTTAGCCACCGATATTAAGAGAAAGATTTAACATAGGTTTTCTCATAAAGACAGTTAATTGATTTTGTAATTAAAACCTCAAATACTATGATGAGATGATACTCATGTATATTTGTGGGTGGTATTACAAAAGTATAGTGACAAAAAAGAAAATACCCTTCCCATACGAGATACAGAAATCCTGGAAAATATTTGGCCATCTGGTAACAATCTTCAAACAAAGTGTCAAAAATAATAATCTTCAGACAAAGCTGCCGCCGGCCCACAGGAGAGCGCTGCATCTAGAACAAAAATAATCTCGCGAATCTTAGAGATGTCGTATAAAAGAACGCGGCTGAACCTGGGCCCACTCAGCAGCCACCCAGACCGCCCTTGGGACTTGGGTCGAGCGAGTCCAACCCCAACACGGCACGGCGACGATACACCACACCGTCCCGTAAACAAAAACACGAAAAATAGCCTCCGCTTCCTCCTCCCTTCTCCGCTCCCCGTCCAAATTCCCCTCCTCCTTCCCTCGCTCCCGTCGCGGCGACCACGACGACGGCGACGGCGGCGCCGACCAGGTACCGATTCCTCCCGCCTAAACGCTCGATTCCCGAAGATTCGCCCTCTCCGCTCCCCAGATCGCGACTTCCCCGGCGCCGGAACAGTAGATTTTGGCTAGAACTCGCCCGCCCGCGCCGTCGGTGGTTGGGGTTAAGGGAGATCCGGGGAGGGTTCTCGGTGTCGCCGCTGGGGGATTTAGGCCCAGTGATTTGTGTACCTCCCCTTAATTTGTTGTAGCTGGGTGGGCCGGCGGGCGGGAGGTTAGGGTTGGGCCGGGTCTCCCGTACCACTGTGGCTTGCGTGGTCGCATTATTTCTGTATACCCGTCTTCTCCTCGGGTGATTGATTATTTCTGTTGCTTATTGGTCGTTGCAGGCGACGAGACTGATGTTCGATTGATGAATGATGACTGTTCCGATGGATAGTGCTGCAACCCCGCCCTCGCAGGACCTCGCCAAGCGCCTCTTTAAGAAGGTGAACTTCCCTTGTATGCCTATTACATCCACTTATTTCACGCTAGGCTGCTTCCGCTCGGGCTGTGTTTCATGTAACCTGTATCTGCATTGTATGCGACGCTCGGTGCATATTCTTCTTCCTGTTTAGTATCATATCGGGCTGTGTTTCATGTAACTTCTTGCTGTATCTATATTGTTTGCGACGCTCAGTGCATATTCTTCTTCCTCGCTGGTATCATACCAGCGTTGAAGCAGTAACTGTACTGCTTTGCCTTCTTGGATAGACCAAGTCATGTGAATGGATTATTATGACTTGTCAGTTTTAACCACCAACTGATTTTTACCAAGAGAAGTTGACATGCTCCTGACTATCCGACGTAATGATTTCCCTGGATGTTTGTGAGTTTGAAAAAAAAAGTAGCATTAATAATTTCCATCTCTTAATTGTTATTTGGGGTTTCCCTTGCGATCAAATTGTCCAGTAGATAAATTAAGTGCATTTGTGAGCTTCGGATATAACGATAACACAGTGGTCTTATTTGTATAGAATGCTGAACTCAAAAAGCTTGTGGAGAAATCAGCACAGTCCAAAGTCCCTTCCGATCCCAACATATGGCTTCAGATGCGCGAGAACTTTGAGAAGATGATTCTGGCAGATCATGAGTTTTGTGAGAAGCATGAGATTGAGTATATCTTGTGGCAGTTGCACTACAAAAGAATTGAGGAGTTCAGGCACCACATTAATGCTGCAGGTTCAGCTGCATCTCAGAATGGGAAAAACAATGGCAACATGGATCGAATCAAGAGAATTAAGTCGGCCTTCAGGAGCTTCCTTTCAGAAGCATCGGGCTTCTATCATGACTTGATGTTCAAGATCAAATCAACTTATGGCCTTCCTCTGGGTTACTTCTCCGAGTCTCCTGATAATGCAAGCAACCCTGCAAAAAATGATAAGAAAACAGCTGATGCGAAGAAAGCCATGATATCATGCCACCGTTGCCTCATATATCTGGGTGATCTGGCCCGTTATAAGGGTATGTTTGGTGATGGTGATTCTGCAAGTCGTGAGTATGCTGCGGCTTCTAGTTACTACAAGGAGGCAGCTTCAGTCTGGCCTTCCAGCGGCAATCCACACCATCAGGTATAATCTCACTTCCCTCAAATGTTCATATATTCTCTGTTCAGTTTTCTAATGATGACTCTGATTGTACTTGTCAGCTTGCTATATTAGCTTCTTACTCAAGCAATGAGGTAGTGGCTGTCTACCGATACTTTCGAAGCTTAGCTGTAGACACTCCCTTCTCTACAGCACGGGACAACCTCATTCTTGCTTTTGAGAAGGTATCGTTGCTATGTTCTTCACTAACTTATTCCCATAGGCCATAGTAGTGTACTGCTCTTTCCTGCGTTATTTGTTGGCCGATGTAGAATTTGGTACCTTTCAACAACATTTGTATAATTCACAAGAGAGAAAGAGAGAGAAAATCTTAGTTCTATGTAAGTCACTAGTACTGGAAGTTGCTTGGCTCCCCATTTATCTAACATCATACTTCTCCTCTGATATGAATGATTAGATTATCGATACTCAGAAGCGTAGCTTTATGTCTTTGTTGCGAGTCCAGTTATGCTTCTCAGTTTTCTCTATATCTCAGCTGTGTCATTGTGCTCTTCCGACTTCCGTCTAAACTGACATCATGTTTGGCCTAGGCCCATAGCCACGCCTAGTTATGCTTCTCTGACCCTTATTGTACCTCATTATATCAGGTGGCCACTGTTGCTACGCAGATATGACACAACTTACATGACTCGTTTTCTGCAGTGTTACTGGTTTTATAATATTATAGGAATTTCCTATAGGCCATAGTTGCACTCCCTTTGCAAGATTTTAGGTTTATTTTTTTCTCAGTCTTTGTGCTACGACGTCTACATTACAAGTTTCTTACGCTTGTAATTTCGTGCAAGGATTTTGATTGTTTAATTTTACATTTCTTCTGTTCCAGTTGCTCAAAATAGTTCGGGCTTTGTTCTAGGTTCGGTTCTAGCACAACTCAGAGCCTTGACCTTGTGAGATGTAACAAGCCAAGCTTGAATAGCCTGACATCTTTGTCTAAACGCATTGTAATCCCGTGCCCGTACAGTAAAAAAGGAATCCCATGCCGTATCCTAGCCGTTTCCCGATTACCCTTTAGCTCGACATTGCTGTCACCTGCCACTCCGGGCCTCTCCAGCCACCCAACAAGGACCCCCTCTGGTGCTTTTGATGTCGTTTCCACGGCACATGCTGCTCAATCTCAGCTTCTTCTAGCTGGCTGGTGATGTTCCAAATCTAAGTGATTACTCCCTCCGTATGAGTTTATAAGGCCCAGACATATTTTAAGAAAAACTGAAAAACTTTGACCATCGATTTGATCTACAAAATATAACTCAATACACCAAGCAAAGTATACCACTGGAAACTTCTTTTTAATGCACTTTTTGTGGTCTATCCTTACTTATATATTGGTGATGAAATTTATGGTAGTTTTTATTAAAATACGTGCGGGCCTTATAAACACATATGGAGGGAGTACCCCTCAAGTTTATGTGTATGTGTATCAAGTGTAGTACAAGTATGTGTGGATATTCCTTGTCTCGTCTTCCTTTTATGTTATCTTTCCTGTTGACTACCTTCATTTGAACCAAATTTGTTGGGGAAAATGCTTCCTTGTTGCTCGTATTGAACAGTTTTTGAGATTATCGTAAGAATTATGAAGGAGTCTTGCTTGATGATCTTTCTTTTCTGTTACAGAGCCCAGCTCTAGGATCTAGCTTCAGCCTAGGGTCGCTGCCTTTTTCATTTTTCATACCATTTCATGCTCTTATGGAGCATCTTACGTTTTGCTCCTTACATGGGGTTCCATGTCACTGCTTGTTCCCCTTGTGGAGCATTTCATTTGGTTATATGTCCTCTATCTTTCTAGTTCTTTAATAAGTAATGGCCTGATCATTTCTGAAAAATAAAAAAGGACTCTAAATTTCTGAAACCTGGCATTACAATTGTCAGCTTTAGTTGGTTTATCAGGGGCACTATGCCTTTAGGTTCTACTTCTGGCAGTATTACTTGTGCAGAACTTGGGTGTTTTATCATGGACTTGTTTTGTAATATTAACAGAACTTGCTTGCCAGACCTGCACTATGCCTTTAGGTTCTATTTTGACAGTATTACTTGTGCAGAATCGCCAGAGCTATGCACAGCTGCCAAGCAACAACAAAGTTGCCACTGCTAGGACACTACCCCCACGATCAGCTGGGAGGGGCAGAGGACGGGGTGAAATAAGGTTTCAGCCCAAAGATGTCAATACTGAAGCAACTTCAAAAGAGCGAGAGCAAAGTATACCTGATACACTGAAATCCTTCTTTGTGCGGTTTGTTAGACTGAATGGAATCCTTTTCACAAGGACTAGGTACTTGCCTTCGTTTATCCTCTCTCTCTCTCTCTCTCTCTCAGGCTAATTTTTTAATCTCTTTGGCAGTTTGGAAACATTTGAAGAACTATTTGATGTCGTGCGCAATGATCTGAAAATTCTCCTCTCTTCTGGTCCAAATGAAGAGCTCAATTTTGGTTCTGATGCTGCAGAGAATGCATTAGCTATTGTTCGACTCATTGCAATCCTTATATTCACAGTGCACAACGTGAGAAAGGAACCAGATAGTCAATCCTATGCTGAAATTGTGCAACGCAGGGTACTGCTTCAAAATGCATTTACAGCCGCTTTTGAGTTTGTTGGACGTATTCTCAAAAGATGCTCAGAGCTTCGTGACATTGCATCAAGTTTCTATCTTCCAGCCATTGTGGTCTACATTGAATGGCTGGCATCCCATCCAGAGTTAGCTGCTGATTCGGAGATGGATGAGAAGCATGCAAATGCCCGATCTTTCTTCTGGAATCAGTGTGTCTCACTTATGAATAAGCTCATCCTTACAGACCTTGCTTCCATCGATTGTGATGATGATGAGGCTTGCTTTTTCGATATGGGTGTGTATGAGGAGGGTGAAACTGGCAATCGACTCGCATTGTGGGAAGATTTCGAATTAAGGGGGTTCTTGCCCTTGGTGCCTGCACATGTTATCTTGGATTTTCAAGCAAGCACACATTTGGAAATGATGGAAGCACCAAGGAGAAGAAAGCACGGGCTCAACGGATACTTTCTGCAGGGAAGTCTCTCCTAAATTTCGTTCAGATTGATCAACTGAGAATATTTTTTGATTCATCTTCAAGAAAGTTTGTTCTGGCTAAGGAACCTCCTGTTTCAGAAGCTGCTATCTCTACTCGTAGATCTTCCAACACACCTGAAGTGAATGCTGTTGAGGTGGAACATGAAACTGTTAGCAGATTTGATTCAGTGGCAGCTAATGTTGGAGCAATGCAAGCGGGAGTACAGTTCTATTCCGAAGGAGAAGATGATGAAGAAATTGTTTTTAAGCCTACAGCTTCTGATAAGTTCCCAAAAGTACTTCCTGAACAACCCGTTAATGGATACATCCAGCCTGTGCAAATGTCTTCTGCTGGTTGGCCAACCATTGGTGGACCAAGTGCTATCCAGACTACTTCATCTGTATCAGCTCCTGGTAGTTGTACTGTTAACGGGTCACTTCCCACGTCTTCTGTTGGTAGGGCTCCCAATGGCGGTCAAGAGGTTATTCCTAGCAACGTTCCAATGTCGGCTCCTGAATTTGTGCAGCCTGTTGGGATTCCTACTTCCAGCTGGGCAAGTAGTGGTGCACCACTTGTTGGTCCTATTAACTCAATGCCAACTTTCTCAGGTGTTGCACCACTTGTTGGTCCTCTGAACACAATGCAAACTTTCTCAGGTGTCGTCTCTGACCCGCGTGTATCTGCATCAATGGTTCCACATACCAGTGGCCAGGATTATTTGAAATTACTCTTTGAACAAGAAAGACTCCGAATGATGGGACTAAACAATGTTAATTTGGCTGGAAATGGATTTCTTGAGCAGAGGTTTCAGGGTGGATTGAGTGGATTACAGTCGATGGCACATTCACCACATGTATTTGTTGAATCTGGTCATAACAATACAGGTTTCATGCATAATCAGGTGAATGCTAATGAAGAGACTATCCCATCTACTTCTGATACAATTGTACCGTCAGTAGCAGCATCTGGTGGGGTGACGATGAAACCCACTGAGGCACCTGTAGCTGTAGCTGTGTCTAAGAAGAATCCTGTTAGTCGTCCATCAAGGCCTGCTGGTCCTCCTCCGGATTTAACCACATCACCCCAAAGCGTCATGATGATTTCATGTCATTTGAGAAGCCGCAGCACCAACAGATTGATGATTACAGTTGGCTAGATGGCTACCAGCCATCAATGGACAATGTTCACAACGCAAGAGCTACTTATCCTGATGTTTACAGTACTAGCAGTGCTTTCACCACTCCCTTCCCTTTCCCGGGGAACCAGCAGGTTTCTGGGGTGAATGCCCGAAGCGCCAATGAGAAAACATGGCAAGATTTCCACCTTTTTGACCCTGCAAAACAGAATATGGTTCAAAGCCACCAACAAATTAATCAGCAAAGTGGTCAAGTTGCTGAACAGCAGCCAACAAAACCAATCGGATCTGGCCGTTATCTCGTGTGACTGAGTAGCTTGTACCAGGATGGTTACTGGTAAACATCTTTCTTCCTATAGATTGAGAAATTGGACACTAGACTTGCGTTTAATTTCAGTGCTTCTCCATGCCAGTCTGCTCTTGTTTTATCTTCTGCCAGAGCTAATTTAGGTTACATATCTTAAGTAGTACTCAGTTATATGTTTATTCTATGTGCCAGGAGTTGCTGAGGATCTGTTGGAGTAAGTGGCACGCTTGATACCTATTCAGTTCGGTCCCATACCTGCAGCTCTTTCATAGCGTTAAATTTCTTTTGGAGAATGGTGATCTTGGAAGCATAGCAAGTGCTGCTGTTAGGTTTGGTAAGTTTTATGCTTTCCAGCATTTCCTTGATGATAGTTCAATGGGAGTTGGTGCACAACATGAAGCTGTGTTTTAAAGTTGGACATTCCTATTTGAACTTGAAATTTTCATTGCTTTTCTTGCAAACGCAATTGATTCATTCCTGTTATGTCACCATTTTGCTATTATATATGAAACTATCATCGTAACATGTATTGCTTTATTGCAGTGTAATTTTATATAATTTGTAACTGTGTGGTGATTATTTTTAGTTGATTAAATTCTATGTTTCTGCAATTAATCACATACTGACTGTACTACATTTTTCAGAGGGTTTTTAAGCTAGTTTGTTTCGGGTACTGGCGTTCATCAAATATATTTTTGTGCTTGTAGTGCCAAATCTGCATAAGGAATACTAAACTTGCCATAACTATACCAAATAGGATTCACTTTTTTGCTGTTAAGACTGATGAATTAGTTTCTCTTGGATGAACTTTTGTTGTCTTTTGAATTTGTAAGTAAATATTATGAGCTTCCCTGCTTATGATTTCTTAACAGCTGTATGGACCCTTCACGTTGTTTGATTTGGCAATTACAGGGTGTGCCAGGTCTTCCAGGCCAGTGGAAGGGTGGAGGATGATTGATCTGTGGATGGTCTGATGGGGACGAGTTGTACGCAGAACCCTTGGATGCTCAGGCATGAGGGTTTGATCGAAGGAACTCAAATCCAGTCACTGTAGCACGCTTTTGCGCTTCAAGTCTCTCATTGGATTAACTACCTACCGTACCGTGAGAATGGACAGTGTGATGGAAACTAAAAAGCCATTTGGTGTTGGTCATGCTCATCTATGGCTACTGTGAATTAAGTTCAAGGAACAGTTAGCTTGCTGGCAAGTTGGTTCTCGAAGTATACTACTACATCTGCTTATGTTGCGTCTGTTGTGCCTGTTCGCAACAGCGTGTTAAAGTTGTCGTTTTTGTGAGGAAGTTTACTTCCATATCATTTGCTATATGTTTTGAACAATTTGTTTTGCTGTTTTGTCTGGTACCAAACTTTTGTGCAATAAACTCTTGTTACCTTCCTTATGCAATGTCATACTGAATACCAGCGGTATTATAAGGAGCGTGTTGTGCAATTTTTGTTTCCCGTTTCCATAGTCCAATCCCTTTAGACTGGAAAAGAACTCCTGTCTATCCGATGGATTGAGTTGCATTGAGGTCTATTTGGACCTTCGAATAAAATGTGTGTGCATATGGTTTATATGTATTGTCTACCCACTTATCCCGCGTCATGATATTTTGAACTAAATTGTTGAATATATCTGTTTTTCTCGCAACTAGTATCTGTTATCAATGATGGAGAGATGGGTTGAGACTTGAGGGAATGAATTTAGGTGCTAAATGAAGTCATTCGTAAAAGTCAATCTACTCTCCGCCGCCCTATCTGCAGCGAGCGTGACGGCTACCTAGGCCCTGTCACACTCTCTCGTCTCGCCGCCCTACCCCTTTTCCCTTTCCTGGAAGGCTCAAGGCCCCCTTTGCTAGCCTCGCCCTTTCTTGGGCTAGCGGATTCATTGCTTCTTAGCCAGTGCGGTGACGTTGCCGTGGAAGTTCGATCTGAGGCGTGCTGCTTCGGGACGCACGATGTCAGTGGTCGTGCTCGTTGTGACCATCGCTGCCTCTCCCAAGCTCAACTGTCGCCCCGTGGTGCTCCCCCGTTCAGACCTTTCTTAACTTGTCTCCTTCAATTTTAGCTCTATGGTTCCTTCCTCTTTATATTCTCCCAGCCCTGATCCTCGTTTGGATTACACCTTGTTCTATTAATCCAAAATTCAACACTCCATATTTGGTAACACCTAGCATTTGTATGATTGATCTATTTGTAACTTTTGAGTAAACAAATATTACTAAAACTTTATTTATAGCAATGATATTGACTATTTTTAGAATCAAATGATTTATTGCTTCTTGTTTGATTTGACACTCTTAGGCCTTCTTTGGATTGTAGGATTTTCGTAAGAATTTTGGAGTGTTTGAATCCTATGAAAATTTTCCTATGAAAGCCGTTTGGATTATAGGATTGGGGCCATCAAATTCCTGTGAAATCCATTCCTATGGCCCCAATTCCAGAGGATTCTTAACATGAGCTCAAAACTCATTTTAATTTTCGTACGAGAAGTCCAATGCAGTTTTACTCTATCTCTTTCTACTCTCTCTTATCAATCCTTCAAAATTCCCGTGTTCAATTCCTGTGCACCATCCAAAGGCACCTTCTGCAAAATTCATGCGTTCAGAATCCTGTGGGAATCCACTTCACATGACATCTCAATCCTGTGTTTTTCCTATTCTTATGTTTTTAAAATCCTGCAATCCAAAAATCCTTACTTGTTGTAAAGGATACATCGACTTTTTCTTCTATGTCACGATAAGAGGGTGAACCATGACATGTCGGGGAAATGGCTGACCAAACATAGAAGAGAGACACCTAAACAACAAGAAGTAGTGTGTGTGGAAGAACACAATAATGACAAAAGAGCTCTCGGAGGTTAATATAGATGTCCACAAGTAGCGGCTAGCTCGTCAAAGCGTCATGTCCTTTGTGAGCTAGAGGGCTCCGCCGGTGTGAGATGGGATCTTTTAAAGTTGGACATCCGTTGCTTATGGTTGTGAACAATGATGTATTTAAGTTCATTTGGTGTTCCGTAAAATAAACATGAAAACATATCCAATTCTTTTACACTCCCCAAAAATTATTTACACAAGAAAATATGAATTGGGCTCACGAGGGAGTTTATGTTCCGGCTGTATATAACAACTAAGTTGAAGTGGTGTTCCATTCGTGAAAAGAATGAGATGTCGCCTATAGAAAGAGAGTGAATTCGCGTTTTAAAACAATTACTTTTTTGACTTAAAAATATGCGGAAATTAACTCCATCATGAGACTTTTAGTCTCAAGATCCACTATGTTGAAAGCTTCATTTAAGCATCGAATTACATTCCCATTATCACCAAATGGATAGCAAGCCTCAAGAATATGCACTAGTCAGGATGCTCATCTTAAACTTACACTTCTCAACCATGATGAAAATCACCACTTAATTTATTCATTCTCTCATGTGTTATATGCATCATTTCATACAAGCCCATAAATAGATACCTAACCCACATATACTAACCAAAAAACATAGATGATGAGTTAGTTCACAAAGCACAATTGACAAATTCTTACCACGACACGAGACACTTGATCCTTGCGGTACATCATCATTTCCGCTTGAGTGCTGATCTTGTAAAATATAATTTGTTAACTTCCACTTGGTCAACCTCCAGATTTTCTTTGCTCTTCATCTTGATGATTATTGTATCTACGTACGGAGGAGGCTCGAAACTAGTCGTTTTCATGTCAAAATAGCGCTTCCGGAGTCTCCAGCAAAATGGCTCAGAGATTCCGGAAGCTATAAGGCAGACACAACTAGGATGGTTGTGTCCTCAGTATCAGGCCACAAAGGCTAGAATCTAACCAAGGGCACAGGGGAGAAACAACATAGGCTCCGGCTAGGGCATCACCACGCCGTTTGAGTGCCTATGATGGCGTGGATCACACGTTCGCTGGGAACCCCAAGAGGAAGGTGAAAGGATCGTATGACACCTAAGGGGGGGGGGGTGAATAGGTGCTACCCAATTTTTAGTTCTTTTTCAGTTTAGGCTTGACACAAAGGTAAATTCTCTAGATATGCAACTACGGTGAATTTACCTATATGACAAGTTAACTCAAAGCAGACTACGAGATACAAGTAAAGGCAAGGTAAAGAGGTAACCGAAAGTGAAGCATGTGGAGACATAGATGTAATCCCGAGTTCCTCCTTTTTAGGGAGTACGTCTCGTTGGAGGGGTGTGAGCTTCGCCACCACAGGCTATCTCAACGGCACAACAGGCTCACCCTATTCTCCGATGAACCGCACCACAAAGGATTGGTTCACCTTCAACTATCGGAATCCTTCGAGGCGGAATCCGGAGCCTTTGCAACGACAATCCGGGGCACACACCCACAACTGAATTGGGGGCTCCCGAACAGCTACAATCTGTCACAATAGACAAGAGGTAAGATTAACAAGATGCCTAGATTTTCCCAATGGAAACCCTAGGCTCGAATCCCCCAAGTGAATGAGGGGGAAATGTAAATCTGCTTGGTGAAGATGTAGATCTTGGCCTTCTCCTTCAATCCTCCAAGATCACGAGTTTGGGTGGAGGGATTGGGAGATCTATGAGTTTTGAGCTTGCAACAATGGTGGTCAATCTTGGTCTGGTCGAGCTCACTTGAGGTAGAAGAAGGTGAGGGTATTTATACCCATGCTGGAAATAGAGCCGTTGGCGAAACAGGGACCGGATATTCCGGGTCAAGTCATGACCGGATATTCCGGTACCTCTGGAAACATAGGTACCAAATATCCGGTGCACTCCAGGAGCTGCGAGTTTTGGTCCTTAGCAGAATTTCCACCTTTCTTCTTCTGGACCGGATATTCCGGTAGCTCCCAAATATCCGGTTGCAAATATCCGATACCCTCCAGTACCGTTTTGCTAAAGTCCTTAGCCGTTTTTCGAGCGAACCTTGGAGACCGGATATTCCGCCCCACACTAGGACCGGAATATCCGATCCCTATTTCTGAGTAAAATGACTAGCTCTTTTCTCCTTTCTTTTGGTTGCGATGCAATGATGTTTTAACCACCTAAAACCTGCATCACTTAACATCATATCAAATGGTCACTAGTGTTGTTGCCTAACACACAAAACACAAGGGATTAAAAAATGTTCTTTCAATCTCCCCCTTTTTGGTGTTAGCTGACAACACTAGGATCTGCAAATATGGCACAACAATATATCATCAAGTTTCCAAACGAAAGAACTGAGAAGCTCCCCCTAAATGTGTGCATATAATTAAAATTGCATTGGAATACAAATGCACAACATGTAGGTTTAGAGCAACTCCAAGAAGTATGGAAACAGGATATATAAGAGAACACAAGAGACATATCAATAAGTAGGTTGAGATTTTGAAAGTGAAATCATACCTTGTGCACAAGAATGTAGAGGTAACCATTGCACAATAATATATGTCTCAATCATAGATAATAAGAAATCCATATGTCTCACACAACTTAAACAAATTGTTCCACACAAATAGCAAAGCAAGCAAATAAGTTCAACAAGGAAGATAAATGGACACAAGCCGAATAGAAATGATAAACGCATATGCTTATGCCCGAACCCATGCAAATCCCACTTTGGCATATATAGAACTACTTCTCCCCCTTTGGCATCGAAACGCCAAAAAGGAAAAGAGCGATGCTACGGCCCAAGTAGATCACTCCTCGGAAGCCTCAGAAGCCTCGGACTCGTAGGACTCTTCACCATTTGCATCCTCATTATCTTCGTATTCAGCTTCAGATTCTTCTTCTTCCTCGTCACGAGCAGTAGCACAAGTGTAAGCAGGACAGGAAGGAGCTGTTGGAGCTGACTCAAGAAGATGCTTCTCCATTTGAACCCACGCAGTCTGAGCACCGGCATTCCAGCTTTCATAAGATAGAGGGTCTGCCGCGGGCAGGTCACTGGGTAAGCTAGGAAGCCTGGAGAAGATACGCTGCCTCTCACAATAGGCATCATACTGGCCATGGCGAATATCAACATTCATGCACAGAATATGCTTCTGGAACCAGTTGAGCTTCTTAATCTGAGGTGCAAAGGAAGGGGCAGTTGCCTGACGGGTTGCACCACTAGAGCATGCATCTCTCATGAAAGAATCACTGTCACGGGCAGGAGCAGCAGCAGGTTTAACCTTCTTGTTATAGATTTTCTTGTAGTGGTGAGATTCCAAGACCCCTTGATTGAAATTTTGGTTCTTCATGGTATCCTTGATGAGCAGCATAATGTAGGGGGCATAAGGAATGGTGTACCCACCTACCATGGCATCATACATCTCATGGAAAATATAATCCATGACATCCACCTTGAAGTCACGGTCCGGTTCTTCATTCTCAATGCATTCCTGAGCAAGGCATAGTAGATTGACAAGGGGACTGGTGATGGCATCGTTGTTACCTCTACTTGGAGCAATGTTGGACCTGAAGATGCGTACAAGCTGGTCATAAAATGGGAGGAGGCCCTCAATCATTCCAATGATTCCACCGGGGCCATACATGTCCCTCATGGCCCTGTTCTTGTTGGGCTTCTCAACTGAGTGCATACGATGGCCAAGAGGGGGGTGGCCGCGGTAAGAGTACCCAAGAATAGTGGCAAACTTCCTGAAGTTGGACTGACACTGTGTTGTTCCTGTCATCCACTTGATGGTCTTGACAATGTCAGTCTCTATCACAAGAGTAGAGAAGAACTGCAACACTAGAGGCACACTGAAATCACACTGTTTCTCCATGAGAGGAACTAGTCCAAACTGTTCAACCACATGTGTAGCTTGAGCATAACTGTTCTTGTCCTTGAGAGCCTGCAGCTTGATGGGAAGCATTGGACGAATAGGATTCTTGTAAGTGAGATAGATGTCCTTGTAAATATAGAGCTGCTCCATGCACCAAAACTTGTTATCTTCAATCTCAGTATCTCTTTCCATATTGACATACCAATCTTGCTGTCGAATCTTGGCAAAGTCAATGCTGTTCATATCCTTATAATTTTGCCTTTGTTCCTTCCCTTTTCTATTCTTAGAGGCTGCGGAGGATGGAGGCTTGGAAGCAGTCTTCTTCATGGCTGGGGCCTTTTCTTTGCTCACTGCAGTCCTCTTGCATTCATACATCTTCGTTGGAGCGTTACTCGAACCACCTGTGATGAATAGCAATAGATGGAAAGCATAGATATGCACACACAAGTCATGGTGCAAGGAAAAGTACCAAGTACAGTAGGAAAGCAGCCCTGAGTGAATACTACTTAGTACTAGGCAAATCAAGGCATTTCTGAACGAAACTGGGAGAACCAGAATATCCGGTCAAGCCAGAATCGGAATATCCGGTCCGAATTTTTCAGAAATATTTCGATTCAAATCCTTGGTCTAAAAGTAGATCGACTTAATGGAATGCTATCCTAGTGTACCTAGTATGCAGGGAATACCAATGGGAAGTACTACCCTCAAGGAATCAGCACAAATAACTTCATATAAGACACTAGGTGAAGAACACCTAGGGTTTGAGAAATAGGAAGTTACCCTCATCCATTGAGGAAAAAGCTTGGAGGGAGGAGTTCCCGTGGAGGAGGAGCACCAAATCTGGCCAAGGGCCGGAGTTGGGGACGGTAGGAGTCGCCGGGGCGGCGCGGGGACAGCAAGCGGCGGCGCTGGAGGAGAGAGGAGGTCGGGGTGGAAACAAGACTCGAGTGAGTCCTTCTCCCCGATGCTCCTACGTTTAAGCGCGACAAACCGCCTGACCGGATATTCTAGTCCTGACTTGGATCAGATATTCCGGTCTGACCGGATATTCCGACTGAGTCTTGGACCGGATATTCCGGCCAACAGAAATTTTGGCCTGCTGAACCCTTTCTCCTTAGTTTCAAAACAAGACTTGTGTGCATAAGATAGAAATGTTTTTAGGTAAAATAGGCTTGGGATTAAGAGTGCCAAACTGATATTGGTACTTCACACTCATACTTGCAAGAATCAAACAATAAAATGCCAAGATTGAGTGTGTTTTCCATAAAACGAAGGACATGCATCAAACTCCAAAAGATTTTCAACTAAGACCTAAATAAGAACCAACTCTTCACTAAGAAGAGGGCGGTGGCCTAGGCCACCATGTTTGAGTTTTATGGCGTGACACAGCGAAGATATATCTTGGATGCACAACCAATACTCGTCAATTAAGCTGACAATTTCATCAAATGAAAGTAGAGATGCAAATGAGTTCTTACTATCGGCATAATGGGGGGAGGGATAGTCCAATGGATTAGGACCGCACTCCCCCTATGTCCATGCCTACACCTAAACCAAATAGATAGTCAAAATATAGGTGTGTATGCAAGATAATCAAGTCAAGCTCCTTGCATCAATGATATTTAGCCCATTCCTCAAATAGCAGAATCTTGCTTCATCAAGTGGCTTCGTGAATAGGGCTTATTACTTCAGTGCCCTGGTTCGCTCAGTTTTCATCGTCTGTGCCATACTTGCATAGTTTTCCTCGTCTGTGCCCTACCTGGCTCTTTCGAGGCCCGCGGACGACCAAACACGCCGTTTCCGTCTGGTCAATCCCCTTTGACCGTCACTTGGCCTGACTAGCGGGGTCGGCCTGGGGCAGCTCATTGGAATCTCCTCCTTCTGACTAGTGGGGTCGGCTAGGGCAGCTCATTTTGAATCGCCTCCTTCCGACTAGTGGGGTCGGCTAGGGCAGCTCATTTTGGTCAATCCCCTTTGACCGTCACTACGCTGACAGGTGGGATCTTGACTAGTGGGGTCGGCTAGGGTTCCCTCGCCCACCGCCCACCGCGGCTAGAATAAAAGGGGGCCTACCCCTGCAATGGAAGAAAACCCATTCTTTCTCTCTCTCTCTCTCTCTCTCTCTCCCTCCCTACCTCGAAAATGTGGTGGAGCCCGCCCACGCCGGAGAGCCCCTACTCGCCGCTGTCGGACTCGGAGCTCTACTCGCCTGGTTGCCTGCACGACATGCAGGAGCAGGAGCGGGAGGAGGGCGAGAGGCGGAGAACCTTTTCCGCAAGCAGCAAGGGCTCTCCCCCCTGCGCGAGAAGAAGGAGAAACCCTACGAAGTGGCGCGTGGAGGTCTTCCGCCGCAGTCCCCAGTCTACGAGTACGGGGCGTCAGAGTCCTCGGACGAGGAGCGCGAGCCTGCTGTCGTGGACCAATCGCCCGCGGCCGTCGTCATCGAGCCCATTGCGCTCATTGCCGAGGCCAATGTTGTCATCGAGGACATCTCTGGCGACGAGAACTCAGACGACATGGACTCGTACGAGGGGGACGACGAGGAGGACGATGAGGACGACGACGAGGACGACTCCGACGACTTCGATGACTCCGACGCCTCTGAAGTCACCATCAGTCCCCCGCAGCACCCATGAAGAAGAAGAAGAAGTAGTAGTAGCTGCAGTATTAGTTCATGTTTTAGGGTTTAAATCATTTGTTTCTATGTAGTAAATCTTTTATTATGATCGTTTATCTTCTTTAACTAACGCATTTACACCGTGATTGGACGTGATTGGACGTGACGGGTAGGCTAGCCTAGGCTAGCGGTGAGGCAGAAGTTCTGCGACGCCTTCAATGGCCATGTCCATCCGTGCACGCTACATAGACGCAGGGTGGACTACGGCATGCCATTGCCACGCATGCCACACATGCAATCAATGTGCACGCAGTGGAAGGCTCTCAGATGTGTCTCATCCTCATCGTACTACTCGTAAAGAGAAATATATCTAAAATTGATCTGCTTTGGATTCTGAATGTACTTTCCTTTCACACAAGTAGATAAACATGAACGGATACGTGCCACTCGTCTCGTTCTGCTCGTTCTGCCATATGGTCAATGTAGACATAAATGATCGAACGGATTACGCCGACTGGCGCAAGCGATCGAGCTGTAACGCAACAATCTTAGGGAGACTAGCAAAATGCCCGTGCGTTGCAACGGGTTTAAAATAAATTGAACATATTAGGTTTGAAGTAAACTCAGATTTTGATTGTATCATCGTTTTAGAATTATGTTGCTTTCTCCCAGATTTCAGTTCTCTTACACGTCCAATTGTACAACAATCTTCGCAAAGGTAAAACCGTAAAACAAATACTCACAACTTAGTTTTCTAATCTTCTTAGTATATACATCATGGGTATCCAAAAGTCAGCTTAAGATATAGTTCATGGTCTCTTCTTCTACGAACCTGTTCACTTAAATTCTTGAACATGCTAATGATAAAAAAAAATGACTCTTTGCATCATCTACATACATGGTGTATCACTTAATAACATAACAATTTGCAAATATCAGTACACATGATAAAGTAAAACATTAAATGCAGATTAGATTTCTCATTTCATGATATGTGAAGCAAGCATTAGATTGCGCGCCTGCATACTAAGAAGTAGAACATAAAACAGATGCCAATGCTGACTAAAAACATTTTATAACAGCAGGAGTCTATTTAGAAACTCGGGCAGGCTCCAAATCAAATTACTATATCAAGATGTTATTTGCAAAAAATAGAAAAGAAATAGCCAGATTACTAAATATCGAGGGGCTTCTAGAGGTAGCCCATCGCAGCAACCAATATATGGTCGCATGATTCTCAATAGATGATAGTATGTCAGTGTGGAAAAGGGTTAATTTAAAATGGAACCATCAGGTGCTCCCTTGGATTGGATGTCTGCTTCAGTTAAATGCAAAATATAAGACCACCAAATTGGATTAAAATGGTGAGAGAGTTCTCTAATGAAACTATTGAACAACTTCTGGAGTAACATACTAATCACTAAGCTGCCTTTCAAACTAAATCACAGTGGCATGCAGGTGACACAGCTGACATAACCGAACTGTTACCTTTGAAACTAATTCATTTCTACTACAGTCTAGATAGCTGAATTTAAACATGAATAGGGTGGAACTTCTGAAATACTTAGTAAATGCAGCCTCGTTGATTCCATCTTGGATGCCTGGATGGTTAATTTGAGTGTGCCAAATGTGGCTGGGAATTTCATCAGCCAACGCAATATTATTTGTATATCGGGTTAACACCTATGGGCAGGTAGCTGCTGTCAGCAAATTCAGAGAGAGGCAGCAATACATGACGAGCAGGTGGTCTGGACCATCCTGGGCGCCGCCGGGCCTTGGTGCCGAAGCTGCTGTTGGCCCTCATGTAGCTAGACACAGGGGTCGGTGCCGGGGACGACATGGTCGCGCCGCCTCTGTTCCTCGGAAAGAGGTGCTAGCGCGAGAGACGGAGCGGTAGAGGCCGGCGACGCCCGCACGCGAGGAAGAGGCCCAGGGATTTGGCGTTGATTTGTTACGTTTTGAGAGCATCTGCTGCGGGGAGCTCCACCCCTCCTCTCCCTTTGGATTCTCTTGAGACGCCACGGCCGCCTTCTCCCGTCGAGAGAGGAGAGAGGGTTTCGGGCGGAGGAGTTCCACGCCGTGGCGGAGCTCGGAGGACTGGGCGCACGCGGGGGAGGAAGGCGCCGGCCGCCGCGGCGAGCTCCGTCTCCACCAGGTCGGGAGAAAGATAGGCTGCGGAGAGGTCGGGGGAGGGATGTGTAGAGTTAAGGACCTCGGCTTGATTTTTCTAATACTCGAGGGACTAAGATGCAAAACAACCGTGACGCACGACGTACCACCACGTACGGACGGACAAAGGAAGAAACACTACCAGTATTATATACTTCGTAGTAGAGATAGAGATTGTATGTTGTAGAGATTTTTTCTTCCTTGTATATGGTTCGGCCGAAACCTAAAATTACAATCGTCCGTTGGAATAAAGGGTAGGGGTACGCCGGGGCAGACTGCCGGTTCGCTCGATGGGATCCAATCTGTTTACATGGCCATTGGCTCTCTCTTGACGACGCGGAGTTGAAATTCCTCTTCGCCTTTGCCTCCCTCCTCTCGTGCCCGTCAAAACCCTAGCCACCTTCTGCCCCTCCACATGCACCGCGGCAGCGACCGCTACGGTGACCCTTCCGGCCCCGCGGCCGGCCGCAGCGGCGGGGACGGCAGATTCGCGCGCGGACCTTCACGCTGGTCTGGCGGCGGCGGCGGCGGGGGTAGCCCGACCAACCGCTCCTCCTCCCGCGACGGAGGCGGGAGGTTCCATCCGTACAGGGCGCCGTCTGAGTACGCCGTTGCTGGTGCTGGAACCGGAGGGTACAGAGGCGGCGGCGGCGGCGGCGACTTCGGTGAGACCGATGGTGGACAGAGGAACCGCTACGGAGGCGGCGGAGGCCGTGGAGACTACTCAGGTCTGTCCAGAATCTCGGCTTACGGCGTTTTGGTGTTCTCTAGGTATTGCTGTCTCTAGATTTGGAACGTTAGCTTGTTGACGCACGACAAAGGGCATTGGGATTTCGGACCTCTGTGGAATAGGCGATGCCATTGGTGTTGCATGGCTCTGGAAGATTTTACCTCAAATTCAGTCAGCTGTTGTCAGCTTGGCATAGCTGACCAGTCAATGTTTGGACAAATTGAGCGTCCGTATGCACCTGCATAATACGGTCTTGCCGATAGCGTGCATACCAAGATGACAACACCACCCAACCCTTCTCGTGAAGGTTGAACTTAGACTGGTCTTAGATTTATATGGTGTAATACTTTAATTTGCATTAGGCACACAGTTCTTTCTTTTGGTTAAATCATATAATTATATGGCATACGAACTTTAATTTGCATTAGGCACACAGTTGTTCTTTCTTCGGACAAGATATTGTAATAAAATCAACTTTATAACCCGTTGAGATAATTGCTGTGTTCTCTGTCCTACTACGCAGTTTATTTTCAGATTCCAGGTCATCCAGTTATTTATATTGGTATCAGTAATTAATTTTAGTAGAACTTATGTTTCGTTACATATAGCTTCTTGTTGTACTGTTTTATCTCATTGAACTTCAGTGGAGAAACGTTTGAGCTTATGCTTACAACCTTACACCCGCGAGTTAATTGATTTTTGTGTGGAACATTTCCTGCAGATCATGACAACAAAACTGGTCATGTTAAACTTTTTGTTGGATCAGTTCCGAGAACAGCAAGTGAAGATGACGTGAGTATAACTTTCACACTTAATGTAGTATCTGCCCTTCCTTTACCTGTAGATTTGTTAATACCTCTACTGTTCATCACCTGTTGATGTACCTTACATTACTCTCATGACTCGGAAGGTTGCTTTGTTGTACTATTATTGAGGTTTTATCACATTCATGAAACAGTGTGAAGATTTATAGCTTAAAATTCCTGTAACCTAGCTTAGGAGATAAAGGGCAGTACTTTATTTTTCTAAGGAAATCTGATGATAAACTACTTACATTTTTAGAAAGCTACTGTAAAATTTTAAATTAGCTAAAGCTGCCTTTATCCAGTTATGGGCTTATGGCTTATTTGCATAACTCATCATTTTTTTAATCTCAGCTCCACTTGGAGCATTGTGTTTAGCCTTAATATTATTTTTTCACAAGCTCACAAAGTTGAAGATGAACGTATTTGAGCCATTTATTTATTTTTCTGTCTTTGCTTGTTAACATTCTTTTGCTCTGCTATTTTTTGTCTTGTTACATAGGCTTGTGTTTCTCCTGAGGATCGACATTTTTTATAAATATTGTTTTGTTTCTGAAATACCTTTCTCGTGTCTTCAGGTTCGACCTTTATTTGAGGAGCATGGAGATGTTCTTGAAGTAGCTTTGATCAGGGATAGGAAAACTGGTGAACAACAAGGTGAGCCAAAATATTTTCTTATGATATCAATGTACCAGTATCTCTTTCTTTTCAGGTTCTGAGAGTATTAGAAGCAACAAGGTTGCATCTTCTCTCAGTTAGATTTGGCGGTTGTTGATTTTTGTTTCACGCGCTTCCGTTCTGTTTATCTCCTCTGGGTTAGTAGAAGACAAGAAAGGAATCAACAAACTGTTGGCTGATTACTGTAACCTAACTAGACTCCACCCTGCTGCTAGATAAGGCATCAGATTTGGACAAACAACTTTGTTCAGGTCATAGCAATCTTTGCATGTTCAATGTAGTTTGACCAGAAATAACGAAGGTTGCTGTTTCAATTTTCATCTATTTGTTCGAATGTGATGCAGAAGACCAGATATCTAATGAATTAAGGCCAACCTGTTATTCTTTCCCTTTCATGGTTTCAGATTCTTTCTTTAATATACTTGTTATCATGAGTTGCACTATATGAAATGCCTGGTTGAATCCCTCAATGGATAAGTGGTTGCTTGGTTGGATGATGCTGTGTGGTGTTGTCCTGACTGATCTAAAATGATGTGATATTACTCGTTTTATATTGGGATATTGTGGTTGAATGTCAAATCTGGAGCTGTGCTTTGATGGACAATATTATTCCTTTGTTCAGTTCAACTATACCTGATTGCCATGTGAGTGACACCGACCGCTTGATTGTCCTGAACAAAATGTATCTCATGAGTTTTGATTGTTTGGTTGTGCTGGGCTGTGACCCTATGCAGTTCTGGATTTTGTGTGTGACAGTGGAAAGTTCTGATCCACCCAGTGGCGATCATACATTCTGAGACAGAATGGCATTACTGTGCTCAATGACCCTTGTGGTGGCACTTCACACCAATTTGAAATACAGAACACATTATATCCATAGTAACGCTTCCTGCTCTATGATGAGCTTGTTCTAGTAGAGTTATTAAATGGTGTGATTTTGGTCCTGTACTTACAAAGTTGATGGCCCTGTTGGTAGTATTATCTGATACACTGAAGTCTGGCATATCTCCTGATGGTTCTGCTGTTCATGTACTGTCAACCTTTGCCGCACAACAGAAATCTTGGTTATTTACTTAATTTTATTTTGTACTACATGATGCTGACATCGATGTACCAAAGTTATGCTCACTGTCTGTGATTATGCACCCTGGCATAATTTATGTATATCATTCACGTGGAATCTTCTGCCATGAACTGTTGGATTTGCATGTTCATGCTGTATGTAACTGTTACATTCCAAATCAGCCATGCTTCCTATACGAATGCTATAGCCTATGTGAAAGTCCTTGCACTTGTGGTTGTAGTGTTTTTCCTGGAAATGATTGGTGAAGCATATGTCGTTATCGGGGGAAAGTTGGAGCTGAATCCTGATTCTGGACCTATTTACTTGTCGTTTTTGGGTTATATCAACACTCCTATGGAGCTGTATGGCTGAGCAATAAGATTCAGCCTAAGCGATGATGCTGTTGATATATTTTGATTACCATGTATGATTTGGTTGTCATCTTGAGCATGTCGCCTGACAGTTAGGAGTACATAAGTCATGTTCATGTTATTAAAGCACTGCAGATTGCTTTGGTCGACTGTGGTATAGTGTTTAGCACGTAGTGATATATTTGAGGCGCTCTGTTGTGGCAGGTTCTAACTATCCTTTGATGTATCAACTTGGTACAACATACAAATGGGTTGTACAATTGTGCAGACCTCTTCACTGTATTCATAGATTGTGAATATGGCCAACCTTAGAAATTGTCTGGTTTTGCTGATGGCCGGCCTCTTATCACATGGGAACTTGAGCTTCTTTATTGCTGCTACTGTCTATACGACTGCAAATTTCTGTACACATGCTATAATTAGGGTGGATCAGTTATACATGGTGCTTTATGAGAAGCGCACGCCTTTCTTTTATCGCGAGTAGTTCACTTGTGTTCTTGTATTCTGGTGATGACAGTAATGTTTCATCCAGGGATCAAGTTTGTCTCCTGAAATCCTAGTGCATCTTGCAGTCAGCTGGAGCATTGTAAAAATAAAACCCCGTGTTGCGTACATTAGCTACATCTGAAATTGTGCTTGGTGTTGCAGAGTGCAGCCCAGTTTGACTTCATCTTCTGGTCTTCTGGACATTAGAAGTGTCGGAAGTTGTTTTTCTTGATCAATGTGTTCTTGCACTTTATTAACCTTTTGAAATGAACTTACTCCTTATTTCCTTCTCTTCGCTAACTCCACTAGGTTTTGTATTGCGTCTACATTATATCAAATTGAAACATGCAGAAAATTGGAATGCCTTGTGACAAATCCATATGTTTGTATTTGCAGGATGTTGCTTTGTTAAATATGCGACTTCTGAAGAGGCTGAGAGAGCCATAAGAGCTCTTCATAACCAGCGCACTATACCTGGGGTAACTAGATTTTGTTGGCCATCTGTGTAATGCCAATCTTTTGTCTGCAAATTATTGACTGTGTCTCTATATCTGTCAGGCGATGGGCCCTGTTCAGGTTAGATATGCCGATGGTGAAAAGGAGCGTCATGGTAATAATCTAAAGTACCTTTGTTACATTTTAGCTTGCATCTATATCGCGGAGTTTGTTTACTATGATTTTTCAACATAATTCCTTTTGACTGGCAGTTCAAAAAGCTATTAACAAAAGGCAGCTTGTGATCTAGATTCAGCTACACTGAATATAATGATATACCTAAATACATATACTACATATCCTTACCTTTTTTCGCAGCAGCAGACTTGAACTATTCCATGTTTTGCCATTCCTTCAACGTCCACACATTTGTCCTATTCTAACTAGTACTGACCGCTAAGAATCTTAATTCTTTTATTCCGAGTTTGGCTAGATAAAAATATTGTGAGAACTAAGTTATGCTTGACTTGTAATAAAAAGTCCATTTTCTTCAGATCTTTTCCTTGATGCCTTATTGGATGATTAATTTTTTCGTCCACTAATTTGCTAGGGTCCATTGAGCACAAATTGTTTGTTGCATCACTGAATAAGCAGGCAACTGCGAAGGAGATTGAAGAGGTAATGACCATTGCTTTTTAAATTGATAGATGTTTTCTTGGTTGAAAGAATATTGTGGTGTGGAAAACTTCTCATCTATCTGTAACCATTGATGTTTAGCAACAATTGAATATGTGCTCATTTTTTATAGATTTTTTCTCCTTTTGGTCATGTGGAAGATGTTTACATTATGAAAGATGGCATGAGGCAGAGCCGAGGTTTGTTAGATTCCTTTTCTCACTTCATTTCTTCAATCCGCTCTTCTGTTCCGACTTCTGTTGTAACATATGTGATAACTTGCAGGTTGTGGCTTTGTCAAATTCTCATCAAAAGAACCTGCACTTGCGGCCATGAATTCTCTTAGCGGGACATACATAATGAGGGTAAATATTTGTGCTAAGTCGACTAGTTGTGCATTTTGCCTTTTGAACTTACTGTATCCATTGTGTTGATAGGGGTGCGAACAACCATTAATAGTGCGTTTTGCTGATCCTAAGCGGCCTAGACCTGGAGAATCAAGGTGGTTAAAGAACACATATTTGTTTTGCTTATATTGTAACTCTGAACTATTTGCTGACAAACACTGTCATTCCATTCACTGCTGTCTGAATTGTCTTGTTTGGTTAGGGGTGGCCCTGCATTCGGAGGTCCTGGTGTCAGTCCTCGATCTGATGCAGCACTTGTTATCAGGTTTGATTTCTTTTATTTGAACAGTTAATTTTCTAACAGCAGAATAATTGATTGGTAAATTTTAAGTGAAAATAATCGCATATGGTTTTACCTGACTCCACATGCCCAGAGTTTCTGTTTCTGAGTTGGGCTGTATTTTGCATGTTTTAAGTCATAATTTGATGCATGTTTTGATTTGATGCCAATGATCGCTGAACCTATGAAATATGACCTCATATACATAATGAAACTGTTAGTCCACTGCAACTGTCATAAATATCCGATACCTCTAAGGCTAGTTGTACTTCACAATTTCCAAAAGCATTAAATAAATAGTAAATGAAGTAATTCCAGAATGAATTGCTAGAATTTGGATGCTATAGAATTGTCATTTCATGTTTTCTCTCTTTTTGGCACAGACTAACATAATCCTATTTAAAGTCTTAAACCATTCCATTCACTGCTGATCATTTTTCGTACTTAGGCCGACTGCCAATCTTGATGAGCCAAGAGGTCGACATATGCCTCGTGACGCTTGGCGCCCTTCAAGCCCAAGCTCAGTGGCACCTCATCAGTTTAATAACTTTGGGTCAGACAATCCTATGGGCCTAATGGGTGGCACTCTTACATCAGCAGCAGATAATGTACGTTACAAGCCAAGCCTTTACTGCAGTGTTACTTTTTCTTGGCCCGTTTACTTACGTTTAATCATCATAGGGTGCTTTTCGACCTCAGATGTTTCCTGGGAATGGTCAGACAGCTGCGCCGACGTCATCTCATATGGTAATGGCGTATTAGAACTACTGAAGTTTGTGAATTGCTTTTGATGTAAATTGTTCCATGCTCTTGGTCATGACACCTTTACTTTGTAGGGCGTAAACCCTTCTTCGTTACAAGGGCATCATCTTGGGGGGCAGCAGATCCCGCCCTTGCAAAAGCAACCTGGGGCACCGCATAATTTTCCTGCACAATTGCAGAATCAGCAGGGGCAGCATTCCTTGGGGCCTGGTTCTTTTGGCCAGAATGTACCATCTATGCAGTTACCTGGCCAGCTTCCTGTGTCACAGCCATTGACACTGCAAAATGCTTCTGCAGGCGCTCTACAGGCGCCTTCTGCTGTACAGTCCAATCCCATGCAACCTGTTCCTGGACAGCAACTTCCGTCCAATGTGACACCACAAATGCTGCAACAACCAATCCAGCAGATGCCATCACAAGCACCACAATTGCTACTCCAACAGCAGGCAGCTTTGCAGTCCAGTTATCAATCTTCACAGCAGGCGATTTTTCAGCTTCAGCAACAGCTGCAGCTAATGCAGCAGCAGCAACACCAGCAGCAACCTAATCTCAATCAGCAGCCACATACACAGGTCTCTAAGCAACAGGTAATTCCTAGAAAGAAACCCCATGAGAAGATGCTTCTTTTAATATCAGAATCCAGAATCACCCTGCATGGTTCCTTCTGCTTTGCTTCCTTTCCTTGCCGAAAGAAGTCCATATAACCCCCACAACTATCACGTTTCGGACACTAGACCCCCTCAACTTCAAAGTGGTACACACTTAACCCCCTCAACTATCTAAAACCGGGCAATTGACCCCCTAGCGCCTGAAAATCTGTTTTGCATACCGGTTTTGCCACGTGTCATTCTATCATTCGCCCACAAGAGTCAAAGCAAAGAGAGAGTACCTCGCAGGGATGACCGCGCGCCGCGGTGGCTGGTGCCGGCGAGCTCGACGAGGTGGTATGCTCGGAGGACCAAGACCTGAATGGGCACGTACGCCGCGCTAGGAGGCCTCAGCGTGAACAAGCATGGGCCAGGACTTCCCTGTCCAGCCTCGACTCGTCGCCCCCGGAACCTCCCTGTCCAGCCTCGTCGCCACCGGAACCTCCCTGTCCAGCCTCGCCGGCGTCGGAATGGGCACAAACAAGGCGCCAGGAGGCCTCAAACTGAACCAGCGCAGGCCGCGCAGTAAAATTTCTTCCTGTAGGACGCGTGTGCGCACAACGGCGGGTCGTCGGCGACGACGCCAGGTTCATGGCGTGCGGCAGCGACATGGCTGACCTCGTGAGGCCGTGGCCAACATGGCTCCAGCGTGAGGCCGTGGGGCCGCACCTACGGATGCGGCGACACAGGTATGTGGTCGAGCGGCGGGGCGAACCAAAAGGGTCTCCGGGCGCGATGCCGGTGACCACCGGAGCGGACGCGTACGACAACCTTGTCGCCCGGACGCTATGGTGCATGAAAACGACCACGGTTTGGTCAGGGGAGACCGCGAGCTCACCTAGAGTACGATGCAGTGAACGGAGAGGACGAAGAGGAAGTGTAGGTGACGAATCGAAGCGGCGGAGCTCGGTTGGATAAGGGGGAATAAGTGGATCGTGAGGTCCATTTCCGAGCTCCCCGGTTAAATTGATGGGAGAAGAAGGAAGAGGATGTCGAGGTGAAGCTTCTCAACTGCTCAGTTTGGCACAGGGGCGTCCATGGTGTTGGTGCCTCGGTGGTCTTCCATTGCGGGGGTCGGGAGCTCCTGACGAGGAAGATGGATAGAGAGAGAAAATGAATCTGGTATTGGGCTGTGCCATGTAAGCAAAACCGGGAAGCAAAACAGGTTTTGGGGCGCTGGGGGGTCAGTTGGCCGGTTTTAGATAGTTGAGGGGGTCAAGTGTACCACTTTGAAGTTGGGGGGGTCTAGCGTCCGAAACGTGATAGTTGTGGGGGTTATATAGACTTCTTTCCTCCTTGCCTTCCACTTATGCCATCTTTTTGTCCTTCGTTGTATTATGTGTTTACATTCGACACAATTCAAAGTTTTTGTGCACTGTGCAGGGACAGCCAAATCAATCCTCAGGTGGTCCAGCCGCCATGATGCCGACAAACATTAATGCAATTCCACAGCAGGTCAATTCACCTGCAGTTTCTTTAACTTGCAATTGGACTGAACATACCGCCCCCGAAGGTTTTAAATACTACTACAATAGCATTACTCGAGAGAGTAAGGTGAAGAATTAATACTTACCACATCATTTGAAATTTGAGATATTGGGATTTTCATTCTTATAAGCTATTGTGTTGTAGTGGGAGAAGCCTGAAGAGTATGTACTGTACGAGCAACAGCAGCAGCATCAGAAGCTTATTTTACTTCAGCACCAACAAAAGCTTGTTGCGCAACAACTTCAGTCACCTCCTCAGGCTCAAACAATTCAATCTATGCAATCTATCCAACAGCATCCTCAGTCACATCAAGGACATAACCAGATGCAGATGAAACAGCAGGTGCCCATTCAGTTTCTTTAGTTGTAATTTCAATCTGCAGAGAATTGATATAATGTAAAATTCTTGGTAAACAATAATAATATATGTAAACTTTTCTCGTGCATTGCAATTATGTCTCACAGCATTTACATAACAATGATTCTTAATATGTCAATGCTGCAATCTCTGTCTCTGGCCTTTCTAATTGTTACTACAGTTGAATCTTGATTTACGGGAGCTGAATTTCCAAATTATGTACAGGAACTAAACTATAATCAGCTACAGGCAACTGGGAATATTGATCCCAATAGGATCCCGCAGGTATCTTTCGTAATATTTAGACCTCATTATATCTTAGCATGGATTAAGAATTTCACTCGGCATCGTTTATTTTGATGACTACATAGGGAATGCAATCTGCCCAAGAGCGTTCATGGAAAGGTTGAGACTGCTGGTGAGCAAATATTGCCTACGCTTCCTTACATGATGTTTGTGACCGTACCTTAGTTAGGGACTCCTAATGCATTCACGTGGCATGCTAGCTAATTGTTTTCTTTGCAAGCTATCTGATGTGAAAGTAACCACTAGAAGACCTAATTTGATGTTCTGCCATTTGGAATGTACTGCTGTTCGAAGTAATTGGCGGTCATCTTAAGTGGTGATTTGCAGTGGATCTTATTTTTACTGAAATTTTCAGTGAAATCTCGGCATGCTAAGTAAACAGTTTCCATTTATTAGAAAAAGTAGAGAACTGGAAGGATCTTATCTTTTACATTCCATTTTCCGAGTTGTGTTCTTGAGAGTATTGTGCTGAAGCAGTTATTTGCACCCTCAGGCATTTACATCTTCCACTGGTTTTCTATCTTTTTAGGTGAATACATGGATGGAGTGTCAGTCAAGGACCCAAAGCTCTGGAATGAGCTCCAGCCAAGCCTGCAGATTCCATCTGTGAGAGTGCTGGCTCTTGCGGTCATTGTAACTGTGGATTTAGCTTAGATTGCAGCCTAGATCGTAGATCCCATCTGTGTAAAATATTTGCAGTCTAGCCTTTTATCACTGTAACATTGTTCATTAGAATATCACCCTTGTATCTGTTTTCTCATTTTTATTTATGGCAGGATGTGCTCTCTCATTTTCATTAATTTTTTCACCTGTCATGTTGGCGCTCTGTGTTTATTTTTTCTCCGGAACGCTTAAGGCCTTGTTCGGCAGCAGGGTTTTGTAGTGTTTTTGGGTGTATTTTCCCTAGTGTTTTGGGTGAAAACACTTGTCTCACCAAAAACACTTCCCAGGTGAAAACACTCGCCCCACAAACCCCCTCCCACCAAAGCACGTTGTTCGGGGGACAGGGTTGTCACACAGGTGTTTCATCAATATTTAGACCTGAATTTTCTTTCACAGCACATAAGCACAACGTATGAGCAATAAAAAAATAAATCTTTATAGCAATTTCACACACAGGAATAAGAGCATCTCTTCATTTTATTACAAAAATAATTTAGTTTGTTACTGAAATTCAGACACATCATTCCAGAAGTAAGAACAGCCCATCATTCATTACAAAAATGGTTTGTTGTGCCTTGAGAACATGATTTATCAAACGATGATTTTGATCAGGAAATTACACAAACAAGAACATCTCATTAGCCTTGAAATCAGCAGTAGAAGCGTTTGCTGCGCCACATGGATCCTGAAAGCTTGTTTCTGCATACAATGTAGAAAATTTAGAAAGCGAGAATTAAACGAGAATTAAAGACAGTAAGCAAGAAAGAAATAGGTGCCTAGAGTGGATAGTGATGAGCTGATACCAAACAACTTTCAACTGCAAGGTGCCTGACTAGAAGTACTATCTCACTTGCGGCAATAATGTTACACCAGGATTTTTGCCATAATTACTACTATATGTCCTGCTACTTGAGTTTTCTTTGGACCTCAAATATAGGTGAGTACTAGAGACTTCTCTAGTGTGGAATTCCATGATGCCCTTGGTCTCGCACCTACAACAGCAAGCAAATTCCATCAGATTATTTTTACATCAAGTGTTGGACAATACAACAAACAAAAATTCAGCTTACTTTTGCAAACCATGTGCTATACATGGGCTGTACTGGAGTATGTCTTTTGCAAACTGAACCACAAATTAATCAAATGTCAGAGGTAAATCAAGAACTCCAGCAATGGGGAATACCTAGAAGTACTTGTTAACAGCGCATGAGAAGTACTTGTTCGAGGTAAATCAAGAACCGTAGGACCGGATTTGACTCGAGAACTCAAGATTTCTTGATTCTACCAGAATGAAGAAATCAATAGTTCATCCTACACACTCAGATCGAAACCCTAGGCAGTACAAAATTGTTGCTGATAACCTAGAACTAAATCAAGAGCAGGAAGGGAAGACGTACCTGATAGAAGTCCCGAACAAGTGCGACGGAGAAGGCGAGCTGCGGCGGCGTCAGGAGCTTCGGCGGCGGCGGGATCGAAGTACCCGTCGGCGACACGAGGGAGGGAGGCGCCAGGAGCTGAGGGAAGGCCTTGATGTCGGGGGAAGAAGAAGGCTTCCGCCTCGGGGTCGGCAGAGGGGATGAACGTCGGCGGGCGGAGGGCGGAGGCGACGAGCGACGGCGTCGGCGCTACGCCGCCAGAGCTCGAAACACGCAAAAACGCGGGTACCCCCTCGCGTCTTCGATCCCGTCCAACCCGACGTGGTTCCACGGGTTTTACTGGGCTTAGCCCTGCCGAGACCGGCCTGCCAAACTGTTTTGGGGTGTTTTCTGGTGTCTCTAGTTCGGCCGGTAATTTACACGCAAAAACCGGCCGATACTCTCCTGCCGAACAAGGCCTAAAGAACATCTCCACCGTCCAGTAGGGGACCGGAATAAAAAAATTGTCCCAGCGGCACCCCATATGTTCGGGCTGAACAAAAAATGGAAGCCTACTTGGGGATGCTGTACAACAACCCGACAAGGCCTCTGACAAGCGGGGCCCCTATGTCATAGGCAGAGGCTGGGCATCAAATTCTTCCTATCCTTCTACATTGCCTCCCCGACCGCTAAAAACTTAAATTCTTATGTTTCTTTCCACATTGTTGCCGCTGTGGCGACCCTTTCTTCCCTTAGCGACTTGAATTGCTCCCTCTTGTGACCTTGCAAGCCGCTGGCGTAGGGTGAGGAGTCGACGCCGAGCTGAGTGTCGTGGCGTCCACCTGTCGAGCTGGCCGGCGATAACGCGCGAAGGAAAGGACCCAACAGCAAGCCCTACGCGTTGATATCTCCGCCGCCGACATATTGACCTTGACCGATTTGAGTCAAGGGAGCATGGCAGCCGCCCCGTTTGGGTTTCCTCGCCGTCTTCCCCTCCTCCTCACCCGAGGTGGACGAAAACGACACCATCAACCATCAGTTGGGCCCGTCAGACAAGGCCGAGGCGTCGACCTCAACCAGGAGACCGCCTACAATGACTCGTCGGCGCTGAAAATGGTAAGTCTTTTATCTCTTTTTTTTTTCAAATATGGGAAGACGGGTGGTTGGGTAGCTCTACGGTCTCACAGATCATGTCGCTTTTCATGGGATTGGTAAGAGGACGCGCCCGTGAGAGTCAGACTATCAGTCGAGGCCATCCTAGACAGACGCTGGATCTCCGGACAAGAGGGATCTCTGCCCTCTAACCCTCTTCAGTATGTTGGACTGCGTACACATTGTGACATCGCGGATTCGGCAACGGCGAGCTCGATTTGGTGCAAACGGTATGTCCTTGGTCTATGGCGAAATTCAGCCTTTTTGGGGATTTGTCGATGTTGCATGTGGTGTGCGATGTTGCTACATAACTGCACCATTTTTCTTGTGTAAGCGAGGGTAAAGTGCTACAATGATGTATGTGCGTATGCTATAATGTTGCATACGTGCTTCTATAATGTTGCATTTGTTGGATATTTTTGTTGGTTGTGTTGACTTTTTTGTTGCAAACGACGATCGGTTTCCAACACTTTGGGGTGTCCAATGGGAATTTGTTACATATATTGTTGATTTCGGCTACATTGATGTCTCCAAAATGCTACAACAATTTTGGTGCATGTCGCAAGTTTTTACATACTCGGAAAAATTGCTACACACGATATTGCACGCGAAAAAGTGTTGCGCTCAGGTTTTTTTTGCTACATTGATTAGACGTTAATATTTTCTAATTTTTTTTGCTACATGGGATGTTGCATATACAAAGAAATAATGCTATGCACAAAACGTTTTTGCTACAACTATCGCGGAATACATTCACTTAATTGGATCGGACGGCTATCGAGGGGGGCTGATAATTTGTAGACCACAGCCTGACGATTTTTATCGTTTGCCACTTTCGCTTTTTGCACGTGAATATGTAAATGCGCAAATTATTACAGGCAACTGAGTGATTGAGATTCCTCCTAAACTGAAAACGATTCCCACCGAGAGAGACATTTTATCTGTCTCATTGGGTTTCTTCGGTTGCTGTCCTCCAACGTCAATGATCATTCACCAGCTCCAGCGCCCCAGGTCTCTCTCGCTCTCCACACACATACACACACGCACGCACACTCCTCTCCCTCACCACACACATGCTCTCTCTCTCTCTCTCTCTGCTTCAGATTTCGACTTCTTCCGAACAGTCGATTCGTTTGCGAGATTGATACCAAACAAACTTGAATCATTAAGATTACCAAGCAATTCCTTACCCGGCGATTCGAGTTTTTCCTAGAGTCGTCGGAACTTGGAAGCGAGAGGATCATTTTTGTTGCTTATCCTCATATGCACTACTGCAGTTGTAGATACTGAAGAGTGGTCAGGCATGGAAGCAGCCGACGAGGAGAGACCCTTGCTGCATCACATACCTCCTGAGTTGTATTTGGCAAGTACTATAAACTAGCATTCGATTTCGTACAGCATATGCTCTCTCTCAGTTAAGCAATAGCTTCAAGGCACACTAGTGATGGAACCGCTGATGCTGATGGAAAACCTGCTGTTAAGACGAGTACAGGGAACTGGAGAGCATGCTTCTTCGTTTTAGGTACTGCTGCACAAGAGAAAGTTGGCACAAACATCTCACATATACAGATCCTTAACCGTTTAATGCTCTCATTTTTGTTGCTCCAGGTATCGAATTCAGCGAATGCTTGGCCTTCTTCGCGATATCTAAGAACCTGGTCACCTACCTTACCAGCGTGCTCCATGAAAGCAACGTCGACGCAGCAAGGAATGTATCTACTTGGATTGGCACCTCATTCTTCACACCACTTGTTGGAGCTTTCTTGGCAGACACATATTGGGGAAGATAAAAGACAATAGTGGTTTTTCTATCGTTCTACGCCATCGTAAGCGAGACGCATGATATCTCTCTTTTCTAAAAGAAAAATGTGATTCATGATCATTTTCATTGCTAGGGGATGCTTGTGTTGACGGTTTCTGCAACGCTACCATGGATGCTGCAATCGAGCAACCACGGCCGTGCCGCCGTCTACCTAGGACTCTATCTTACAGCCCTTGGCAATGGTGGCATCAAGCCCTGCACCTCTGCCTTTGGCGCCGACCAGTTTGACATCGCCGACCCCACGGAGCGTGTGAAGAAGGGTTCCTTCTTCAACTGGTACTACTTCTCGATCAACATCGGCTCTCTCGTGTCGACCACCGTGCTCGTCTGGGTGCAGGACAATGTCGGTTGGGGAGTCGGCTTTGCGGTCCCGCTGCTCATGAGCCTCGGTTTCATGGTGTTCCTCGCTGGTAGGAGGGTGTACAGGTACAGGAGACCAGGAGAGAGCCCCATGACAAAAGTCTCCCAGGTTGTTGTTGCAGCTGCCAGGAATTGCCGCTTGGAGTTACCTCATGATTGCTCTGCCCTGCATCAGTCACCGTCAGAGGCTGCCGTCAAGGTTCTCCATACCACTCAGTTCAGGTAGCTTTTTTTTTGAGCTATAAAGTGGTCGTATCCACTGGCCGAATAGATAGAAAGAGTTGACCCAGTTTATAAGGAAAACCGGGTTCAAAAACCATACAATCTGTACAAAAGAATGACACAAACGAAGCGACCCGCCGCCCACACGACCCAAGTCGACAAACGCCACAACACACGCCACCTGCTCCGGGGCCGCCGCCCCGGCGTAACAACCAGATCGACCTTCGCATTGCCCGAAAGCGATCCAGTCATGGTCGACGAATCATCTACCCACGAGTCTTCATCCAGGTTGCCACCAAAACCACCTGTTCCGGGGCCGTCGCCCCGGTGTAGCAACCAAATCGACCTTCGCATTGACCGAAAACGATCCAATCGGGTCGACGAACCCTCTGCCCACGCAGTTTTCATCCAGGTCGCCACCCAGACCCACGCTAAACAACGGCTCGTAGCGTGGAAAACCGAGGTCGCCACCCAGGTAGCTTTGAAAGGCAAGCCCATGTTACTTCTTATGTCTGGACTCGGAGTAAATGGTTGAACGTTTTGTGTTTCCTGTCCAGATTTTTGGACAAGGCTGCCATTGTACCGCCACCGATGTCGGACAAGAAAGGCCAGTGGAGGCTATGCACGGTGTCCCAGGTGGAGGACGTGAAGAAGCTGCTGCGGCTGTGCCCTGTGTGGGCGTCCTTGGTGGTCTTCTTCATGGCCAAGGCGCAGATGTCGTCGACCTTGATCGAGCAGGGCACGGCGATGGACAACCACGTGGGGCGGTTCGCCCTGCCGCCGGCCTCTATGGCCGTCTTCGACGTGCTCACCACGCTCGTGCTGATCCCCGTCTACGACGCCGTGCTGGTGCCCCTGGCCCGGCAGGCCACCGGCGAGGACCGGGGCCTCTCGCAGCCGCAGCGCATCGGCGTCGGCCTCGCGCTGTCCGTGCTCGCCATGGCCTACTCGGCGCTGCTCGAGAGGAAGCGGCGGCTCGCTGCCGGGTTAGTGAGCATCGTGTGGCAGGCTCCGGCGTACACGGTGCTGGGAGCCGGCGAGGTGTTCGCGGCCATCGGCATGCTCGAGCTCTTCTACGACCGGGCTCCGGACGGCATGAGGAGCCTGTGCACCGCGCTCGCGCAGCTCGCTGTCGCGGCGGGGAACTACCTCAACTCGGCCGTGCTGGGCGCCGTCGCGTCCGCCGGGTGGATCCCGGAGGACCTTGAGGAGGGCCACCTGGACTACTTCTTCTGGCCGAAGGCGGCGCTCGGCGCCCTGAATGTACTGCAGTTCTTGCTCAGCTGCTCCGTTCTGGCCAGGAACAGCAGCGGCAGCACAGACTCCCGATAACACCATCCGTACATGTGTACTTACTGAGCCGACAAAAAAAGAGATAATTTTCATGAGTTTTTCCTTGGGAATTAACTAGAGATGCTAGATGGGGATACTGACGAATATCTTCATCTTGTATTTCTGTAACATGATAAGAAAATGCATCAACATCAAGCTTCAAGAAAGAGACGGAAATCAACCAGATATTCTAGAATAAGTTTTTGCTGGGAGTTAGATCTCAGTGTGGAGAAATTGGTCAATTAGTATGTGGGCTCTCTGCTTGCTTTTTTTAAGAGAGAAGATCTCTATTTGCTGGACCAAGGTCTGGAAAACTGACTCGAACTGACCAAGATGTTTATTGCTTGAGGCCTACTAAGAGAGATTTGTTGACTGAGCTAGCTCTATCAAGAGGGATTGGTGGACTATGTTGGGCTTCTGGCAGATTTGTGATAACGGACAAATGGGCCAAACGGAATATAGAAATATAGAGGGGTGAGAATTTTTTCAGGCCTGGGCCCAGCTCTGCCATTGACTTGACTGTCCAGTATATGAAATATTATTTGATGATGTGGATATGCTGCATGTGGATATACTTAGGAGTTGCACTCCATCTTCAAAAAAAATAGAAGATGACCGGCTAGATGGGAGGAAGAGGGCCAAGGATAATATGAAGAGAGAAGCTGAAATGGGTGCCATGAGGGAGATTCTTGATGTGGTGATCAAGAAGAGGAAGGAGATGGTCTAGAAGCCTCTCCAATCTAGGTTGGTGCTTGCTGAGAAGACGCAACACGAGAAGGAGACACCACATTTGGAGGTGATGAAGCTGAGACTGAAGTAGTGCAAGACTTCCTTTGAGGAGTGTAGGCTTTCCCGGTTTCCCCGAGGAGATGAGGTCAAAGCAAGATCCCGACAAGACTGAGGATATTGACAAGGAGATGAGGTGCAAGGGGATCAAGGAAAATACGTTTATGATGATGGATCCACGTGTGATGGATGAGAATGAAATAACTTTTTGGGAGATCACTCGTTCGATCTTGGCTTCTAGGAGTGCATCACCCTCCAATGGTGATGTATGATGATCATGGGAGAAATTTGATGAACTACTTTATTGCGTATGCATTTGGATGATTTTGTTATTTGTTATTTGTGCTTTTGGATGATGGTAATTGCTATGGTAATGAATAGTTGTGATGATATTTCGATTAACTTTGGATGTTGGATGATTCAATCATTTCATTTTGATGTTTTGATGTCAAATTGAGCTTGCACGATTAAAGAAATAAAAAAATATATGCAAAAACACACATTTGGAGGCCTAGTTTAGAACGTTTGACTTTGTGCGTAGGCTACAGAGTCTTGTAAAACTGTATGTGACTAGTTAGAGTAGTCTACAAACCAATTTTAGAGGCACAATATTTAGTTCTTATGCTAGAGATGCTCTTAATGAGTACATCGGGGAGTCAAGGTATTTACAGTGGTTTACTATTACACGTGGGACGAACCATGTGTTATTTTACCTTTCTAGTCCATTTTCTTTACTAAGAGGTATTTATTTCGAGGAGGAGGGAGTCAAGAGGGTATGTGTAAACTCATTAGAATGGCCCCTAGTGCACCACAACAGTCACACTAAAAATTACGCCAACGAGAGGTGATTCAGACCTAGAATGAACACAATGGCAAGCACAACAACCGTTTTCATGATTTGCATGTTGTTGAACTAAACTCTGCGTAGTTGACGATTAACGACATGTTGTGCAATTTTAACCTCTTCTTAGACTAAGGGCATAATCGATCTTCACGTGTGGTATGATGAGATGAAGATAGATGTAGTCAGAGGTAGTAGCCAGCAACAATAACACAATTTATTTTAGATCCAAAGTGGTCCTATATTTATAGAACGAAGATATGATTTTAAATTAAATAACCTTTTTAAAAGGAAAAGAAACCCCAACAACTCATGGGAAGTCAGGTGAGGTGTAAAACATACTCGTCTCTGATTTCTTTCTGAGGAAAAAAAGGTAAGCATTCTCGGAGTGGAGATTTTTGTCTTTCGAGTACCGGTGCTTCTTTCAATTTAAAAAAAATTGAAAATCAAATAATTCTGAAAAAAGTCCGGGTGTAGCAAATGTTGTATTCCATGAATGTGTAAAATATCAAATCAAATACTTTGTATTTTGAGCTACAAAAAACAAAAACAAAAGTGTAGATCTGAGTATGCATATTTTCAAATCTGTAAGTTTTATAGATTTTGTTACTTTTGTGTATTACACCATTGCCTACATCCATTTTTTTAATGAAACGCATAAATATAATTTTTGTTTTTTTAATCGGAGGGAGCCTCAGGAGCAAAAGACAGTTTCCGACATTTTCGTTCGTACTCTTGACACCAGCCAGTGGTGCTGCCACCCAGAAGTTTCGTGCTCAGCGTCACAGCGTGTAGAGTAGAGCACCCAGAAGTTACCGCCGCCGCCGGTTTCCAGTCCGCATCTCCACCTCGACGCTCCAGCTCTCTCTTCCCCACCGCTCCAGTCTAGCACTTCAGCTGAGTTGAGGTGCAAAGATATTTCTTTTTCCTTTCTCCCTCCCAACTGCTCCGCACTTTCCTTCTCTCTTCCCTTGTTACGCTTGTGCTTCTCCCGATCTGAGCACCGCCTAATCGTCCGCTCGATTGAGCCCCATAATCTCGATACTTGAGTAGTAGATAGATAGATTAGTCGGTGCTCTTCTTCTGCTTCTGCTTCCTGCCCAGTCCAGATTAGATTTGCTTGTCCTATTCCTTTTTGTGCTGGGGTGCTCGCTCCAACTGGTCAAGATTTTCTACTGGTTGGTCTTTCTTGAATTAGTTGCCCTTTGTTGGCGTTTAGTTGATTCTGTGCGGAATAGCCCGATTCATATACCCTTGTTATTGAGCTATAATTGCCTTCATTCTGCCTTTTTTGGAGGCAAAATCTGTTCTTGTTGAGTTGGTGGAAGAAGGGGACACAAAAATTTGTGGCTGCCAATCTTGTATGGCCATCTTTCTCTTAGTAAGCTTCCCTCGCGGTTGCCATTCATGAAATATTTGTGAACTATACTTTCCAGTTCGCTGTGTCAATGTCTCCTCTCACTCTTCTCCTTGCTCTGCTCGTCCTCCTCTGCCCGTCTCTGGTTTTGGCTTCCGGGCCCTCCTCCCTTCTCGGGCCAACTCTTCCATGGACCTGTGGAGATGACCAGGTTACTATCCTGGAGACCTCTGATGGTCGTCACAACATGTCCATCAATGGGGTTTTGGTGCAGGACCGTGCTGAATGCTGCCAGAGGCTCCGCTCCTACTTTGGGAGTGCTTGCCTCCGCTGCGACGAACAGTCCGAGGCGTGGAGGGGTGCGTGGATGCACTACTGCTGTGATGGGAGTCAGTCGAGCTATGGTGAGTGGCTGTGTGCATCTTTTGGATGCAGAGGCCGGGGATCCGCACCCCTTTATCTAAAAAAAGTTATAGATATCTCTCTTCAACTGTGTTCTCAGTTTTGTTTGATATGTTCATGTTTTGATACATGGTGATGCGAATTAGAATCTCATTCGGTACATAGTGTTAGTGATAATTTTTTGGTAGTGGTTCAGACGATTATGTGCACTGTTTTTGCGAATTCCATTAGAAGTTGAGAATTACCTTTAGTTGCAAATGCTATCTTCTTGTAATAAGATAAGATGGTACATCATAATGTGTTGCTGCTTTTATTATTTCTTCTCAGGCTAATCATTGGCAAGTATTTTTGGAACTTTGGCCTTTTTTATTACTTGTGTATGTTCTGGCGTGGTAATGGAAAAACTGATTGATCATGTCTAGACTCTAGCCTACATAATTGTTATCTTCTTCAAATTATGAGTCATTCATTGAGACCAGCTAGTGGATAGTAGGTTTGAGGAATATGAAGTCAGTTGTATAAGTCTGGCATGTAATCTTTATTGTGGCTGTTCTAGCCTCTGAATTTCTGTTTTTGTTTAAACTTGGTGTACGGATTGATGCTTTGCAATAAATAATCATGCCTGCATCGATCGATGCAGAGGCTGGAGGCTTTTCCCTTCTTTTCGGAAAAAAAAAAGATGAAATCAGTTGTATTTGTATGTTGTACTTGAATCTGATTTCTATGACTTTGGACAACAAATATAGGAAAAAGCCGGTTAGACATATTTAGTCTCATGCACCAACCAGTAGAATCAAAAGACCGAACTGATGTAGAAGGTTGGCCAATCCACATATACTTCAACACCCCTCTCATGCGTGGCTCATAAGGCCTAAACGTGAACAGAAAGAGGGCAATTTTTTTTAATCTAAATTGCGGAAGCTAAGACTTGAACCCAAGACCTCTGCTCTGATATCATATTAAGTTTCATGCACCAACCAATATCATAATCCACTAAAATACCAAACATTACCCAAGTATCATATACTTATGTGCTTTGAGTTATGATTTTGTATACATCACATATATTGTACTGATCAAAGCATTGATTTGTGATACTTCATGCAACACTAGCATTCAGACATTCTATTATTATTCTTACTTTCGATTTATTTGTAATTGTTTCTTTTTCGGGAATCCCACTTCTATTCCACCGTTATAGGAACTGACCCTAGCTCAGTTTAGTGGCAGCTGTGGGTGTACATACCCACCACTTAGGTTCTGATCATCTCCCAACTCGAATCTGGGTGCCTATTTCATCTTGTAATTTGAAGTTACCTAGTTCCTCGCAGGAAATCTACTTTTTTTCTATTATATGTCTTGCAACTTATATATGACAAATATTGTTTGCTAAGCTCTATTTCCACATGTGCTTTGTTATGAAATGTAGTAACTTCAGCTCCAAATATGCCAAGGAAGCTTTTGAAGCAGCCGTCAGAAAATATTGCAAAAATTGAAGATGACCCATGTGGCATGGGACTGCATGAAAATAAACAGGATGCCAGTGATTCATTGGAAAACGAGGATACTCTCCTGGCTGTGCCAGGTGTGCTGCTCCTATGCTGTGGTCTGATGCTTCCATGTTTTCATGCTGAAAGAAAAGAAGGAAGTAGACACAATACTACATCCATTCAGCGCAATGCTGGTGAGTCAACGCAACATGTGTTGATGTTCTTTGATATTGTGAAAACGCTAATTCTTCCTGTCATATTTACGCTGGGATCAAAACTAAATGCACCATAATATTTGTTGTGTGGACTGGAGCAGGCTATTTTGATAAACGTTTAGAAAACTAGAACGATACCCCGTGCGTTGCAGCGGGCATCTCTTAAGTAACCTAGTAAAACATATAAACTCCTGAAGTTGACTATAGAAAAGCAAAATGTAGTTGATCATAACAGTTGAGGCTAAATTTTATTTAATATACATGAAATGTATGAGTATTTTATATTTTAAAGTTTGTTATGGTTCAGGGGTGTACCTGATTGATGCTGATTGATGTAGATAAAGTGAAATTAGCGGGTTGAAGAAACTGGTGATGCGTATGGCTTGCATGAAGATACCATGCAAATTGCCGCATAATGTGTCTAAAAACTTTTTGAGCAGTTACATGTAGAAGATCACATAATCTCGAACAATAGTTCTATGATTTTCATTATTGAAATCTTGGCAAAAAATCACTTGATTGTCGTAACCGATTCCGGTGTTCCACTTGTACATTATTTAATTATGGAATTACATACCGGGATGATGCGATTTTATCGTTTGAATGGTAAAAAAAGATAATATGATGCAAACAACTTGATGGGCAAAGAAAAGGATGATGTGGATGCTTGCATGTAGATATAGACAATAAGTAATGATGTGGACAATTGATTGGCTAAGAGAGAAAGTGATGTGGATGGCTTGCATGTTGAGATAGAAAAATATTAATTGCACTTAGTGGGGTTTTGCTTTATAAGAAGTATAGATGTCCATGTAGGCAGCACTTATTTTTAGATAATAAAAGCTTTTATTACCCCTGGCCTCTGCATCCTAGATGCATCCAGTTCAAGCACTACGCTGAGTATGGTTGGTCAACAATACTGCATGCATGATAGTTTGGTTATAAAGATGTTGACGTTGGGGTAAAACAAGCATATGTTGGTTTTCTAGAGTTATTAATTGAATGCCTGTGTGTTGCTACGGAAGTGATAATAATTAAAAATCAAATCATGTGGAAATAAATGTCCGTACAAACTAATCATAAAATAAAGTTGATTGAACTTCGTAAAAACGAGGCAACTTACAAATAAAACCGTAAACCTAAGCATACTACATTTACAAAAAGCCCCAAACAAGATAGTGGACATCGTGAACACATGACCCCACATGTCAGCAATTTAGGTTTGGTGATGAGGAGGTGAGATGACAAATGGGCTATCAACTTTGATATCTGCTGGAGTTAAGAAGTTGATTCACTGTTGCATGCGTTTGTAATTTTCTAACTGCTACGTTCCAACTAATATTTCCATTACCGTAGTAGGTCAGCTATACCATTTCCCAACCTGCTGTGTGAGCTTATGAGGGACTTACTTCTGTTAAGCTTTTACAATGTAATATCTCTGTCCTGTTTAATTAACTTTCACCCTGTAATGTTGTTTCATTATTATATGTAGCTCTAGACTTGGTCATGGTTTCTCATCTCATTGCACACATAACAGTGAAAGAGTTAACGCCTTATACTTTTCACGTGAGTTAACCATATTGATTTATGTCCATCTATCTGATATGAAAATAAATAAGCAATCAGCAGGATTTTTGGAGTAAATGTCGCCTAGAAGAACAAAAACAAAGCATTTGCAAATTTGCAAACGAGACCGCTTTAGCAAGTATTTAAATACTTTCATATTGCGTGAACTGTCTCAAATCCGCTTCTGACTGCTAAATGGTTTGCAATTTAGTACCATTGTGATCGACTTTTTAATCTTACTCGGAATCTTATCTGATGCTTCTTCACAGTTGACTCTCTTTCATCCTTTGATGTAAGCACATCATCTGAGAAGATCCCGCCAACTCCACATCGAATACCTCCGAGCCCATCTAGATTCGCGCCATCTTCACATATAGCTCGAGTCGGATGTGTTGACTTAAGCGTCCAGCAGATTCTCAGGGCAACTCAGAATTTCTCACATTCATTTAAATTGGGCGAAGGAGGATTTGGGACTGTCTACAGGGCTGTATTGTCAGATGGACAGGTTGTAGCAGTCAAGAGAGCTAAAAAGGTAGTGTCATGCCTATTGTTTTTTATCTTTTGGTGTTATTATTGATACTCAATCAAACTTTTTTGGCTTTTGATTTTTCGTTATGTTTTAATATTGAAAAGTTTCTGTTGGATGAAAGCAGCACAACTTATATAGTTCCTGGGAGCACCTTTTTATGCGGCAGCTGTGAATTAAGTTCTTTGATTTTCTGTTAGTGGCGCATAATGGGTTCTACTATTTTTACAGGATCAGTTTGCAGGTCCTAGAGATGAGTTCAGCAATGAAGTAGAATTGCTTGCTAAGATTGACCACCGGAATTTGGTGAGATTACTGGGTTATACTGATAAAGGAAATGAGCGTATTATTATCACAGAGTATGTTCCAAATGGCACTTTGAGAGAACACTTGGATGGTAAATAGCATTTCCTGCCCTTTCTGTATGGTTTTAGCGTGAACTTTTATATGTATTTTTATCCGCAATTTTTTAATATGTCATTCATTCTGCAGGCCAACATGGCAGAACCCTGGACTTTAATCAACGCCTAGAAATTGCGATTGATGTTGCTCATGCACTCACTTACCTCCATCTTTATGCAGGTAGGCAATCTACTTCTGTAAACATTGATGTTCTGCAGCTTAAATATGTTATAGGCAAAATTATGAACTCGATGAATAATATGATTGAATTGCGTCAAGTAAAAGATTACATATCCAAGTATTATTTGTAGCTATTTAGCCATTCCAATTTTGCAACGTATTTTGATAAAATCTGTATAATAATGTTAAAGGGACTGAGAATTCTATACTGTGAACAGAGAAGACAATAATCCATCGCGATGTGAAGTCATCAAATATACTTCTGACAGACAGCTACCGAGCCAAGGTGTCCGACTTTGGGTTTGCTAGAAGTGGCCCTAATGACACAGATAAGACGCACATCTCCACGAAAGTGAAAGGAACTGCTGGCTACCTGGACCCCGAGTACCTGAGGACCTACCAGCTGACTACTAAAAGTGATGTCTTCTCCTTTGGTATACTTCTTGTAGAGATTATTTCTGCTCGTCGACCCGTAGAGTTGAAGCGGGCCACTGAAGAGAGGATCACTATCAGATGGGTACGTTGTTATTACTTTTTTCCTTAGTCTCCAGTTCATGACAACCAGTTCCACTTGTGAGGAAGTGTGGTCTGTTAGTGTCTTTAAGTCTCTCACCATGCTCTTTAGAATGTCTATTTGTTTGTGTGTTTTGCATCATGAGAATCTGAAGGGCATGCACCATTTGTCTTTTCTGCAGACTTTCAAGAAATTCAATGAAGGCAACATGAGAGAGATATTGGATCCGTTGCTGGAGGATCGTGTGGACGAGGAGGTGCTGGAGAAGCTCCTTAGTTTGGCGTTCCAGTGTGCCGCCCCAACTCGGGAGGACCGTCCGACCATGAAGGAAGTCGGAGAGCAGCTGTGGGAGATCAGGAAAGAGTATGGGAAGAGCGTCAGGCGAGCGTGAAGATCACGGAGAGCGTGAAGATCTTTAATCACGAGCAGATTACATATTCTTTGCATAGGCAATTGATGATAATATTTTGTGCTTTTGAACAATGTACGGACAAACCAGTGTCTTCCTTCCTGACCCACTTTGTAGTCTGGTAGAGTACTTTTTTCTCCGTGGAGCTATGGCCCATTTTGCTGACTGTGCGTGCTGTCTGAAAACTTCATCTGAGTTTATATCGATCTAGAAATAATTGAACTGAAGTTTGTTTCTAGTCGAGCCACTGCAATGCACTAGCCTAAAAGTAACTTCATAATAGACCACGAACCAGGCAAGTGTGGAAATGAGAATGTCATTTGTTTTCGTAGTTTAGAATCTCATTGGACCACATATTTATATCCCGTCTTTAGAAGTTGATTAAAAATTCATCGATAGGAACAAGGACATAACTGAAAGCGAGTATGATGATTGAAGAGACACAGAATGATAACTCCCGCGAGAGCAGTAACAGATCTAATCTAGGGCAGCCGCCGGCGCCGTACCTCGGAGTCCCTTCCTGTCCTCGTTGGAGGACGTGTGGTGTGGAGCGTCCTTCGTTCATGGCCTGGGGTCCCACTAAGTTTCGTGTCTTGGTCTTCTGACTTCTTCTCTCCCTTCGGCGGAGAGGACGACGGTGGAGGCTGCTGCATCTCCCATCGGGGAAATTTATGGTTTCCATTGTTGATTCATATTGATTGTGTCGCGTATGGAACTTCTAGGAGACACTAGATGACCCGTTGCGCGACTGCGCAACCGTCGGATGCAACTACCACACTATTTCAACATCATTTGATTTTGAAAGTTTTGGACCTAAATTTATTTCCATGTATAAATTAACAGTGGAAATTTGAACACTGCACTTGCACTACGCAACAGCTGAAAGCAAGACCACATTGTTATCATAGGCTATGAGAATAAAAAGGATTTCATATTTGTCTATTACACAAAACATAGTCGCACATACATTTTACTACGGCTTGCTCTAAGGATAAATAGAAAAGCATGAGATTTAATGCATTAGGCATCGGTTCTTGCAGCACGAAATATTGTCTTAGTCTATCACAGAACATGGTTTAGGGAAGTCAGGTTACAACTTTTCATAGTTAGGGTTGGACAATCGGATGTGGCTCATTGGCTTGAGTACAAACAGGCAGATATCGCCCGCTTCAAGCAGCATGAGCATCGAAAAGAGAACCGACCAGTACCACCAGGGATATATCACTGGTGGACTATATTGACAGGCAGAACAAAATATAATCCTGCAACACAATGTATCCAGTTAGGTATATGAACTTAGCTAGTTTTTTCATCTGGATGAGTGATCAATTTAAAGATGCGGTGCAATACATCAAGTGCTAACCGGAGAAAAACTTGGCTGAGAGGATCACAAGCAGCAATTTGACACAAATTGAATAGATATATGTTGTATACTACCTATCACATATATGGAGTATGGAAGTAATATGTTTGGATGCATGAGGTGCACACAAGTAAAAATACCGCTCCAACATAACAATCAACAAGCATACAATATTAATAACTAAAAAACAGTAGAACTTCTACTGTCTGCTTCACAAGAGCTTAAGCAAAGGCGGTAGTCAAATTCATTGTTCAAGGCAGCAGTCAAATTCAGAGTTCAAACAAAGACAGTCACCAAATTTAAGCCAAAAAATGAAAAACAATTGTACACAACATAAGCTAAAATCGAAGAACTGAATGATGATGGTACCTGATAGGTTATACCACTTCCATAACTATTTTTTGTTGAATGATAATACTTTTCAGCAACACACCGTTGAACTGCAGCAGCAATCATTCTGTTAGATGATTAGGTCAAGAAAAAATGCAGATAAGGCAATAATAACTGAGAGTCCATTTTCCTTTTAACTACTTTTATCATTTTCACATAAGAACATATACATAAGACATATGGTAGAATCACTGAAGTCCACCTCTTGATCCAATAATTTCTGCCAATAATGACACCACTACTCAGTAATTTAATATTTTGTGAATTTAGATTCATTTGATGTAGATACAAATATCAAATATGATGGGGTAATTCATCATTGGCAAGTTCACTCCCATAGCAAAAGAAAATAGAAAGTGATAATACCTGTTGTCGAAAATACAATATTCAGAAGCTTGGTGATAATTCCTGATTCCAGCCAACAATGGCGATATACCTTGAGACTAAATAGGACCGTCACAAGATTCTTCATTCCAGCCACCATTCAGGTGGCACAAAATATTAGAAGAATACCTACAAGTTTCAAACATGGTAACATCAGTGGGAAAAAAACAACTGACAAAACTTGCTCCACGGCCGTTCTCAGATAATAGCGAGATATGTAAGCATGAATTAAATATCATCTAGTAGACTAACCTAATACTTTCAGGAGCGTCTCGTTTCATTTTATATACCATGTAATGGATTGTCTTATTGGTGACCAATTTATAATTATCATGGTAGATGACATGAGGAGAGCATAGTCCACAATCATTTTATGGGGAGAACAAACCTCTAACGACTGCCAGCAGCCCACAATCCAAACCAATCTGGCAATATATACTTGTAGAAATCTTGCTGCAGTTTCCGAGAGCATCACATAATGCATCTTCTGTAAGGTACCAAACAGCATGGGTATCTTTTCTTGACCTTATGTTCCTGAAGAAAGGAAGCTCGGTACTATCAAAATGGTCAAACAACACCAAAACAGTAAATGGGAATTAAACTAAAAACAATCAAATCTTTATCACCCATACTAAATTGCCACAATCAACTAAATTGTGTACTTGATAATATGTTTGATCAATTTTGTAGCTTTTAATTTGTAGGAAACGTAAGCTTTCAGTCTGCATCCGACAAAATTGATTTAAATCAAAGAAATTACCTCACAAATATATAGTCAGGCCTGACCTAGAAATTGATCTAGGAAACCAGTATGAACTGAAACCAACATTGGCTTTAGGTTTGTACAAGCCCTAGTCTTCATAATCGGAGAGGAACATAGCCTCTTTTCCGAAGACGGTTTGATGCTTATCGCCGGTGACTTGAATGCAAAAACACCTCTATCCTTACTCTGGTTCTGAGCATTCGGAATAGTCCCGTCAAGAAGCCTACGCCTCTTCACCGGGTTCAGCTCCACATCGTCGATGTGTTTCTCAACCTGGTTCACGAGGCGTTGTTCGATGTGTTTCTCAACCTGGTTCACGAGGCGTTGTTCCTCCTCGTGTTGGTTCTCGTTCACAATCTTGATGTAGTACTCTATGGCCTCCTGTAATGACATGTATGGAGTGTACGGGGCCATAATTCTCACCACCCTATAGTCCATGCATTTACTGCATATGAAGGAAAATAACCAGGACTTCCGAGGTCCCTCCCGCTACTATTATTAGTTCATAATGATAGAAGCATCCTATTTCTCTCACATCTAACCGATGCTATAAGTGTCCAAAAATAAAAATGCATATAAAATGAACCCGAAGAACTCAGAAACAAGACATTCACATAATTATTTCATCTGGAACTCTAAATGGGCTGTAATAAATAGTAAATCAAAACAATTGTTGATCTAGACAAAAGAACCATCCAATCTATTTTAAACAAGCACAGTCATTCAAAATATTAAGGCAGCTTACAGCCAATCTATTTTAAACAAGCACAGAGTCATGAAAACAGCTACTTGGTACACGAGAAACTAAAATTGACCAGAAATATTATGTTGAGAAGAGACAAAATAATCTCGATAAACTCTGCATTTTCAGGGTCATTATAGCCTCCTAATGGACCATCGTATATTGTGAGCCCTTGTTCCAGAAATGTATGGTGAAGTACATTCCGGTGGTTGAGGAACAGATGGTGACGTCTGTGCATCGATCCCCTGAAAAGCAGTCGACAGGTTCCTGTAAAGCTTCTTGAGCTGGAAGAATGGCCATCTAAAGAAGGCCATGGAACTTGATGGATCTTGAACAAGCATCCCACTGCACACACCCACAAAGTAGAAATTAATTATGCAAGTAAGACTGAAAATGATAAAAAATCATGTAAGAAAGATTATTGAGATCTACTCAAGGACAGAAAAGTATAAACCCTAAATACTGCAATATATTATCTTTTAGCCATTATTTTTTTATTAACCCAGCTCATTCTGTAATCTGTGAACATATCCAAACCTTTTAGCACTGAACCTACTTAACCATCAGACTAAAAAGAGGTCCAGATGGACGAAAAAAAGGGAACAAAGCTAACACTGCGGTGCAGATAGCCCATATTGAAGCAATGTAATATCAAACCATTGGCAATACGTGCAACATAACACATACTAAAGTCGGGAAATTACATGAATATAATCTTAGGATCCTTTCACAGGGTTTTCTTATAGTGGTAAAAGGGGTGCAAAATTAGTTGGCTAATATAAATATAAAGTAGGCCATCTGAAATAGAATCCTTCACAATATTCTAGGTAGAACAATATAAGTTGTCACTGATGACAATGGAGTTATGATGCGATGTCAAAAAATTGTAAACCAGATGATTGAAAAGAAAAGCAGAAACAACTATTCAATATATTAACAAGGAAGTAAAACATAGGAAAGCTAGAAATTATAACGAAAAGAAAATTTATGTTGCAACTTAGAAATATCGCTTGCAGATAGCAAATATAATTCGAAGGAGAAAGTATATTATGTTTTTAGTAAACAGCTAACATATGCTTATAGTGAAATGACAGAGACGACATATAAGGATTCAGGAAAAACATACTTGCAGGGATTATTCTATGAGTTAATATAGCCAAATTCATAACTGGAAATTTTTGGGTTACATTACCTGATCATCAAAGAAAACAATTGACTTGGACGCCAGTCTGGAGAGTGCGAAGAGCATTTCTGCTTTGAATACATCTTTCAGGTTGCCTAGAATCATCTCCTTTCCAATCTCGCGAACTCTACAGATAACAGCCAACGTGCCTTCGAGAAAGTATTATTTGCTGCTATAATAACCTGAGCTTCTGCTGTTGGTAAGGTAACCAATCCAGCCATTACTTGGAAGGGTGATGCATGAGAGGTCATCTGACAGCTTACAGAAGCAACCGGTCGCAAACAACACCGCTTTGACCTGCCAAAGGAGGAGAGCATGATTCGGAACAAATTACTAACAATCAAAATGTACTAACTATCAAAATGTAGCATGTACTGGAAGATATTTTATGCTAATCACTATTCTGATTGATCCCACAAAGCATAATCAGTATCCTGGATTCCTAATTTTACAAAGCATAAACCAGTCATGGAGATTATTATTGGCACTGACCAAACTGTACAAAATAACAAGGCTCAAACGGGCTGAATTAAAAACACAAAGTCTGTACCTTTCAGGAAAGCTGATTGAAAAATCACAAATGGTAAAGCCAAATAATTTCAAATTTGACCAAACTCTGGATGACTATCTCATGATACCCAATGTACTGCTCTTTCAAGGCCTCCAAAGGAAGTGCACTCCATAAGACATTTGAAATAGACCTTGCTGCTCTACACCTAATCAAGCTATGAAGGACGTAATGTTGAATGATAAATGATGAAAAAGGAAAGCACTACCGTCATGAGTATTCTATGATTGAGGTTAATGCCCCGCAAATTAATGAAGCTCATATGCACATAGCAATGTTAAAATCTGCATGTATTTCTCGGTACAAAGGAGACCTATGGAATCTATAAGAAAGCATGATACAATCTATTTCTGCACATAGAAGAACACCATAATGATAAGGTAAAGTTTATAAAAATACATTGGATGACAAAGTATATCGCAGCCTCAGATCATTCAGACACCATGTGAATGTGACAACTACTAAATGCTGAATCTAAGCTTGTAAAATCAGTCACGGATGTAGATCGCAGGAGTGAAAGGGATATACCTCTGAAGAAACTTCAACACGATGCTCGACAGTCTCGGTCAGTCCACGACAAGGCCTCTCTCGGCAGCTCTGTAGGCGTAGCTTCATTTTGTGAAAGATGGCATTTTTCTGTAGACATAAGAGGTGATAAGGGATGCTTCCATTTCTAGACGCCATATAAACATATAGATACAATGTTTAACTGAACATTTGCAGAATAAACTAAATTGTGTACTTGATAATATGACTGGTCAATTTTGTAGCTTTCAATTTGTAGGAAACAAAAGCTTTCAGTTTGCATCCGACAAAATTGATTAAAGTCTAACAAATGATCTCACAAATATAGTCAGGCCAGAGCTAGTAATTGGGAACAAACAAGCATATACATCAGAACTGAGAGAGGATTAGGCACCACTGAAAAGATTCAAGCAGAAGCACACGGTGTAGAGAGAGGCACACTTCCAGCTATATAAAGAAACAAATTAAACAAGATCTACAGCTGACATAGTACAACCCCTTTATTCCTCCGCATTTTTTCAAGGTGGGCAGAGAGTTAAATATCAATAACAAAAGAAGCCATTACATTTCCCTGGAGTTGTGTCTTCCTCCAGTCCTCCAAATAACATTCAAACCACAATTTTGAAGTAAAGTTCTTGGGACAGCAGCTTCATAAGCCCACTGATAAAAATAAACAGAAAGTATTCAGAGACTGAAAACGTATGATAATCACAACAGAAAGCCTAATAAAAGCTTGAAGTATCGAGTATACTTTTCAGGAATCGGACAACCTGCTACATCAAAACTCAATAGAAACCATAGAAGCAACTAATGAATATGCAACGAGAACAACCTGACCACACCAATCCTATGTGTGTGAGTGTTTCTTTTAGGGAAATCCTTTGTGTTCTAATAAAGTGTAAACAAGCAGCAGAATTTGGCCAAGCAAAATCTGAACCAGGATTTGGACCCATCCTTTCCCAACCAGAATTTGGTGTCGCCTGTGGGTGTGAAAGAATTTTCCATCGGCTTCCATCTTGGATGAACTGATCTAAAAATACAGGGGTGCCTATAGGCAAACAATCAGCTAAATAATGCCAACAAAGGGGTTCCCAAGAACTAATAAGTTCATATATGAAATGTTTTCTCTCTATCCTTCAAACCAAACAAAACTATAATTAAATGAAACCAATAAATTTAGACATTGTAATGATATCGACCAGTTAGTATACTATGGGCTATGCTGCCAACAACACAATAAACAACAAAATTAACCAAAGCCTATAAAAGTGGTTAAATATCAATGGTCAGCTGCAACTCGCCACTGCAAATGTATTGCTTGGATAAATCAAATACAATCTTGCTTAATGTAGAGGGGTAGAATCTATTAACAAAATATCAACCATCAACGAGTTGTCCAAAGGAACAAAATTCAGTTAGTAAAAGCAATAAATTTTAAGCGCAAACTGAGTTGGCAATATAAATAGTTACACAATTCCGTAATACGTTACTAACATAGATGCAAATCCTAATCTCACCACAATCTGCTCCACGATGATATTTCTCAAACCCTGATGGACTTCTTGGTCTGGAGCATGAGGTCAACACGAGGTCGTTGGGAGATGCAGCGGCAACGGCTCGGTGGGGACGCCGCCTATGGCGCAGTGGAGGACGCCAGCGACGGCAGGAGAGGAGATGAGGAGCGTGACCTCCGTCGACCACCGGCGGCGCGCTCCTGGAAGCCGACCTGCGCAGCACGAGAAGGGGCGGCGCGAGTTGGAGGCGGGCGTGGCCGAGAGGAGACAGAGAGAGAAGAGGAAGAGACAAACCTGGATGAACCCTAGCCCCATCCTCCCGCTGCCGCTTGAGGTCGCCCTTGAGGTCGCCGTGCCTGCTCTTCACCCACGCCGACCGCCACCGCCGTCGTGCTCCTTCTCCTCCTGCCACCCCAGAGTCCTCCTCGCCGCCAGATCGCCGGCCGACCTACCCGCCGTCGAGCCGAGCGCCTGCTTCTCCGCGCCGCCGCCCTCCTCCAGGACGCGCTCCTCCGGGACGAGCTCCTGCCGCTCAACGGCTGGGTGGAGGCGGCGGACGAGGTGGAGAAGGAGAGCAGGCACGGAGCAGAGGTGGCTGGAGGAGGAGAAAAGGGATTGGGGGAGACGAGAGCGAGCGGGGATTGGGCTAGGGTTTCCACCGCGGGATCAAGTTTTGTCTCCCTGCGGGCGTGGGCAAAAGGAGTGAAACCGGGCGAGCATGTTTCGTCCACTGATTCATGGACCCTGGACCCATCGGTCATTGACCTAACGACATGGTACTATTCATCCAAATGGGTGTAAAAAGTTTTCACCGCATCCAACGGCCAGCAGTGAAACACGGATGCGATATTCACTGTTTACCATGCATCTGACGGTCAAAAATCGACAGGAGGGGCAACCAGGGGCAGGAGGCGGGTAGGCTTCGAGCCTTTATAGAAGTAATTTGCTTTCGTGCCAGATAACTTGTAGTATGAACTTGTACAAACTTCAGGAAACTATACGATTCTGCTGTTAATTACCTTTGCTAGGTAACGACCTAACGACCCTGTTAATTTTTTCCCAGTGTATCTCTGCAGTTAGCTTTTTTTTTGAGGGAAAATCTCCGCAGTTAGCTAGGTAGGGCCCAAATGCATTTGCTACTCATTTTTTAGCGAAGGGCAGAAGCATTTGTTGTTTCAGTGAACTAGCTAGGGCCACATTTGTTCTTCCTTTTCGCTGGAATAGGTGCGAGGAAAGATAGCATTCGAACCAAAGATTTTCTTCTGATATCTACTGGAAAATCATGCATCGGATTTCAGTTCTGTAGTTTTATGTTGATTCCCCTGTCATTGCTGAAAACTTCATTTGGACGCTTTTGTGTTGAAAGCTGAAACTTCCTTAAGTAGAAGTCCCAAAATCATATGGGGATTCCTGTTTCCTATCGTCGAAAACGTGCAACTACCTAACTTCTGTTTGATAAATAATCATCAAACTCATGATCTTCAACTTAGGCAACTCCCAAATTACAGAATTAAATTTCTTGACCAGTTGCCACATGAGAGATTAGAACTGAAACTAGATGGTGTTTCCAAAATTCTAGTACAAAGTCTAGTATATATATGGACAGAACACGCAGGCATACTTCTTTTTACCAAAGTCTGGTTCCTGTCCACCGAAGAAACGGGTAAGCACAAGCATGATTCGCAAATATGCAACATCACGTTTTGGTGCAGCATAAGCAAATGTGGACCGGCGTCACGGTGGAGATCAACATCTCATCTTCTCAGATGTTGCGATATCTTTCAGCAATGAGGATCATGCATCCATGCCCATGCTGCACTGACTCAGAACTTACTCGAGTGAAAACCACATTTTGACCTGAACACCTTCTTGGATGTTTATGTTGTTTCAACATAATATCTGCGGCAGAAAATTAGAACGAATGAGGAAGCGCCATAAGAATAAATGTACAGGGTCCTGTTTAGGAAAACTGGTTCACAGCTATTCTTAGATAAAGTAGTCATAGAAAGCGCTAAGATTAGTAAAAATGGCTTTCATGCTCAGTTACTGTGAATATGTTAACCACATAGGCAATATGTCAAATATAGCAGTTCTAAACCAGCTGATGAAGTTAGTACCTTTCAGAGACAACCCCAAAAAAGGAACCATGCATGGTCATCGTCGGACGAAACCCTGATAGGCTGATACTACCCAAAAAGTGTGTGGCTTCCCTTCTGCTCGCACCCCATGCAACCCTTGCTCCATTCTTGTAGCATGCTTCCTCATGCTTTGCTTTCCCATTTGCCCCATTCCTTCATCAAGCATTTTCGCTTTCTCCTTCGGTTTACTTTGCTGACAAATTCAGCTCTCACCAATTCCCCACTCCATTTGATGCATCATTCTATGTTTTGTATTCTCAATGGAGTTGCCTGGGTAGGGTAAGGTTTCCATTTGCACGGGGAAGAGGGAGGAGCAAACCCTTGTTGCTCGATCTCTCTTTCCCATATTCCACATTTTCATTCCTGTTATCATTGCAACTTCATCTGAAAGGAGGAGCAAAAGATCCTTTTGTTGATTCAGGAAGAGAAGAAAAAGGTGGCGCAACAGCTTGTACCATTCAAATGATTCCTTGATTTGAGAAAAGGGAAGGCTTGAAAAATTTGAAGCATGGAGGAGCTGCCAAGCGAGAAGCTAGGCGAATCTGGATCAATCAATTGCGCAAGTAGTTCAAGCAACATCCAAGGCACTCCAAATTCATTGGTGGATAAAGGCGAATACCTCGTTATTGGGGTCGTAAACGAATTAAAGGAGGATGAGGTGGCTATCGTGTTGAAGGAGGAAGCGGTGACTATTGAATTGAAGGAGAAGGGGGCATCTACCAAAATGGAGGAGGGGATGGCTATTGACTTGAAGGAGGAGGGAACAGCCAGAGAACTGACGGAGCAGGGGGCTGCAATCGACTCGAAGGAGGAGGGGGAGGCTATCACCTCGAAGGAGGATGTAGCCGCTGTCGACTTGAAGGACAAGGAGGCAAGGATCGAATTGGAGGAAAATACAAGGAGGGACTATGAGAAGGCTATCGAACTGAAGGGGGACGGGACAAGGCTATTCCAGAGGCGGGACTACGAAGGGGCAGCCTCCACATTTGACAAGGCAATAAAGCTCTTGCCAAAGGAGCATGACGATATCGCCTTCCTCCACTGCAACAGTGCTGCATGTTACATGCACATGAAACCTGAGGATTATGAGCGTGCGGTTGATGAGTGCAATGCAGCACTGGAGGCATCACCGAAATATACAAATGCATTACTGAAAAGGGCACGATGCTTTGAAGCATTGGATAGGATGGATCTAGCTTGTAGCGATGTGGAAAAGGTGCTGAGCTTGGAACCGAACAATGTTACTGCATTGGAGCTATTTGAGAGTATTAAGGAGGAGATGGAGGAGAAAGAAAATTTATTGGAGAATCAGGTTGAGTCACCTCCTGTGGAGTCTAAGACCATGTTTGCAAAAGAGAAGATCAAGAGGAAAGTATCTCGCAGATTTAGAAATTCCATAGTCCAGGAGGAGGTGTGGTTGATTCACGATGACGATATGCAAGAGAACGATGAAGATATGCAAGAGAACGATGAAGATATGCAAGAGAACGATGAAGATGGCAATGAAGAAAACGATATGAGGAGAGATTTAAGCAATGAAGAAAATGACGCCAATGAGATGCAGTCAAGGCATAATCATGATGAAGATAATAGTTCCACAGAACAGAACCATGTGAAGCACGATGAGAATAAACAAGGAGCAAACAATGAGCACCAACAACAGCAGCATGCTTCTTGGGATATGGAAGAGATGCACCACAAAGAAACACAGAATCAAAACAAGCATGAAAAGCCTCTCAAAGAGATAAAGGTGGGAAGTGGTCAGCATCAGCAGGAAATGCATACAACACAGAATCAGGCCGGTGATGTGGACAAGTGTCAAAAGCACATTGAGGAGGTACAAACCACTAGTCATCGCAAGCAACAAAATCACACTGACATGTATGAAAGGTTTATCAATGGCAACCAAGCAAAACACTCCTTAGAGAGGCATACTAGTCGAGGTGAGGACAAGCAGGAAAAGCAAACTGCAGTCAAACTAGCAAGTCATGGTAGAGATGAGAACCAAAAACAGACGAGGGAGAAGCGTGCATATGCTAACGATGGAGAAACGAAGACTGTAAAGTTTGTTTTGGGAGATGACATAAGGATTGCACTAGTTCCAGAAAATTGTAGTCTGCTGCAATTGATAAACATAGCTCGGTGTAAGTACAGTCCCCATCTGAAGGCAATGCTTATTAAATTTCAGGACATAGAAGGTGACTTGGTGACAATTACATCAACTGAAGAACTAAGGTGGGTTGAAGATCTGAAGCAAGGACCAGCTCGATTGTACATAAAAGAAGTAAGTCCTGATCGTGAGATCACTAGGGACATTGTTATGCCCAGTACTCCTATTGCAACGTTGGAAAGAAAGCATAGCATCTCTGAATGCGGAAGTTCTAGGATTGCAGAAGAAAAGAACTCATCATATGCTGATGACTGGATGGTGCAGTTTGCTCATCTATTCAAGAACCATGTTGGTTTTGATTCTGATGCATACGTGGATATCCATGACCTTGGTACGCGGCTGTACTATGAAGCAATGGAAGACACCATCACCAGCGAAGAAGCTCAGGAGATATTTCATGCTGCAGAGGCAAAATTTCAGGAAATGGCAGCTTTAGCATTGTTTAATTGGGGCAACATACACATGTCTCGTGCAAAGAAGAGATTATGTTTATCTGAAGATGCTTCAAAAGAATCTGTACTTTCCCAGGTCAAACGTGCATATGAATTGGCATGTGCTGAATATGTCAAAGCTGGAAAGAAGTTTGAAGATACTGTGGATGTAAAACCGGACTTTTATGAAGGTCTTATTGCACTTGGACATCAACAGTTTGAACAAGCAAAGCTTTCTTGGCGTTATGCAGATGCATGTAAGGTAGACATGGGAACTGAAGTACTAGAACTATTCAACCGTGCCGAGGATAATATGGAAAAAGGAATGGAGATGTGGGAGGGAATAGAATATTTGCGACTAAAAGGGATATCTAAATCCAAAAAGGAAAAAATACTATTGGATAAGTTGGGCTTGGATGGGCACCTCAAAGATTTAACAGCAGATGAAGCATTTGAGCAAGCTTCAAATATACGATCACAGCTAAACATTTCATGGGGTACCATTCTTTATGAACGTTCAGTAGTAGAATTCAAGTTAGGTCTTGCTAGCTGGGAGGAAAGTCTCACCGAAGCAATTGAAAAATTTAAGACTGGTGGAGCTTCCCTCGCAGATATCAGTGTAATGATAAAGAACCATTGTGCGAATGAGAAAACTCAAGAAGGTACGATGTAAGCATTTTGTCCTTATTTTCTGCAATTTCGTTGTTCCTTGTTGCTAAATATCAAAACCAAGACTTGTATATGTACACCATGTATGCTAATAATCATGCTCCTTATAATGATTTTTCTGGAAAATGTAACACTTGCAGTTCAAGTTCATTGGGAGCGCATCTTTGATTATTTTTTAATGGACCAGTAGTGTTAACTAAAAACATGTATATGCCTATTTGTATTGGTATAGGAAAAAAATACTGTGTCTCCTCGCAAGTGAATCACTAACATTATGCATCTGCAATTATCCAACACATAAGGAGTTATATGCTATTAAAAAACGAATATTAGGATATGCCCTATTCAAACTGTAGGTTGCCAATATCCAAAGACAATCAGTTTCATCAGCGGATAGTAATCTATAACCACAGCATCTGTTGTGTTACAATTTGTAGTGTCAGATTAGGGAAACAACTTCAGTATTAGCTGAGAACTGTTTATGATCAAGAAAAACAATATGAACTTTTCTTAGTCATGTTATTCTTTACAGGTAGAAAAATCACTATTAGTGTTGGTGCTTACTGTTAATTGTTAAACTAAAACTTTATCAATCTGCTATGCTAGAGACTGAAATTTTAGATCATCTTAACTAAATTTAAGAGCACATAAGTTGTTAAGCCTTTTTCTTTGTTCTTCAGGATTGAGCTTCAAGATTGATGAGATAGTTCAAGCATGGAACGAGATGTATGATGCTAAAAAGTTGAAAAATGGTAGTTCTTCTTTCCGTCTCGAACCTTTATTTCGAAGGCAGCCTTCGAAGCTGCATAATATACTAGAGCACATAAAGCACACATGAGCTTGTACTTAACATAGGACTTGATGCTGTCGACATGGATATGAATGTTGATGCTAATTGCAAAAGGTAATTTCATTCTTTATTGAGATGTATTATTGAGATTATTCCTAAATATTTATTTGATTTAATACACAGAACATTAACTGCATGACTGTTTTTTTGCTGTGTGGAATCATTACATACAACCATAACCGTAACTGGATATATATAGAATAAAGAAACATGATACCATAAATTGCCATACCCCTCATGGAATGATCAAAGTGATAATACCATAACAATATAAGGAAATGAAATGTTGTAGGCACTGGGGCCACATTTCACTCTAATACTCCAACTCTTCCCAATCAATATCTGTCCCTCTAGACTTCCTCGCCAAAGGGAAGCAATGCTCCACAGAGAACATGATAGTCATGCTCTAGCACCGGAAGTGGAGGCATCTAGATCAGGGCATCCAGCAGCTCCTGGGATAGGATGACAGCAGTGCGTGACCGAAAAGGCGCAACGTGTGCATCTCTTTAGATGGCGACAGCATGGCAGGGGTGGGAGCGCCTCCATACTTGAGGAGGAGGCCACTACCTACCTTTGTTTTTCATTCTTTAGGCCTTGGCCCAGAGCACTTCATTAGATGGTTTGCATAGTTTTGGATTGTAATCTTGACGGTTCGATGTTCAGGGCTAAAATCAGACTTTGCAAAAAGAGTTGAAAAGTAGGCATTTTCGCTAGATTGTTGCAAAATAATGTATTACGGTGATGTTCCATTGTTCTTCTCTTACTACTAATAGTGGAGTTGGTTACACTAATTATATAGTTCATCTATTATTGAATAGTATGCTCTATTTAGAGGACCAAAGAAACACTTTCTCTCAAGGTTCATGACCAGTACTGAGCAATAGATATTAGAACATTTGAAGAAAAAAGGTCTAGTTTTGCTCCCTCAGTTGTTGCCGCGCGTTTCATTTACAACTGTCAATACAGTTTATTTGCACCTCAAACTCCCTGTACCATAACATTGTACCCCGCCCCGAATAGAAGGGTAGTTTTGAGCCCAGGTGGACCTTGGCTAACTGATTTGACAGCCACCTCAGCCTCTTCGCCTCTCGTATATCGTTAACACGGGGATGCTCCTCCACGTCATGAAAAATCCACCCTAAGCCCACAAATATGTCACTTGGTGGCACCCAGATCCGCAAGATGAGAATTTTCACATCTCCCCCTGGGCATGCCAGCTAAATCGTAGTTATTTGCCTCCGACAGGCTGTCCACATACGCCTGTCATGCCATTGAGGCACCAGTTGCCGAATAACACCGTATCTGACACCTGGAGCAGCCTTGGTGGGTCAGGTCGATGGGCTCGTGTAGGTAGGTCACCATCAGCGGCATAGTTTGAACTCATTCTTGCAATTAATACTACAATTCGATCTGCAAAATATACTGTGACAATAGATGACGGACCAATTACATACTTTTTCTGTATTTTTAAAGGTCGTTGTCCCCCGCATAGACTGAACTCATACTTGGTCTTAAGGCTTTATGTGTTATACTGCTAGTATTATTTTTATTATTGGTTTGAGTTCTCATCATATCTGTTCAATGTGTATGGGTTCTGTCAATTCATCTTGTTTCTATCATTTGGTTTATATGTTTTCTGTGAGCACACGAATCCATATGCATGCTTAAATTTGAAATAATCTTAATGTGTTTTGCAGGCTGCTAGCTGTTCAGAACTGTCTATATTCATGAATAGAAACAGATGATATACCAATTCAAGATAGAAGAGCTTCTCAGGATACACTTTGTGAAGTTTACAAGATAATTTAGAAGCTGCATATCTACTTTACCTATGCAAATACCCCAATTGTGTTCTATTAGATACTTAGATAGTCTCAACTGTTCTAGAAATTTAAGAGTTAAAGTTCAATGTGAAAGCTTATAGTTTTAAAATGTCTGAATGATATGCACTTCACTAGAAGGGTTTGCCGTTCTACTGTGCTGAAAATAGAGTTCAGATCCACTATCCGCGCGCATGAACAGTACTGGGTTACTGCAGCACAGATGGAACCTGGCAATAGATTAGGGATATGATCTTATCTAATTTGAAATGTTACTACATATTTCATAGGCTGTATGATTCGATAAGTTGCCTTCGATTTACAGAATAATTCTTAATGTTTAATAGTACTCCCAACTCACAATGTCCAGCTTTGATCTCCTTCTTGGACACAAATTTTAGATCCGTTCGGCCCTCCTTCTCCTAGTGTTAATTTACTCCAGTTATGCACTATTATCATTGTTCTAAAATTCGGCCGAATCACCGATTAACTGGCCGAGTAATCGCTATTCAGTGGGTTACTGAATAGCCGATAAATGCCGATTACCCGATTAATCGGCCGATTAACTAGCGAATAGGCCGATTATTCGCTATTCAGTGGCCGAGCGAGCCGTTACCAGTTAACGAATTCCTGAACAATGACTATTATACACCACTCAAATGAAGAGAAGAGAAAATAACAGCATGCTATCCAAGTCATAACATTGCCTAGTTGCAGTATTTACCATGAAGGAAGCTGGATTGCAGATATTGACTGAAGTTGTGGAGAGAGCAACTGACGATCCATTGAAACTATGAGCACCTAAAAAGTCCCAATGGCTACAAAAAAAGACAGCATTGCACTGCCTTGGGATGCATATTCATCTTCTGAGAACTATTGTATGCAGGACTGATTGTATGATAACATGATCCTAGACATGTCTGAATTCGAAGAGGGCAAGGGTTTGAGGGTGACCTGAGAAGGGTGGCGGCCGCCGAAGTTGTGTTCCGCGGATGTCTGATGGCCAGGAACTGCTCGCTCCAGGCATTGGCCGCGGAGGAGGGAGGGAGGTTTGCAGCTGGACTTTCTTGCTTCCGTGCCGTAGTCGGAATTGGGAGGAGGCGGCGGGCGTCCTCACTCGTCAGGGCCAGGGCCCGGACTGAGCATCTATCCCCCACCCCCTTCCGCCGCGGTAATGGATCCCCGAGTCCCCTCCAAGTCCCCCGCAGGCCGCAACCCCTCCCCCAGCTCCCCGGACGACAGAGAAGCCGCTTCCTGACCCGCCACTCGCGCCGTGGCGCCACCTACCGTGCTCGCTGCCATATCTCGGACCGTCCTGTACCCTCCTCCCGACCGGTCCGGCAAACAGAAGAACGACACTCCGGCTGGGGAGAAGGTCGTGTCGCCGCCGCGGCCTTGTGTAGTTCAGGCCACCCAACAGCCCCCCTCTAGCGTCTACCGTGGCAAATCCTATATATCGCCTACCGCGTACGTTACAATCCTCCGCGTACCCCCTGTCGTTCTCTGGGCCAGGCCCATTTACGTGCGACACGCACTCCTGTTCGTCTTTTATCTGTACAACGTCACTCAGTTTTTTGGTCATATTTTCCTTTTTCCTTTATCTTTTCTGGTTGTTCTTTACAATATTATTTTTGAAAAATGTTCATTCTGAAAATTATTCAGATTTAGAAATTATTTAGATTTAAAAAATAGTTTTTGATTTTTAAAAATGGTTCTAATTTTTGAAAATAGTTCTGATTTTTGAAAATGGTGAAAAATGGTTCCGGTTCTTGAAAATGGTTTCTATTTTTAAAAAATGGTTCCGACATAAAAATGGTTCCTGATTGATAAAAATGGTTCCCGATTTTTGAAAATGGTGAAAAATGGTTCCGGTTTTTAAAAATGATTCCCGATTTTTAAAAAGGTTCCGATTTTTGAAAATGGTTCCTGAATTTTAAAAATGTTTACTGAATTTTAAAAATGGCTCCTGATTTTTAAAAATGGTGAAAATGGTTCTGCTTTTTGAAAATGGTTCCGATTTTGGAAAATGGTTCCCGATTTTTAAAAATGGTTCCTGATTAAAAAAATGTTTAGTTTGGAAAATGGTGAAAAATGATTCCGGTTTTTGAAAATGGTTCCAATTTTCAAAAAATGGTTCCATTTGTTTGAAAATGGTTCTAACTTAAAAAATGGTTCCGGTTTTTGAAAAAGGTTCTATTTTTTAAAAATGGTTCAAATTTTAAAATCATTCAGATTTCAAAAAATAATAATTTAAAAAATGGTTCCCGATTTTGGAAAATGGTGAAAAATGGTTCCGATTTTCGAAAAATGCTTCCATTTGTTTGAAATGGTCTAGACTTTAAAAATGGTTCCGATTTGTTACAATGGTTCCGATTTTTGAAAATGTTCTATTTTTTAAAAAATGGTTCAAATTTTAAAATCATCTAGATATTAAAAAAATTGGATTTTTAAAAATGGTTCCTGATTTTTAAATGGTTCCCGATTTGGAAAATCGTGAAAAATGGTTCCGATTTTTGAAAATGGTTCTGGTTTTTGAAAATGGTCCCGATTTTCGAAAATGGTGAAAATGGTTCTGATTTTGGAAAATGGTGAAAATGGTTCCGCTTTTAAAATAATTCAAATAAAAAAACAGATTTTTAAAATGGTTCCTGATTTTGGAAAATGGTGAAAAATTGTTCGATTTTTGAAAATGGTTCCGATTTTCGAAAAATGCTTCCATTTGTTTGAAAATGGTTCCGACTTAAAAAATGTTTTTGATATTTTACAATGGTTCCAATTGTTGAAAAACAGTTCTATTTTTTAAATATGGTTCAAATTTTTAAATCATTCAGATTTCAAAAAAATTGGATCTAAAAATATCCATTTTCTGAAAATGGTCAGGTTTTGATAAATATTTTGAATCTGAAATTAATTCAGATTTCGGAAAAACATGCAGGGTTGTTAGATACTTGGATATTTGGATGGGCGGGAGCTCGCTCGCCGGGCCGTAGTACAATATCCAAATTGAGCTAGCGCTTGTACACGGAGGATTAGATCGATCGATCTTTTTCAGCTAGCTCTACAGAGTATTGGATGGATATGGATCGATCTGGTTGACCTAGCTCGTCCAGTACCGGCCTCCGGCGCGATTGGAGGAAATTTGGGCCCAGCCCAATAGCGAGTGGAGGGTACACGGACGGGACGCTCGCTCCGCGTGACGCGCGACATAGGCGTTCCCGTCTACCGTTGCCTCCAATGCTAGCAAGGCCTGGCCATCTGCGCCATGTTTCACAGGCCGACCCACATGCACGGATTTTCGGCCCGGGCCGGTCACGGTCCGCAGCATTCGGCTTGCCACGGACTAAGGCCCACTTCTTTTCGGCTCCGGCTTGTGCATAAGCCACTCTGGATTGAGCTGTCCAAATAAACTGCGGTAGAAATAAGCTCATGAGAAACTACAGTCCAGTTCTTTTCGGCTTCTACTATCTTAGCTTATTATCTTAGTTGTATAATGAAAAGTCTGTAATGCCCTATGATGATTTTGTGTCCTAACTAGCTGGTTTTGAGTTAATTTCTACCTTTTTCGCATACATTCAGTATGAAAGGAACTTGACAAATATATGATGTGAGCACATATTCAATTAGAACATGCTTTGTGTCATCAGTTGATGTCCAACATCAACAACGTGCAAATTCTACTCTCAGGGGCCGGTGGAGGTAGGAGGTGGGTGGAGGAGCCAACAACGATGGAGGCTGTAGCAGATCTAGCCCGGCGAGCTCGAGCTCGACTTGCCCCGGAGCGGTGGATGGCCGGCGGAGGCGGCGAGGCGACGGCCGGCGGGGTGCCTATGGAGCGGCGGGGTGCCGGGAGCAGGCGACGGGCAGCGGCGGGGCAGAGGATTCCTAGGCAGAGAGATAGGACTGGCACGGGAGAGAGGAAAGAACGCTCGGGAGAGGAGAGAAAAAAAGAAATGACTCAGGGAAAAAGAACGCTTGTTTGCTCGCTCGCTCGTATGGCAGCGCGGTGGCATTTTGATGTAAATCTCATGTGAAACAGGGGCAATCCCAAATAACGCTCCGCTGGCCTTGCGGGAAACTGCGCGCGGTTGCGGGAAGTTGGGGTAGGGTGGCTTTTTCCAACTGTGAAGAAATGCCGGAAGCTGGCTGCCCCGAAAAAAACGGCTTAAATTCGAGTTCTTTTGAGTTTAGGCTTATTTTGACCTCTAAGCTGTCTAGAAGCCCCAAAAGAACTGGGCCTAAGTCTTATTGCCAAACTACCGGCCCGACACGTTTTATATTGTTCATATATTTTGTTTTTACGTATTTTAGAAAAATGTACAAATGACAAAAATGGTGTAGAAATAAATAGAAGGCTGAAACAACTCGTGGGTCGGCCGGATCCTTATATTAGGCGTGCCAGGCTTATCGCTGAAGTCCCGCCAGACATGGACCGTTTATAAAAGGGTCATAGTGAGCCGTGTTGGGCTAGACCTTTTTATTCACGGCGCGTGTTTCGTGTGAGGCTGGGGCCACCCCAGATGGATACCTATAACCTCCTTTGAGGTTCTCAACCAAATGCCCTTGAGGTCATTTTTTCCTTTTCTTTTCTTTCTCGATTTATTTATGATGCACTACAAATTTCTAGTGTTGATATTTATTTGATGATAGATTTTTTACTTCTCGATTTATTTTTGTAGTCCGAAAGTGGAGGAAATTGAGCCACATATCATGAAGAAAACAGGGTGCTCGAACTACAAGACCGAGGAGGTTGAAACTTTGTGCCAGGCTTCGTTGAGCGTCGGGACATCAAGGTTCTTTCAACCGATGTAGGTTCCTTTTAGAAGAAGATTTCCGAATACTATGCAACACATGTCAAGGTTCTTGCCAACCGAAAGGAAGGTTATGTCGTCTACAGTTGGAGTGTGATTCATGATTGTTTGAATTGGTGGTCGGTTTGTGTTAAACAAGTAGATTTCCCATGGAGAGCACATCTACATCCTAGAGCTATACAAGCAAAAGAACAAGAGAAATGAGATCACATCTTCCACTTTGGAAATGAGAAGTGGACGATGGAAGACTTGTGTTAGTGGTAGTGATGGTGCGTTTTGATTGAATTCGTATGTTCTTTGAATTTGGAAAGTTGTTAAATTTGTGCACTTTTATTTTCTATGTTATTGCTTTTGGCTGAGTTTGTATGTGCTTCAAATTTGGACTATTGTAAAATTTGTGAAAAATGTTGAAGAAATGTGTGTACTAGATATGACAAGGTTTGAATTGTCCATAATTTTGAAATATAATAGAAACTAGGTTCACGTTTGCAAAAGCGGGTGAGAAATAGCAAAAGAATTTTTTTGGGAGTTAAATTTAGTGAAAGATTAGGTGCAAGCCTGCCAAACATCCCGATCTATTGGGATTTAAGTATAGGGTGATTGTATAGTGAGTTAATTTGTAGGGGAAAGTCTAGAAATGCTCATTTAGCAGGGCGTGGTACGAAAATGGTTACCCTTTTGGATGGTGATGAAGAGAAAGAAAAATATTGACAAGAGGTAGATTAGATTGCCATATACTTCCATCTGTGCAATTGAATGTGCATAAAGTTGACATGAATAGCATATTTACTATGTTTCTTTAGATGTTGAATTCAGACTTGCTCGCAATTTGAAACCTCGGTTATAATCTATTAACGCTGTTCGCTCAGAGTAGTCGATGGTATTGGGTTGCACGTATAGTAAATTAAAATTGTCCGTCTAGCATGCTACGCAACGTACATGGTCTATTATGAAGATACATGCGAATACGAAGATTCGAAGATCTAGACATATTATGTTACCAACACCGTTGAAGCGAAAGAAGTGATGATGACATAGTTGATGTAGCATGTCGAAGATTCCCTTAACCAAGCCTGGTCGAGAGAACGTCGCCTCCTCCTTAGCTTGACCTTCTGGATCCAGCAGAGCGAGAGTCAACCGTTGGTGTTCCCACGACTAACTCCTCCGAGAGCTCGCACACGTCCCCCGGAACTAGTTCAACAGGGATTCGCCGTCCAAGCTTGAAGCACTACTGGTGTATATAAAGGTGAAGTTCTCAACACATGAGATTAGAGAGAGATAGAGAGAGAAATAGATCTATTCTAATCAGAGAAGTCCCCTATAATTACAGAGGATCTCTCAATCCTTTAGACAAGCTCTAAACTTGAGATTCAACTTGTCTCAACTCGTGTGTCTGCAAAAGAAGAGGGGGTGGGGTTTATATAGGTGGCCAAGGGGTAGGGAGGCTTGGGGGGGAGGGGCAAGCCCTCCTCTTTTGCCGTCGCACAAAGGGGAGGAGTCCTCCCCTTGGTCCACTCGGATTGGGAGGAGGACTCCTCCCCCCATGGGCCTTTCGGCCCACTAGGGTTTCGGCCAAGGGGGGACTCCCCCCGCGCGCGCCTTCACCCACCCGCCCAACTTGAGGGTGCGGCTGCCTAGTGGATCCAAAGGGCCCACTTGGTAGCCCCTTTTGGTGGACACCTTTTATTTTCTTTTATTTAATATTTTTCCGATATTAATTTAATTAATACGTTGTATAACTAATTCCTAATTGAATATTTCCTTTTACAGAAAATTCCCGGAATTATTTACTTATCATATAAACATATTTACATGATCCGGGACACCCAGTGTCCGCTGATACGTCTCAAACGTAACTATAATTTTTGATGTTCCATGCTTGTTTTATACCAATTGCTACATGTTTTGCATCTACTTTATATCACTTTTATACATTTTTTGGGACTAACCTATTAACAAGATGCCGAAGTGCCAGTTCCTGTTTTCTGCTGTTTTTGTATTCCAGAAAAGCTAGTCTGGAAATATTCTCGGAATTGGACGAAACTACACGGGAGTCCCTATTTTACCAGAACTCATCTGACGGACCAAAGAGGCGACGGAGAGGAGCCACGTGGGCCCCACACGTGGCCAGGGCGCGGGGCCCCCCTCTGCCGCGCCCTGGGGTGGTGTGGGCCCCACGGGCCTCTCCAGCCGCCGCCCTTTCGCCTACTTATTCCCCCCGACGCGAAAACCCTAAGTACCTGAGCAAATATCCACGAAAAGTTCCAGAGACGCCGCCGTCGTCAACCCTAGCTCGGGAGGGTTCAGAACCTCTTCCCGGTACCCTGCCGGAGAGGGGAATCGTCACCGGAGGCTTCTACATCGCCATGCCTGCCTCCGGAGTGATGCGTGAGTAGTTCATCCTTGGACTACGGGTCCATAGCAGTAGCTAGATGGTTGTCTCTCCACTTTGTGCCATCATGTTTAGATCTTGTGAGCTGCCCTACATGATCAAGATCATATTATTGTAATGCTACATGTTGTGTTTGCTGGGATCCGATGAATATTGAATATTATGTCAAGTTGATTATCAATCTATCTTATATGTTATTTAATATCTTGCATGCTTTCCGTTACTCGTAGATGCTTTGGCCAAGTAGATGCTTGTGACTCCAAGAGAGAGTATTTATGCTAGATAGTGGGTTCATGTCTCCGTTTAACCTGGGACAGTGACAGAAAGTTCTAAGGTTGTGGATGTGCTGTTGCCACTAGGGATAACCTAACGATGCTATGTCCACGGACATATGTGTTTGTTTACATTACGCACTTTACTTAATGCAATTATCCGTTGCTTGCAACTTAATACCAATGGGGAACTCGGATGACAACCCGGCGGTGGATTATTAGTCATAGATGCTGTTGGATAACGATCTATGTATTATGTCGTAATGCCCAATTAAATATCATAGTAGTCAACATGTCATGTATATGCATTGTCATGCGCTCACTATTCGTCAATTGCCCAGCTGTAATTTGTTCACCCAACATGTTAGTTATCTTTTATGGAGAGACACCACTAGTGAACTGTGGACCCCGGTCCATTCTTTTACACTGATTAAACAACCACAAACTGCAAACTGTTCCTTTTTCATTCTCTGCAATTTAATACTCATTTTCCACACCATACGTTTAATCCTTTGTTTTCAGCAAGCCAGTGAGATTGACAACCTCACTGTTTCGTTGGGGCAAAGTAGTTTGATTGTGTTGTGTGCAGATTCCACGTCAACAGTCCAGACTCCCATCAACAACACTATTTTTCTGGCGCCGTTGACAACCTTCTGAAGAGTTGCTGCTTCTACTGGTTTGATAATCTTGGTTTCTTTCTGAGGGAAAACTTGCTGCTGACTACATCATACCTTCCTCTTGGGGTCTCCCAACGAACGTGTGTTTCACGTCATCAAGCTATTTTTCTGGCGCCGTTGCCGGGGAGTGGAAGCACTTCGGTTCAGCAGACTCCTATCTCCCCTTCGACGCCTATTTTTCTGTCGCCGTTGCCGGGGAGTAGAAGTTCTTCAGGAAGCTGTCTGTCTCCCGTCAACAGCCCTATTTTTCTGGCGCCGTTGCCGGGGAGACAGCAGTCTTCTGCAAGGGGAGTTTCACGCTTCCAATCTCTTTACTTTGTTTTTGTCTTGCTTAGTTTATTTTATTTTATCTTGTTTGCTTTCAATTATCAAAAACACAAAAAAATTAGTTACTTGCATTTAGTTTATTTTCAGTTTTGTTTTCTGTTAGTCATCATGTCTAGCCCTGTTCCAGTAGTAATGTCACCTGAAGAAGAGATCTTCACTTTCAAGCAAGGGAGTGAGGAGAGTTTTAAAGATGCTTGGTCTAGAATATCTGAGTCCTATGCTAAAACTGAACCTAAAATGACTTTAAGCCTGCTTCTTAGTAGCTTTTATTTTGGTCTTGTTCTTTGCTATAGATATGCTTTAGATGCTGTGGTAGGAGGAGATTTCCTTCGTTATGATGGGGATCAAGCTTTTAATGCTATAAAAAAATTGATTACAATTTCTGGCTCCCCAATCACTAAAATTGATTTGGCTTTGACAAGCATAAGCGATAGACTTAACGCTCTTGAAACGAACATATCTGGTCTAAGAGAAGGGTATAATCAGATTCGTGAACATTATGATAATGTGCCAGTAAATTTTGAACCATCGGGATGGATTCCTCAGTAAAAGTTGTTATAAATGGTGAAACTTTTCATTCTCGCTGTGATATTATGTCTGAATTCTGTTTAATGCCCAAGAATATTTATGATTCCTTAAATCTTTGGGAGCTTTCCAAATGCGAAGATTGTATAACTTTGGGTGATAATACTATTAAATTACCAAGGGGAGTAGCTGAAGGAGTATTTACAAAACTCTTAGGGATAACAATATCTATTGATTATCTTGTCATTGAATGTGCAGGAGTAGGACAAATTACGCTTGGAAGGTCCCTGTTGAAACGCTTTGGAGCAATAATAGATGTGGGCCAAGGCACTATGAATTTCGCCTCTTCACCTATGTGTAACCAAGTATTTCCTAAAGATAAAGGTAAAGGTAAGAGAGCTAAGCGTAAGAATGTTGATGCTTCTTCACTTGGTAATACTTGATGCATGCTTTGTGCCTAGCTAAAAGGCGTTAAAGAAAAGCGCTTATGGGAGGCAACCCATTTTATTTTTCTGCAATTTTTCTTTTATTGAGTCAAGGAGTTTGTTTACTTCTGTAGCAACTCCTTTGTATCTTTATTTTCTCGCATTGTTGTGCCAAGAGTAGCCTCTAATGATAAGATGATGCTTAATTTTGATTGCTGCGCAGAAACAGATTTTTGCTGTTCACTGTACGAAATTCCTAAAATCACCAGATTGTTAAAAAATCTGAAATTTTTGTGCGTAATCTTTATGAATGTCTGAAACTTTCATTAGTTCAGAGTTTCTCGATCTGAGCGTCGTAAGTGCCTCGAAAAAATTCGTCTTTGCGGACTGTTCTGTTTTAGACAGATTATGCCTTTTTATTTTTCGCATTCTCTCTTTTACTAGTGTTGAGTGAAATTCTTTTTTGGGTGGAAGAGCTTCACATAACATCAGTGGCTGTAGCTAATGTTTAAAGTAACAAATCATATTGCGTCTTTACAGAACATGTGAATTTTTGATTATGCACTAACCCTCTAATGAGATCTACTTTGAGTTTGGTGTGACGGAAGTTTTCAAGGGTCAAGAGAGAAGGATGATATAATAGGATCAAGAAGAGTGAAGAGCTTAAGCTTGGGGAGGCTCCCATGGATCTCCCCAGCATATTTCAAGAAGACTCAAGCGTCTAAGCTTGGGGATGCCCAAGGCATCCCCTTCTTCATCGTCAAAATTATCAGGTCATCTCTAGTGAAACTATATTTTAATTCTTTCACATCATATGTGCTTTTCTTGGAGCGTCTGTGTGCTTTTTATTTTCAGTATTGCATTTTATTTTCAATAAAGCTTGACTGGACCCTAGCATTCTTGATTGGGAGAGAGACACGCTCCGCTTTTTCATGAGAATACTCCTATTCTTCACTTATATTTGTTGAGTATTCATATCTAGCGCTGTTCAGCTTTTAGCTCTTGTTTTCATGTATCTCTTGTCAGAGCTATTAGCTTTCTTTTGTAGAAAGTACTCTCTTGCTTCACTTATATTTGTTTGGAGAGTTGATGAAATAAATTGATTGGTGTTTGGTTGGTTCAGAAAATGTTGCATGTGGTAATTGGTATAAGGAAAAACTTGCTTAATCTTGTAGATCACTAAAATGGATAACTTGATGCTTGTCAATTGTTTTGAGTTAACAAGTAGATCATGATTAAATTGTGCATCACATGAGTTAAGCCTATTAGTGAAGAACTACCGTAAAGCTTGTTGAAAATTTGGTTTGCATCGGTGGTACTCTAAGGTCTAGATATTTTCTAATAACAGGGTTTGGTTAACAAGGAAGACGGTATGAAGTCTTATAACGTTTGCAATATGTTTGTCATATAAAACTTGGTGTACGGGTTGATATTCTTGTTTGCTTACATAACCTTGCTAGCCTAAACTCTGTACTGAGAGGGAATGCTTCTCGTGCATCCAAATCCTTGAGCCAAAATCCATGCCATTTGTGTCCACCATAACTACCTATATGTGGTATTTCCTTGCCACTCCAAGTAAATTTTTCATGTGCTACCTTTAAATTATTCAAAATGTTATTATTCCCTTTTTGTGTCAATGTTTACTAGCTCATGAGGAATTAGTGTGGTTATTCTTTATTCTATTTGTCGAGTGGACTTTTACACCTGGACTAGTGGCATATACATCCGCTTATCCAATAACTTGCAAAAAGAGCTGGCAACGGGGTGCCCAGTCCCAATTAATTACAACTTTAACCAATTAATTCTCTTCACACTTTTGCCCTGATTCATCAGTAAGCAATGACAAACAGTGAAATACCTGAATGTGTGTAAACCAAAGAGAAAGAGGGATGATCTGCCTTGCTGGTAGAAATAACGTCCTTCATGGGAGCCGCTCTTAAAAGTCCGTTCGACAGGTAGAATACTGTTCTCACCCGCTACCATTCGTTGACAATTAACAAACACCTCTCAAAAATAGATACTCCTCCATGGTATGTGATTGATGGAAGGCACCCGAGGATTCGGTTAGCCATGGCTTGTGTTAGCAAGGTTGGGAGGAGTATCAAATATTTTATGCAATCTCTATATGCTTTCAAAAACCTAAAAGCTCTAGCACATGATTTAATCCCTGCTTCCCTCTGCGAAGGGCCTTTCTTTTACTTTTATGTTGAGTCAGTTTTCCTATTCTTTCTGTCTTCCACAAGCAAACACTAGTGTCAATTTGTTACAACATGCGTTATATGCAATGTATTGGACTTGTTATACTACTTTGTGTTGACAATATCCATGAGATAAATATGTTGAAAGTTGAAGCAAATGCTGAAACTAAATTCTTCCTTTGTGTTGATTAAATACCTTTTATTAGAAACTATTGCTTTATGAGTTAACACTTATGCAAAACTGTTTGATGCTTGTCTCGAAAGTACTATTCATGAAAACGTTTAGCTTGTGTGATTCATTGTTTACTCATTATCTATTTGATAGCAAATTATAGACCATTGACTTGGATCACTTCATTCATTTACATGTGCCTTGCAATATTATATGATCAAGATTATGATAGTAGCATGTCACCTCAAAAATTATTTGTTTTTATCGTTTACCTACTCGAGGACGAGTAGGAACTAAGCTTGGGGATGCTGATACGTCTCAAACGTATCTATAATTTTTGATGTTCCATGCTTGTTTTATACCAATTGCTACATGTTTTGCATCTACTTTATATCACTTTTATACATTTTTTGGGACTAACCTATTAACAAGATGCCGAAGTGCCAGTTCCTGTTTTCTGCTGTTTTTGTATTCCAGAAAAGCTAGTCTGGAAATATTCTCGGAATTGGACGAAACTACACGGGGTCCCTATTTTTCCAGAACCACTGACGGACCAAAGAGCGAGAGAGGAGCCACGGGGCCCCACACGCCAGGGCGCGGGCCCCCCTCTGCCGCGCCCTGGGGTGGTGTGGGCCCCACGGGGGTCTCCAGCCGCCGCCCTTTCGCCTACTTATTCCCCCCGACGCGAAAACCCTAAGTACCTGAGCAAATATCCACGAAAAGTTCCAGAGACGCCGCCGTCGTCAACCCTAGCTCGGGAGGGTTCAGAACCTCTTCCCGGCACCCTGCCGGAGAGGGGAATCGTCACCGGAGGCTTCTACATCGCCATGCCTGCCTCCGGAGTGATGCGTGAGTAGTTCATCCTTGGACTACGGGTCCATAGCAGTAGCTAGATGGTTGTCTCTCCACTTTGTGCCATCATGTTTAGATCTTGTGAGCTGCCCTACATGATCAAGATCATATTATTGTAATGCTACATGTTGTGTTTGCTGGGATCCGATGAATATTGAATATTATGTCAAGTTGATTATCAATCTATCTTATATGTTATTTAAGATCTTGCATGCTTTCCGTTACTCGTAGATGCTTTGGCCAAGTAGATGCTTGTAACTCCAAGAGAGAGTATTTATGCTAGATAGTGGGTTCATGTCTCCGTTTAACCTGGGACAGTGACAGAAAGTTCTAAGGTTGTGGATGTGCTGTTGCCACTAGGGATAACCTAACGATGCTATGTCCACGGACATATGTGTTTGTTTACATTACGCACTTTACTTAATGCAATTATCCGTTGCTTGCAACTTAATACCAACGGGGACTCGGATGACAACCCGGCGGTGGATTATTAGTCATAGATGCTGTTGGATAACGATCTATGTATTATGTCGTAATGCCCAATTAAATATCATAGTAGTCAACATGTCATGTATATGCATTGTCATGCGCTCACTATTCGTCAATTGCCCAGCTGTAATTTGTTCACCCAACATGTTAGTTATCTTTTATGGAGAGACACCACTAGTGAACTGTGGACCCCGGTCCATTCTTTTACACTGATTAAACAACCACAAACTGCAAACTGTTCCTTTTTCATTCTCTGCAATTTAATACTCATTTTCCACACCATACGTTTAATCCTTTGTTTTCAGCAAGCCAGTGAGATTGACAACCTCACTGTTTCGTTGGGGCAAAGTAGTTTGATTGTGTTGTGTGCAGATTCCACGTCAACAGTCCAGACTCCCATCAACAACACTATTTTTCTGGCGCCGTTGACAACCTTCTGAAGAGTTGCTGCTCCTACTGGTTCGATAACCTTGGTTTCTTTCTGAGGGAAAACTTGCTGCTGACTACATCATACCTTCCTCTTGGGGTCTCCCAACGAACGTGTGTTTCACGTCATCATCCGCATAAAAAATACTTCGAATAAATATATCCACTTATATAAACCCTCGAAATTAATCTGACAATAATAGAAACAATTCCTGTTATCACGAGACATCCAATGTCTCCCAATTTAATCTATCTGATATAAAATATATCTATCACGCAGAAAATACTTAATGCAGTGATACGCTCTCGATATCCAGACCAACCATAGTACACAACTAACTAGTCCTAGTTTAAGTGTGTGACCCTACAGGTTCGATAACGAGTAGATGTGATTGGAAGAACTTATCCAATTACTGATCAGGGTCAGAGACCGAGGACGTCCTGAATGGCCACTACTGTTATTCGATTAAAACTCTGTTGAACATGTCTGTTATAATATATCAATCCCATTACTTGCGATACTGAACTTCGCCCGAGATGTAGAACCATTTGATAATTCCCATGAGTCAAACTTGACTCACCATATCTTAGTCTTATCTCATTAACCGGTAAGTTTCTTTTAACTCGTTCCCGTATTACGATATCCCACACGATGAAACTTCATCGTGCATTGTCTGCAGAATATATTGGATATCTCTCACAGCGAGTGGACCCAGGAAGTATCTCTCTTTTAATGGAGGAGTAATATCCCATCTTGGAACATTAATATATATGCATACCCTCGATGCCACCTAGTGGCTGCCGTTATGATCACCCAATTAAGGCCATGACAGCTGACAGTACCAAAGCAACACTTCGTGCATACACATCCTTAATAACCTCATGGTTTACGAATACGCTATATAATAACCTTTCTGTCATATGAAACTAAGGACAAAAGACACTTTAATGGATTCTCTTGGTATACCAACAACTTGGGTCTACCCAGCCATATTGTTCCACCCACAATATGCCATTCGTTAATGCGTACATAAACAATGTCCGTGACTAGGAAAGCACAGTCATCTCGGATTCAACAAAATAATCTAAATACAAGACTAGGGTATAAGTTAACTGTTTATGTTTACCACACGTGCGTATGAGCTTTCCTCTGAATCTCATATTCAGAAGGCACATCAGTTATAGGATAGAAACATAAAACATAATTAATGAATCAGATGTATAAAATCATTGCCTTTTGGGCATACATCCAATAGACGGCTCGTCACTGGGTGAGTGTGCATACACTAGAGTAGTATGTACTAAAATGATTGAAAAAATTACCAATAAAAACATTTTGTATGACGGCTTATCTCTTAGAGTATATTAGTTATAGAAATCAATGCATGCGTATCTCCCTCTAATATTTTGTTGTGGTAAAATATTATCTAAAAAAACATGTGACCAAAAGAAGGATATAATATACCGGAGAATTGTTTGAATTATTTCCTAGAATGAATCATGGAGATGGTTCTAATTATTATTAAATATTTTCTTGAATATCATCACTCATGTCGACTGGCAATAACGCGATTTATTTATGAAGAACTATGTTTTATGATGACTATGTTAATTGTCCCTAGTTAGTTAAGATATGTGTACACATATTAATATACTACGTAGTAGTATACTTAGGGCCTATTTGGTTCAAATGTTTTTCAAAGGAATTTTTAAGGACTCTAATGCATAGGAATTTTCCTATGGAGTTTGGTTCAAAGGAACAAATTAATCCTACAAAATTCATATGAATTAGTTTCCCACACTACAATTGTGGATGTTATAAAGAGGTTAGACCACTTGGAGTCTTTCATATGTGTTAATGACAACATAGCATGTACTAAATCTTTATACAATTTCTTGCATTTTCCCGTGGTGGAACCTAACAACTTCTAGATTCCTGCATTTTCGTTTGCATTTTTTTGATTCCGATGGCATTATATTCCTATATTTTTTAGATCCCACGAACATAAAGAGGACCTTTTGGTCAAACATCATGCTTCATATGTAATGGACATAGATATCAACCCGATAGTATGGACTTGTGTTGAAGAACATGAGTTGGACAACCCTATTTTTAGATGTAGCAACATACGCCATTTGTTTGTTTCAAGTACAATGTATATGGTATGTCCTAAGCTTGAGATTGATGCCTCTGTATGCATCATTATATTGAAGATGTTGCAGATCTTCACCCATGATTGTTACCTAGTAATTGTATTTTTCTCTGATTAAACTTTACTATTGGAAAAACCTTGGGTGTTGGTGATATATGCAGGTAACAATGTATTAAGAACCTAAATCACTAGCTGTGTAAAAGGGGAGAGACAATCAGACACATTAGAAAAAAACACTTTTCATCACGAGAATAGATGAGAAAAGAGATCCAAAGGGGTGCATTTTGTCCAGAAAGAGAGGATATAAAGAGATCCAGACGGGAGAAGCCTTCATTGGCTGAGTCACCCCTATGGATGTGCCACCCACATATTCGTCACCATTATCATGTTTATCTTATAATCTCTCGATTTTTGCAAAGTCGCAGGCGCAACTCTTCCCTAGGTCCATTTTAATCATATTTCTAATTAAATGTTGCATTTACAGATTTCTCATAAGTCGTTACACCCTTGTTAACATCTTCCTTTATTTGGTCTAGATTTCAAAGAGAACCCCACAGAGAAAGTGCTTGCTAAGATCATCTCAAATCGGGCACCTTCTGCCTCCTAGGTATTTGGTAACCTGGGCCACTCTGGGCAAAATGGATCCAACATGATCCGGTAAGATGGCTGATTAGGACATGACCAATAGACCCTAAGGAAATCAATTCACATCTTGAAAACATGAAATTTCAATTCTGTGACATGGCATATACATTATACTTGAGACCAACCAATGAAAAAACATCTCTTTGTGTCTCAAAGTTGGTCTACGAAACTCAATGATAGCCATCCACAAGCTTATACTGTCGGGTCGACATCTCTATGCCCATGGCTTGTGAAAGTTATTTAGCTAAATCATATACTGATCAAATGATATGTGTCTGCATGAACTTATCAACTAGAGATTTTTAGAACAATCATCATCTTATATATAGTTTCACAAAAGGGTCACATAATTGTTGATACATATCATTGGTGATGCTCAAGGACAATATGAATGACTAATAAATACATTTGTAAATATCACAATCACATGATTGTATCTAGCTAGATCATATTAATTTCCAACACCATATTCATACTTTCCCTAAAAAAACACCATATTCATACAAATCCGATTATTATGATCTACAATAACCGAATCGAGACAAGAACTGTAGGTGCCTAATATGTTTGTTTGGTGAGATTGAAAGGATTTTTTTTCAAGATATCTGATTTTGAAGGGGAGAGTGTCCCTTTTCCAGTTGTGCATACGATACTTCTATTGTGTTTGGAGAGAGGAGAAGATAGGACTGAAGGAACAACCGTTGCCTAAATGGTAATATTTAGAGAAGCGGTGGATCTCATATACAACTTATTCGAAAGCCATTCCCTATAGTGAAGCCTATCACTGGCTCTTGATCTTCACTTATATCATGTACAACTGGAGTCAAGTTGCCTTAAATTTATGAGGGACAATATCTCGGGATTGCTTGCTCACAGCTGCAAATAGTTGATGGAATTAACACAAATAAGAGTATCTTTCTCAAGGTTTGTCTTGTGGCACAAAAGTACATAAGCCAATTTTGAAGCCAATGTCTTTGAAAAAAGCAGCATCGAAGCTCAACAGGGATCGTCACATGTGGTTTCCAGCAACCTTAGATATTTTATGTATGCCCTAAACATCGTGGTTGAATAAAGGCCCCTATGATTTTAAGAAACATAACTTACCGTTTAAAAAATTAATTAACGGGTTGTACCAAAGCAAAGTTCATATAAATGAGCTTTATCAAAGATAACTAGGGTTAAAATCCACCCCACTAAATGCAAGTGGACGGCGTCTAACGTGTTGTGCTGTAAGATGCTATCCGAACATGCACCCGATTTGTATTTGCTATTTATGAAAACATAGCTTTCTCTCTTAATTAAGAAACTAGCAACACTATGCGGGCAAAGCGAGTTCAACTAATATACATTAAGCATAGGAGTAATTATGTTGGCATTTACAAATCTATATAGTTTCTTGATTGCATGTATATTTTTAGTGCGAAACGATGTGTAGGTGGAAGAAGACTATAAAATCACTTAATTACATGGCAAGAAGCTGATAAGTCTTATTTTGATCATTATTTTTTGAACCATGCAGTAGAGCTGCATGTGAAATTTATAGAAGAAAGAAAGGCCCAAAGGCCAAAAGTCCATGACCAAAGTCTTACAAAACACACGACCAAGAAGAAAAATCAGTGCAAATAGGCGACCGAAATGTGGAGGAAAACCCAACATGCTAACTTAATTACAAGCAGTCTCTCATCAGTACATCCGAAACTAAAGCCTTGTCAGGAGAAACGACCCTCCACTAGGGGCCGTCTAGTGTCTGGCATCAGCTTTATCTTATCTACTATTTTTTTGGGATTGAATTGCTTTCGTTTGTGAAGACACTGACGTTTTGTTGTAGCCAAATAGAAGAGGTTGTCATCATCACTATGGTGCCTAGTCTCTTGTTTCTGTATTCCATCCCTCGTCGTGCGCCACCATGTCCTGAGATTCAGGTGGTTTTGGGAATTACCTGATTGATATCCATTCAAGACAAGATGGAACTTCAGAAGATTCCAATGACCACGGACCCGTTGAATAGGTGTTGTGAATCTTCCAGGATGTGGGTGCAGAAGATGCATTTTTTTGTTGTGAGGGAGATTGCGCTGAAGCAAGTAATCAACACTTCACTCGCGGATACAAATGAATATCCAAGAAGAAAGATTAAATGGAAGAGGAACCCAGGAAACACAAAACACCTTAGACGAATCACATTTAATCGACACGACAACAAGCCTGAATCAAATTTTACAATTCATCGTCATATTTCATCATGTGCACAATTTGAAAACAAGTACTTGTACTCGAAACGAGATTTTACCCTTTTGTTCAACACGAGATTTCTTGTCTGGTTGAGCTCATCTTAGAACACCCGCGTTATCTTTTAACAGATGTGGCGTGGGATTTTGTCTCTGAATTAAAAAATTCTCGTGAACAACAATATTTCTAAGAATTAAGAGACAAGAATTTTCATGGATGTTAATTAAATTTGTGACAACATTAGGAGGAATCAATATAATTATTAGCAAATAAGTAGTACTAAGAGTGATTATAGTGATTCTAATCTTTTTCCACCACATTGGATGGAGAATCGTAAAATTAGAAAAACTGATTTCTGATGGATAAGATTAAGGTACATACACGAATTTGATGGACTAGAAAATCTGCGGTTCCTAATTGAATAGGTAACAAATCCACTTTGCCATATGTGTGACAGAGAGGATTAACATGCCAGCTCTTATCAGACGCTGCAATTTATCACATTAATGGTACCATTTTTATTCCTGTGAAAACACACGATAAGAATGCCCACCGAGCATGCCGTTTTGATGTACAATCACATGACAAAATTAGAGTATCCAGTTAATTAGGCATGATTGCATAACTAATTCCCTACTACTGCTTCAGTAATCAAGCATATGAGGATCCAGGTGTGCAACGGTAACATATATTATATCTTGGTATAAATAAGGAATATATCCACCAGGCATGCATTGATTCCCTTAAGAAAAAAAGATGGCAAGAAATAGGAACATACCGCACATATGAAAACCAAGCCGCGACGAGTATGAAAATCAAGTATAAACCAAATGCCTTACGACGTTACGCGGCAATATTACTTACTTCCATTTCTAGGGCTGTCCCTCGCTGCGTTCCTTACCTATTAAACCCCGGCCACCATTGACATCAAACAAGCACACCGGATCTCCAAAGCTTCCAGATTCATCAAGAAAAACATCTTCTTTCGATCTCCTCTCCCAATGGAGTCCACCGGCTCATGCACCCGCTCCACCGCGCCTGCCACCAACACCTCGCTGCAGTAGCTGGCCATCCGTGACGAGGGCAACAAGGTAGCGCAGCAGGGCCCAACGTCGTCTCGCCCGCCGTCATCGGCTTCTGAGAAGAAGGCGGCGCCGGAGATGATCCCCGAGTTCAAGTGCTTTCACTGCCCGCGCACGTTCAGGACCGCGCGGGCGCGGGGCGGGCACCTGAAGGCGCACAAGCACCGGCGCCAGCTCCGCCAGAACCAGAAGGAGCACCGTCGTCGTTTTGCTCTCGCTGGTCCGCAGGTGCGCGTCTGCCCGTCTATGTTGCACGTCCCCTCCCAGCGCAAAGCTTACTTCAACTTCCACACGCAGCTATTCAACTCGCACTACTTCCCGAGCTCGGCCGGCCGCTCTGGCGTCGTGAATTTGTTCGCCGGCACAAGCACCGGCGGCGGCCTTGCTCCCACTGAACCGTCATCTACGGCGAGCAGGTACTTCGGTATTGTTGGTGGAGGTCAGGTTGGGAACGGAGGTCATCTTGGAATCCTGCGTGAATTGAATCAGGGAGAGACTGCCCACCGGATCCACTACTTCCCCTCACCCCGCTCCATCGCCGTGCCTTCGTTCCTATCGCAATGGGTAGCGGCACCAGCGGCGTTCCCCAGGCTCCGTTTGCCGCCCCAGAAACGGCGGCGGAAGGCAACCACATGCGGAGGAGACTGCCGATGGGATTGACCTAACCCTGAGGCTCTAGGATATATCGGTTTTGTCAACTCAAGATTTAAATTGTTTCGCTACAAGTTGGAATTGTCTGTTAGCTTCGTTTTCTTAAACTCTGGGCTTCATCGTATTTGATTGTAATTCATAGTCGAGCAACCGAACTGTATACCCAATGCAAATTGGGATTGATACTAGATCGATCTACCTGGTAAGATGTTTTTTGAAGTATAATTCAAGGAGATGGTTATCTTGATGGCTCTGAAGTCTGGACATGTGCGATTTTCCAAGATGAATGCTCTGTCTCTGATTTTACACGCTAATTCATTACTTTGTGTACCGTTGTTTGGAAGGATCATTCATCTCTTTTAAGGTGAATTCTGTTATGAGATGCAGACACTCACAATATGGACTTATCGGGTCAACTTTTATTTATTTATCTATCTATGGGAGCTGTACAACAATATAGGTATTTTTGATCTAATCATATTTCTTAGATTTTTGTATTGAGTTTTGTGTCATAACACCTGCTATAGAAATGTTCATGACTTCCAACATAAAAGCAATGGTGGATATTAGATCTAACTACTCCATTAAGCTATGCGTGTGTTCATCAGAAAATATGATTATATGCGTGGAACCTGAGCAATGAGAGTTTAACTACCCAACTAAACTGGCAAAAACAGAAATTCATTAGGAACGAGACATGATACAAGGCAAAGGGCCAGTCTATGTGAAGGGAAAATCGTGGTATTTTTGATTAGTTTAAAGAAATGATGTAGGGAAGCTCTTCTAATGAAGTTTGTCTCTGAGAACTCTAGCTGAAACTTATGTTCATGATTGAAACCGACAAGTAGAGGGCTAGGATTATTGTGCACAATTGCTGAGAAAAGTTCTATTATTTTTCCTGATTTTTTTGCTGTCGTTCCCCTACGCGGAAGAGGCAGAAGTTATTGCATTCATTGGTGGTCACCGAGGCCAACTTTGGCACGCTCGTCAATGGGTAGGAGTTGCAGATCAAGGATATATAAGTCCTCAATGTTGCCGTTATTTTCAGGACATCTCTAGGGTCTAATGGTACGTGCTGTGTCGCAATGTTCTTTCTTATATGAATGGATATATTAATCGAGCATTAGGAGCAGTATCTTTCCAGCACACGGAGGGAATGTCATCTGGTCCAGAAAAGAGCCAGACTACTGTCCGAGGAGTTGTACGGAGATTTTGGTACATATGATCTATTTTTTTATCTTATATATTTTTCTTTCTTATATAATACATGATTTTGGTACAGATCCGACTAGTTTTTTGTGTGTTTTCCGTCGTAACACACCTTCTTTAGAAATGTTCATAACTTCACATGTAAATCAATGGTGGAGATTAGAACTGTTCCCTTCAGTAATAATAAGGATAATATGATCTAGTGTATGTGATCGTGATGTTCACCTTTATCTGCTGGTTCATGGCATAATAGATCTCCTACCCCTCATCAAACTTCTCATCAGGAGAGAGGATAAATAGTTACCATCTAACTGGTCCTCGAGATAACCACATCACATGCACTCATTGATGCCTTCAACAAATATTATACAGTGAAAAGAGTATCATAGAGACATGAACATCTTTGGAAAAGGCTTATAACAATGTCAATATGGGTATTGGACCATAGTTAATCAAGTGCCGCAGTATGTAGTCATCCGGTGTGTGCCGCGGAAATTCCAATTTTTTTCCTGGAACCTGAGAAATGAGAGTTTGGCTACCATACTGAAGTCAAAGCACAGAAAATCATTATGAACCAGACCATGATCTATATGCAATTTTTTGTTAATGTAATAGACGATGCAAGTAATGTTTTTGCATCAAGGCTTGATTCATTGTTCCCACAAAAGAATTACTTTTTCAACCTTCTTTTTTGTTTTGTAGTTATTGTGTGTAGTCATAATACAATGTCGCCACCAAACCCTCAAACCTATGTTCTAGCTGGTTTTGCGCTGAATGCTTTGGTCACTCACCAATCAGTGATGACATGTAACGTACACCCTGATGGGATTTCATAATAATATGTAAGAATCGGGGACAAGACGGGGGGGGGGGGGGGGGGGGGGGGGGGGGTACTTTGTACCTACGAGAAGTCATCCCTGTCCGTCACTTATTTGATGCCAGTCAATAGTTTCAACGGAGAACCGGAGTCATCAACACATTTTCAGACAAGTCCATTTGCTCTTGGAGTCACCCGTAATATGATCCGAAACACCCATTATTTAAGCGCCCTTAGTGTTGCATAGTTTCCCTGTCTCCAACCCCACCTCCGGTCCATGGCAGACAACTACATGTTGATGCTAGCAGCTTCTCTCTAGAAACCTTCCAGTGAATCCCTAGACCCAGCCGTTGAGGATGCACATTGTACACACTAGTACATAACGGTACTAAGGACACCCCTCACTGGAAACGACGGCCAAATAAGCTATAGTGGTGTTCATGAAGGCCACTGTTAAAAAATGCATCACCAATGAGGCTATCCAGGAATGGATTCCCGACACATTGGTAACGGTCAAACATATTTAAATGTATGCAATATATGAGTGACGGGTGAAAGAATAGGAACGTATGCAAATTCGGTCGGCCTAGGAGGCCCATCTACGTGGTCAAATAAATACAATGAACCCTAGCGTGGTGGCCGCACAACACTTGTCTCGAACTCCCACCTCTCCTTATCCTCCCCTACACAGCCTCCCCTCTCCTTCTCTTCTTCTCGTGTCCTCCCCCTTTGCAGGTTTCGGCCTCGTCCGATGACGGAATTATTGGGTTACGTAGCAGAATTTAAAATTTCCAACCTACGTAACACCCAGGAACAACTATGAAGATACAAGCAGGGTTAGTACTGTATCGTTACCGACACAAAGATGCAGAACGAGTGTCGATGACGTTGTTGATGAAGCCTGATGAAGATTCTCACGACCAAGCCTGGTGGTGAGAATCTCGCCGATCCCTCGTACAGCCTTCTTGATCCAACAGAGTGAGGGTCAAACGTCTATGACGCTTCACCCCTCTGAGAGCTCGCACACATACGTCCGTCAGAGTCCAGCAGCGCTTCGCCGTGCCAGAGTTAAGAGCTACTGGTGTACGTGAGGTTGAGAGAACCCCAACACATGGGAGAGGGAGAGAGAGATTAGATCTAGATGAAGAGAAACCCCTGACGAAGGAGACCCTCTAAATCCGTCTCTAAATTGTGTGTCCAAATAGGGTGGGGTTGGGGGTTTATATAGGTGGCCCAAGGGGTAGAGGGACTTGGGGAAGGGGTAGAACCCCAACCCCGATTCGGTTTGGGAGGGGAGTTGGAGTCCAACTCCAACTCGTCCCCCCTGCCTCCTTTCCTTGCACCGCCCGGGTGGGGCCCGTCCGCCGCACCGACCCGGCCGTGGGGCCCGCCCGCCGCACCGACCTAGGCGGTGGGTCCCGCCCAGGCCGGCTGGCCCTTGGCCCCATCCGCCTCGGTCGCCTTTCCCATGGGCCGTGGGGCCCACTAGGGTTTGGCCAAGGGGGAAGTCCCCCCCCCCCCCCCCCCCGCAGATTCGGCCCACCACTGTGGTGGTGCGGCTGCCATGTGGGCCCTAGGGCCCATGTGGCAGCCTACTTTTATTGGCCTTTGCTTTTAAATAATTTTCCATTTTATTTATTAATTAAATAAATTAATATTTAATCAATTAATATTTTGTCCAATTAATTCCCAGAATTAATTACTTATCATATAAACATATTTACATGATCTGGGACACCTAGTGTCCGCCGACAAAATATACTGGATAATTATTCCATGTTTAAATCCAATACCACCTCAATATTACTTTGATCAAATCTCTGAACATAATTCTATCATGTCGGAACATACCGAATGATACTCTTCCTCTACTCCTAACCTCCAATGTATACATCAGACAATGACAACTTAAGTGTGTGTGACCCCTACAGGTTCGATAACGGGAAGATATAATTGGAATTGCCTATCCAATCACCGGTCAGGGTCAGATCCATGGACGACCTGAATGACTGCTATCGTTAACGAAGAACACTCTGTTGAACCTGTTTGATTATCAAGTATATTCCCATTACTTCGCGATACTCATCTACCACCCGAGGCGAGATATATGACATTACCATGAATGAGAGCTTTCATTCACTATGTCACTTTATCCTCGTTACCGGTGAGATGCCATTACTCTTTTCCCATGTTCCAGTATCCCCATGATATAATATCATGACCTTTGTCTGCGCAGACTTATCTATGGATACCTTCCCACTAGAGTGGATCCAGGATGTATCTCCCTGTTATCCAGAGGAGCAATTCCCATTCTTGAACAACTATGATTAAATGCATATCTTCAAGATAACCCTGCAACAGCCCTCCCAAACACGTCTGGGCTGTCCGCTTGGACCACCTTTTTACTTTCTTTTCCTTTCTTTTGTTCTTCTCTCTCCTTCTCCACCAATCACATGCAAATGACCCCACAATTTGGGTGACTTTGAGGTACATGGTTGGAGGAGACCACTTTTGATGGTGGTCCGCGGACACGTCCGGACGTGTCCGTGGACAGTTTTGGGGCTGAATTTGGGGGTTGTGCACGCCCGGTGGGGCCCATCCGCCGCACCGACCCGGCCATGGGGCCCACCCCGCACCGACCTAGGCGGTGGGTCCCGCCTAGGCCGGCTGGGCCTTGGCCTCCTCCGCCTCGGTCCCCTTCCCCATGGGCCGTGGGGCCCACTAGGGTTTGGCCAAGGGGGAAGTCCCCCCCCCCCCCCCCATGCGGATTCGGCCCACCACCACTAAGTAGTGGTGCGGCTGCCATGTGGACCCTAGGGCCCATGTGGCAGCCTACTTTTATTGGCCTTTGCTTTTAAATAATTTTCCCTTTTATTAATTAATTAATTAAATTAATATTTAATCAATTAATATTTTGTCCAATTAATTCCCAGAATTAATTACTTATCAACCGTCTGCAGGAGCTAGATGTAGTATAGAGATTCACTATTTGAGCTTGGCTAAACTCGATAGAAACTCGTGAGGCTTAACACGTAATTTGTCAAGCCATCAGTTTAGTGCCTCACATAAATAAGGCGACTAGGTATATCATTTTAAGTTGAGCATGCAACTGAGAATTTTATGTTTTTAATTTTTTTAAAATTTTCAATTCAAAATAGAATATATATAATACCAATATTGTAATTAATTATAATATATTTTCTTTTGATAGTATATATACATATGTAACAATTGAAACTTGTGTTGACAATCAATAAAGTAGTACAAACTAGCCAAACTAGCACACACAATCCAAAAAGTGGATCGCTTGACTCTCCAAAATCAGAGGTTTTAGCACATTACACCACATGTTGGGGCATGTTTTGCACCAAACCACAACCACCAACATTTTTTGCAGAGAACACCACTATTTGGGGTAATCTATTGCACAAAACACAAATAGAGTGGTTAGCATCTTTGACACCGAATTAGCCCTGCTGGGGCCACCGTACGTGACCTAAATCATGGCTTTTAGAAACCTGCGTTGACTGGGGAGCTCCACACCGGCCATTTAGACGCCGGCAACCCAGGGAACGGTGCGGCAGCTGCAGATGGCAGCAGAAGAAAACGAAAAAGGGCTAGCCTGTCAACTGGAGCGGCGCAGGAACGTCCGGGTGTTGGGAGTTATCTGGCGGCGAGCTTTTGCGGCGGCGGCATGCGGCGCTTGGCACAAGCAGTCAGGCAGGAGTGCACGACAGAGAATAAGAGGGAGATAAGGAGCAGCTCGGGCACAGGGAAGAGGCGTTCCAGCACCAGGAAAACCGAGAGACGACGAGGGGTCGGAGGAGAACAAAATGGCGGCGACCACCTACCGGTGACGAGGAAGACGAGCGCGGCACCGGTGCCACAGAGTGTCCGCGGTCGACTCTTTCGGCAGGGGTGGTAGGGAAGGTGTGGAGGGGCTAATGGGCAAGGTGCCGGGGCTCGGAGAGGGCTACTGACTCGTGCGGCGGGCGACGCCGACGGCGGCATGAACAGAATGCCGTGAGCGTTCTCAGCGCACAGGAGTCGAGCAGCGCGCTGAGCATGGAATCACGGACGGCGTCGGTGATTGGCAGCCGAACGGTTGGTCAACGCGATTGGGTGGAGGAGGACGTCCTGAGGAGCACGGCGGCGGGGAATCGGACCGACGAGGAGCGGTTCCTTCGATCTGTTTTGGAGCAGAGCAGCCACAGTGTACCGTGGGCCTGACTGCCTAATTGTTTGTCAAACCGGTTAATTACAAGCTTTGTGTTCCGTGCAATAGATTACCCCAAATAGTGGTGTTCTCTGCAAAAAATGTTGGTGGTTGTGGTTTGGTGCAAAAAAGGCCCCAACATGTGGTGTTATGTGCTAAAACCTCCCAAAATCAGCTGGGATCAAGGTGAACAGATACATTCACAGCATTATGGAAACAATATTTAAACAATTAAGACCCTACCTAGTGCGCTAGCCACAGACATTCCAAATAATGGATCTGTTCACACACAACTTCATTCTAGGATCATCTAGTGATAACCCTTACACCGGATCTTCTGTGTAAGAAGTAACAATTATATAAATTAATTTATTTGTTGTTGTCATCGCTGAGCAGTGTACCAGAGACTACTAATTTTAATTTCATCCATTGAAGTATATGTACTCATCATCATTGCCGTAACTGAAATTATTAGATTTCTCTCTATGTTACATCTCTCACGGTTTCATCTATTTCTGAATTTTTGTTGGCAGTGTCGTCTATAACAGGAACTTCCATTCTGCAACGACGCAACCAACAAACAATACTGATTTTTCTTCCTCCTTATGTTAGAAGTTGAGATTTTTTTCAGCATATGATGGTAACATTGTGTTTCAAATGTGTACATATACCATTGTGTATGTGATGGTATCTATAAATGAAGTTGGTGTTGTCGATATATATCTTATATTTGTGCCATGAGAGTATTGAAATGTGGTGTGAAATATCAAATTAATTTTTGAAAAAAACTTTTTAAAAAAATACAAAAAACGCTTATTGGAAACGATGAAAACAAAAATATGTTACTCATGATCTACGCACTTCAGAAACAGAGAAAACACGTCGGTTAGCATTGAACTTGCTCACATTAGTTACATGATCGTGGCCACAGAGTCTTTCTCCGTCACCCTTGTGGTTTTTGACCTGTTTCCATAGTGTCGTTTTATACTAGTGACACCTCAATAAGATAACTAAGGAGAAAGAGATAATAACCACAATCATCTGTTATATTTCATGATAAGAACATACTATTATGAAAATCCCATACAACTATCTTAGTGAAAAAGTTTTAAAACTGTAACTTCGACATGAAGGAGGGAAGAAAAATAAGCATTATATTTCTTGGTCATGTCCATGCCTTGGCAATAAAAATGCAAAGATAAGAATTTGTTTTTGTCTTCGCCCGGTATGACGGATACTTGCATTTTGCATCAGCTATTTTTGCATCATATAGGTTTAGTTTATGATATTATATTACAACAATCTTGCTTTCTCAAACAATTTGTGGGATTTTCCTCAAAAACTCCTTTTGTGTTCGTATTTAATTCTAGGAGGTAGAAATCTCCTTTTCGTATTTATTGTTTATGGGGACACCAAAAAAATCGAGGAAAACGTCCGCTTCACTTTGTCAGAAGAACCAAGTTAGCAATAGTTGAAGTCTCACGAGATGAGCCACGAGACTCTGGGAGGGCCCATGGCGTGCCCATATGGGGCAGATGCGCCATGGTAGGCTCTCGACACCTCAAATTTTGTCAAGCTTCCCGTCTCGCAAGTTACAAGAATTAAACTTATGATGTGACATGAAATGATGAATAAATGTAAATAAGTAAATGTACCAGTATGTAGATGAATAAAAGGAATATGTAAACAATATTGAAATATGGACTGTGGGCATAGGTTCACTAGAGCTATCTCTCTAAACATAGCAATGTTTGGTAAAATAAATTACAGTGGACAGCAATTAAATTGTACTTATCTTTACTTTTATGGTAATGATTGTCCATGGCATGATTCTTATAGGCATTACGTCCAAAATATATAAACCGTTAGTCCAAAAACATCTATAACTAATACTCCACTCGAAATACGCTATCGAGCATGCATCTCAAAGTATTAAGTTCATACAAAGAAATAATTTCATTAAGTAAGATGACATAATGTAAACTGTAAAAACATCAATCATGTGTGGCATCAATACTATTGTTTTATCCTTAGAAGCAAAAACACATTGCATGTCTTGTTCCTTAATTACTATCACCAGGATACATAACGCAACAACGTTGAACAAACTATCATACACCACTCCTTATGAAGATCTACTCATCATACCCGACCATAGCTGACAAATAAATCGGAGAGCATATGACTAAATTATGCAACAAGACAACATAAAAAAATATAAATGTAAATCATGATAGATCTAATCATAAATTAAAGATTTGTAATATCCCAACAAACACAAAAAACTTTACATCAAATGGATCTCCATCATGTAGGCTAGCTCATGAGACTTTTGTATTGAAGAATAAGGGAGAGATGAAGCCATTTAGCTACTCCTATGGACACATAGTCCAAAGGGGATTACTCACAAATCGTCATGGAGGCAGCAAGGTTAATGAAGAATACTGCTGCAATGGATCCCCATTCCGTCAATGTACCGGAACATGCTTAATATTTCTTTTTCTGGAACAAGGACTTTCGGTGGTGCTTCTCCAAAATAGACTCCGTCCTAAAGGGTTTGTGATTGGAAATAAGATATATGCGTCGAGAGGCGGTGGGTATCGCGCCCCTTGATTGTGAGTTGGGGTCGTTTCCACTACGGGAGAGCGGTACGTTGCCGTGTGCCAAAAGCACACGGCGAAGGCTTTGCCGTGTGCCACACACGGCAAAGACCACACGGGGAGAATTGCACGGCAAAGAATTCCGTGTGCCACACACGGCAAAGACCACACGGGGGAGAATTGCACGGCCATGTGTCGGATGTCGGGCGCACGGCAAAGACTAAGGGTGGGACCCACATTGACTTGACGACGATGGACCGTGACGGCGGTTCTTTGCCGTGTGCCCGCACACGGCAACGTCGTGTATCTTTGCCGTGTGCTCCCACAGCAACGACGAACAGCGCGGGTCCCAGCTGTCAACCTTTGACGTGTGCTAGGCAACTTTGCCGTGTGCTGGGATGGACACACGGCAATGCTCTTACCTCTTTGCCGTGTGCTAGGATTGACACACGGCAAAGGGGACACGTGTCATCAGCCTGTACATCCTAGCGCCTGGCGTTCCAGGTTTTTGGCAGTCTTTGCCATGTGCTAGCACACGGCAAAGATGACCAACTTGTCGTATTTGTTTTTGTTTTCTCAATCCCTGCATTTCAAAAATTCCAGAACAATATACAGAACATAAATATACACAAAATATCACATATTTCACACATAATATCACATATTTCACACAAAACATCACATAGTGTCCTAATCGAGTCCAAATGTAGCACAACAACAAAAGGCCGCTCCGATTACATCAATGAAGCACAACAAAACAATGGCGAACCAACTCCCGGTCATCATGCCATCGCTGCCATCCGCTCCTAGCTCCAATCCATCTAAAACATGAGAAAAAGACACAAAGGCACGAGGATTCCAAAATCCATGAAAAAGATACATGAATTCAACACAAGTACATATGAATGAATGAACTAGCATTCATGAAAAAATAACGAGTACTTGTGGCATACATGAGCATATTGCACAAAGTAGTATGACAAGCTAAGCATATGGGTAGTGCAAATAATTGCTAGTTGACATGTATGATTAATCAACATCAAAGTAAGTTTTCGACAGTATAGCAGGGGAGAGCTACGAGGGTTTGAGCTAACTACTTGACGGCCTGCTGAAGCTGGCGGAGTAGTGTTTGCTGCTCCTTCTGCTGCTCCGGGTGTCTGGGGCAAGGGCGATCCGTTCGAGGCCGCGGCAGAGGCCTACATGCATGAAGAATTAGATGGTTAGCACCGGTTAGAAGGACATGGTAAAAAGACATAAAAACTTTGAACATGAGAACTTACGGTAGTGTGCGGAGATGAATGAATCACCATCGCTTGAAACTGTGCCATGTCGGGAAGCATCATACCGTTGGCCGGAACATATTCTGCATATTATTGTTGAGAAGCAAGGTTAGTAAATGAAACAATAGACTACCGTTGATATCTTATGCGCATGAAACTCACCGCGAAGACCGCCATCTATGCCCGCATCACCTCCATCTCCTTCCTCGTCTGCTCGGCCTGCTGCCTGTGTTGCTCCTCTAGGGCTGCGTTCCGTGCTGCCATCTCCTCCATCGCCTGATCCAATGAAATGGTTTGCATTAGTTAGAACGAAAACATGCAAATAACTAGAGGACACATCGTTTTAATGAAACTAACCGCTCGTAGGTCACGTGCAGGCTCGTCGCGCCTCTGGATCTGCAGGCTAGAGCTCGTAGACCTAGCCCTCATGCTGGCTAGGCCCTCCATCTCTAGAGGGAAGGTGCTGGCTCCAAGAGCAGGCCGACCGTGCTTCAGTACTTCTCCTGACGTCTGATACCCTATGACGTAGTTACCTGCGTCAAAAGAATATGGGTTAGGTTGAGCCTCCAAGTGCAGAGTGTATAGTATAGGAAAGACTGTTTTCCCCACGTGGGTGACTCGAGGGTTTAATATCGAACTCTCGGGGAACCAGTAGTGAAAGATTTATCTTCTTATCCTTCTCTTGAAAACCTACAAAACAAAGTAAATTGTTTTGTGCCCTCAACCTCACCAAGTGGTTGTCAAGCACAAGGTGTGAGTATAATATGAAAAGATAATGCATGCAAAACAATAAATAAATATGCAATGATGATAAATAAATATGCAAGGATGGTGGAAACAATGATGAATGATATTTTTGGGTTTTGTATTGTGAATGCAAGATGTAAAAGTGTTTTTGTATTTTCGGATTTTGAAATGGCAGAAAATGGAAAATGCTTAAAAGTTGTTGGAAAGGTGTTCCTTATGATTAAAAATGGACCGGGGTTCATGGTTTCACAAATGCACTCTCTCTTTAATAAAGTGGTAGATAATGGAACACTAGAATTGACATATTAGATTGCAACAAAAAGTTTCATGACAAGTTACTAATTATATGGGCATCACGTCCTAACATAGAGATCTTTTGTTTATTAATCTCTCTTATACTCCACTACGATGGGAATTAAATCGAGCCATCCTAGTATTAAGATAAATCAGAGTATAGCATTAAGTTCTATGACATGAAGTTAAAATAAGAACTTGCTAGATCTAGTCATGGAGTAGTTGCAAGGTCACACCCACATCTCCGGTAGCAAGGTATTTTTCTTTATCCCTAGTGAGGCAACAAAGTAAGGTAAAGTACCCAAGTGGATCGCGGAACTTCTGTCACTTTCACCGCACTAGCCACCCCCCGTTACTCCATCTAATGCACACGTTCCCCCTCACACGCTCTCATACACAGTTTGATCAGAACAAGTAAACAAGAACGGGGTACATAATATGCATCTACTTTCATAACTGAAACAAAACTATTGCAATCTCAAACATATATTAACTCATAAAAAGATCCACCACAAAGGTATTACATAGATGACCGTAATCATGTTCAGCAGCTCATACGGTGCTAATTAGTGAAGCTCAAAGAGAGGAGAGATACATAAGTTACTTCCACAAACCCATAGTCCAGGGGTGGACTACTCCCTCTTCATCATGGAGACGGTGGAGAAGTCGTTGGAGAAGAAGGAGACCACGCCGGCAGCGCCCCGCCGGAGTTTTCCCCCTCCAATCTGCAACTCCAGGTCTCTGTTTCGTGGTTTCTGTGTTTCGGCGCGCCTCCTTCCGAAAGCCGTCGGGGACTATTTTTATAGTCGTTTTTAGGTCAAGACGGAGGCTCGGGAAGAAGATCGACGGCATCGGAGGCTCGAGGCCCAAGTTAGGGGGCCCCACGCGGCCAAGGAATCTGGCCGCGTGGGCCCACCTCTTTCGGCCCTCGGGTCTCTGTTTGTTCGCTTCCTTCGCTCCTACTCTTCGTTCCTTCCAAAAACTGAAGCCCGTGAAATATTAGGTCATTTGGACGTCGTTTGGGTCCCTGAAACATAAAAATATAGAAAATAGGTTTTCTGCCAGTGCAGGGTTAGTTCCAGAAAAATGGGGAACTGTGAAATATTCCCAAAATCAATATAAAACAATGATATAACCCTTATATGATGCAAATATGATTGAAATATAAGTAATATAATGCAAAGTTCATGTATGCATTTTACATGCATCAACATCCCCAAGCTTAACCTATACTCGTCCTCGAGTATGAAGGTGATAAAACTAACATGGACTTTGCTTTTTAATACTATCAATGGATATCAAAGATGATTACTATTGCTACATAGAGTCAAATGATTCATTCTTCAAAGGAATAGCAATATAAGATAGATTATGAAGTGATATCAAATATTCAATGTAAGGATGTTCAATGATAATTCACAAAGTGTAACATAGAAGAAAGTACTATGGACCAAATGTATGCATAATGAAAAGTAAAAACATCCTATAATGGTCATAGAGTATTCTTGTAAATCAATATAAAAGGTGGACACTTTGTAAAGATATATAAATAAGTAGAGGTAAAACATGAATAAGTTTCATCTAGCTTCCAAATGCCTCTACTTAAGTTAATGTTTGCAATGTGGTATTCATTGGTGTGGAGCTCTCATTACCCCTATCATAGCATCTTGAATGGTTAAAGTTTAAAGTGAAAGCAAATATGAGTAATGTGCTTGACAAAGTATGGGTTGAATGCCTCATGCCCCGTGAATACGAGTACCTACACCACGGTGTTACTCAACTCGGGCCACAAAGCAAGTTCAAGTTAAAGTCATTGTAAGTAATATAATAGCGTCATCAAGAGCGTCAACTGGGGTACCTCTTGCCTCAGGACATGGAAACTAGCCCATGTCAAAATGACAAGACAAACAGACAATGAACAATCTCAGCACTCTTTTATTTACTATTTGTATAGCTTTTTATTATGACGTGCATCACTGAATGTTCACTTTGGTGCGCTGTAAATTTCCACCATGAATGATGCATGGCTTAGCTTAGCGGCCCTGGCGTCTCTCTAGCCATTTATACAAACTCCTCAAACTTACTAAGTTTCCGCATTTATTTGGCACCATGATAAGCATCCATAAACAAAAGTACATGATATCAACTAAATATAATTAAGAGCACGTTGAAAGCTTGCTATGTGACAGCACATATGAGCTAACTCCCAACCAAGACTCTTGTCAAGCTCACAACTTCATAATTTTAATCACAATGGTTCATGTTTATTAAGTGCAGTAAAAGTAAAGTGTGCATCAAGTTCGTGAGAGCTTTTTAACCAACTTTTCCCATAACAATCAATAACATAAGCATTTTAATTCAGAAGTATAGATAATACAATATAACATGATAAACATACTCGGAATAACATAAAGCTAATAGGTAGATATGGTGGACTCACTGGAAAAACTTTGGTTGAAGGTGTTGGAAAACAAGTTTTTACTTGTTGGAGTTTTTGGGCTAGCAAGAGGGAGAAAGTTGACCGTCTAAATGCATGCATAAGTGTCCATAGAACTAACCAATCCATGTTAAACAAAGTAAAATAACATTCAGCATCAAAACATGAATAGAAGATAGCTCTTGATAAAACACTTGCAAATTAATACTCATTAAAAAGCACATGAATCATGCAACTATATGTATCTTTTTGAATCAACTCAAACATCCCTTTCCCAATCTTTTTAATAGCATCCAACTTAATTCAACCCAAATTTCCAGTAGCTCTCTCTGTGGGGATGATACGTCTCCAACGTATCCATAATTTCTGATGTTCCATGCTTATATTATACCAATTGCTACATGTTTTATATACACTTCATATCACTTTTATGCATTTTCTGGGACTAACCTATTAACAAGATGCCACAGTGCCAGTTCCCTGTTTTCTGCTGTTTTTGGTTCCAGAAAAGTACTTCTGCGAATATTCTCGGAATTGCACGAAACAAAAGGCCACGTCCCTATTTTTCCAACACGTACACGAAGTCCGAAGGAGAGACGAAGAGGATCCAGGAGCCAGCCAAACCACATGGCGGCACGGTGGGCCCCCCTGCCGCGCCAGCCTATGGGTTGGGCCCCTCGGGGCTCCACCGACGTCGCCCCTTCGCCTATTTATTCCCCGAGACGTGAAAACCCTAAAATACCAAGCCATATTCCACGAAGAGTTCCGTAGCGCCGCCGCCATCGACATCAAGTTTCGGGGGACAGAATCTCTGTTCCGGCACGCCGCCGGGACAGGGAATTGCCCCCGGAGTCATCTCCATCAACTCCATCGCCATCTTCATCGCCGCTGCTGACTCCCATGATGAGGAGGGAGTAGTTCTCCCCGAGGCTGAGGGCTCTACCGGTAGCTATGTGGTTCATCTCTCTCTCCCATGGTGTGATCTTTATGTGATCATGTGTATTGCTAGTATCGCTGAATACATTAATAATGTTTATGCTACTCAAGTGATTTTGTCTAGTTTCTGGAGTCATTGTGACAACACGGTATCAAGGTGACAGTGTGGGTACTTGTGTGACTCTATGAATAATTTAGACATTTATCATGGCTTATTCTTGGGAACTGTGGTGTTTGTTTACTCAGACTTTGAGGAGTGCTTTTGCAGCCCTACACGTAGTACTCTTGTGTTATCAAGAAGGAGAATAATCCCGAGCAGTATTTACTTGTGTTTAGTTGTGCTAATCTAGTTGAATATGTAGATGTTACTCTTTATCTATTATGCACTCTATAGGTTACTTTAATATGAACTCCGGTACTCTCCACGGTGTAAAGGTGACAGTGTGTGCACCGTGTGTGATTCCTTTATGACATTGTGGCGCTTGTTTACTCCGGCTTGAGGTGTGCTTTTGTAGCCCTACACAATGAATGGTGTTTGTTATCCAACAAGAGAGTGTTTAAGAGTAGCTTTTATTTATTCAATTATGAGATCATTGTTGAGAGTGTCCACTAGTGAAAGTATGATCCCTAGGCCTTGTTTCTAAGCATTGAAACACCGTTTACATCAAGTTCTGCTACATGTTTGCTTGCTGCCATCTTTATTTCAGATTGCAGTTACTACTTATAATCATCCCTATCACTTGTATTTCACTATCTCTTCGCCGAACTAGTGCACCTATACATCTGACAAGTGTATTGGGTGTGTTGGGGACACAAGAGACTTCTTGTATATTAATTGCAGGGTTGCTTGAGAGGGATATCTTTGACCTCTACCTCCCTGAGTTCGATAAACCTTGGGTGATTCACTTAAGGGAAACTTGCTGCTGTTCTACAAACCTCTGCTCTTGGAGGCCCAACACTGTCTACAAGAATAGAAGCGTGCGTAGACATCAGGGGACCCCTCGTACCGAAGTCCAAGATGTCCACGTTATGTAAAATAGATCACGATCCCAATGATCAGTGCATCGCAATCACATAACCAACATGGTATCAAGAGTTACATCATTCAAGTCATACGAATAAAAGTCTTACAACACAAAGTGGTCACACGACCAAGTCTGCAAATCATCGTCGCGCAGGACGGAATTAACTACGATACAGCGGAAGCTCGTGGCTAGCGTCGGCCCTCGTCTCCAACAGACGCCATCCCACAAGTGCAGTTGACCGGTGACAACTAAGTGGCGTAGTCATCACCATACTCCTCCTCCTCGGCATAGACCTCCTCGTAGTAATCTGGACGTTTGAATATCCAGGGACACAGCCATATGAGTACAATTACGTACTCGCAATACCACCTCAAGGCTTAAGTTTTCATGGTAATGCAATAAAAACGTTTTTCGAAAACTGGGATAGCTGATCTATATCCTACTATCGGGCTTAGTTTTCGCAAACAATGCTTCTAGGCATAGAGAATTCGACATCTCTATATCTTTGTTTAAAAAGAAACATTTAGAGATAGAATTCTCCCTTGTAGAAGTAGCATGAGCTATCTCCGCCTTTTTAAAACCATTTTCATAGAACTTTTCCAAGACACTAGGATGGGGATACCCCTTTTTTCTTTCCAGGAGATCAGACTGATTGTCTCCCCGAGACCAACCATCTTCTCCCATTTCCGTACCTCCCAAGTACCTTCTTGATGCCTCCTTGTTTTCCACCGAGAAACCATTTTTCCTTTGAAAACATAAAATTGCCCATACGCCTAGATCGGTGGCCTTTCCAACCGTCCATGACCACGGACACGGCTATTCGAATAGTTTTACACTCTGCAGAGGTGGTGCACTTTCACCACACCAAACGGTCATTCCGCCGTGGTCAGCCACGGTCCGTTATACGACAGTATGCGGGGGTTCGGATAACCTGATCAAAGCTTTTCACTATGTCGACCCTAGTACAGCGCCTCCTCTTCAGTGGGTCTGAATCTCCCCGGCACCCAGTGGAGATGGCCATCGTATCGATCCGGTCCCTCCAAGCAACACTGCGCCATGACAGGAGGCCCACTGTTTGCAACCAGCAGCGATCCAGACTCGAACTGGATCCCGCATTTAGATAACTTGGTTCAGAGAGCCCGGCTCTCCTAAGCATTTTGAGGCGCTCCGTACTAAGATAAACAAGTTGCCGGCTAAGCCCTACCCATCTCAGGTAGTGTGGTTGCACGGGTTAATTGTTCGGGCGGCCGCTAGGGCTGTACTTTGTTTTTCCAAAAACATCTCCACCTCCGACTGCTCCCAGCAGCTCGGGTTTTCATAAACATCTCCGATTGCTCCCAGCACTCGGGTTTTGTAAAACACTTTCTCGCCGATTGCTCCCAGCAACTCGGGTTGTTCCTCCGAAAATATTTATCAAATCCAGGCTCCCATCCTAAAGTTTTAAGGTAAGAGTATAAGGATATACTACTAGAGAAATAATTTTCTTGATAGCGCCTTCAGTAGAAGGCTTCTCAAGTAAAGACTTATTTGTATAAAACCTATTATATACTAGTAGATATCTTTGGCCAAACAATACTTTGTAAAAATAGTTTTTGGGTGGCAAAATGCCACAGAAGAAATAAAACATGCATTATTTTATTTTGAAAACAAAACATGCTTTGTACAAATAGTAGGAGTTCAATAGGGTGTTGAGGTGGCTTGCCTTGCTCAGCAAAGTGTCCCTGGTCTTGTTCTTCTTCGTAGACAGGTTCAGCTCCCACGTACTGCTCCTCCTCTTGCGGTTCTAACGTACCGGAAAAATAAACGGAACTACCGTCAACTCTAAGAAGCGGGTTGACAACAATCTAAAGTAATTAAACTAAACAACAAGCATTTCACTCACAAACAACCTCTGGACATAAACCACCCTAAACATAAACAATTAAAAGCAATCAATTAAAATATGACTTTTAATAGTGGCAAAGTTGCTGTTTTGGGGAAAAATTCACAAGTCTTAAAATAATGTTCAGAAAATTAAATCCTTCTACCACAGTACTCCTAGTAGACATACCAAGCTAGGAAAATTGGATTTGCACACAAAGCACTTTCCAAATGAGAGCTAAAAATGCCTCAAGTGCTACTGGTCCTAAAACTAAAAGACTACAACTCTAGTTTTAGGAAACTCCTGCATGCAAGATTAATTTCTAAGGCAAGGTATTGATTTTATCTTTCTGTAGAAATTTGATTGACTCCAATTGGATACTCCTAGCTCAAGATATCCTAAAAAGGGTGAAAAACACACTTTTTACAAGATTAAATGTGCAGCACAAAGCAAATTTTATTTTTACTCCAAACTAGTTTTGCATGTTTAAGAAAACATCAGAGCATCTAATAAAAATACTTCTACAAAACATGCACACACAGATCTAAAACAAACTAATAAATCTAAACACAAACAATTAACAGAGACAGAAAAGAAAAAGACTATGAAATAAAAACGTGGGTGGGTTGTGCATGGGCCGGATCTGGCCGTGGCCTGCGCAGATCTGGGCCGCGTGCGTGCCAGGCCGGCCCAGCAGCGTGTGCAGCGCGGCCCGCGCAGCAAATTCAAACGCGCGCGTGCGCCCGCGTCGTCGTCTTCGACGCGCTCGACGAGCTCGAGGCCGGGAAAATGGCGGCGGCGGAACGGCTCACCTAGGGCGCGTGCTGGCGGCGTTGGCGGGTCGCGGACGGCGGAGGGGTCGAGGGAGGGGCGCGGGCATGGACGGCGTCAGCGGAGGTGGCCGGGATCCATGGCGATGACGGCGGCGTGCTTCCACGGGTCGAGGATGGGCGCGAGCTCCACGGTGGCTCTGGGCAAAGGAAAAGAGGGGGAGGGGTTAGCTCTCGACGAGGGGAGTTCAGCGGGCCGAAAATGGCGGAGAATAGGGGAGGAAATCGCCGGCAAATGCTGCCCGACGCCGGCGGTGACCGAGACAAGACCTTGGTTTCCCGGGGCGCAGAGGGCAGGAACTCCGGCGTGGCTTCGTGGGTGGGGAGTGGGGGTTGGTGTGCGTGCTCTGGTAGAAGAAAGAGGGGCAGGGGATGAGCACGGGGTCGAGGATGGCAGGGGGCCGTTTTCTAGAGTTTTCGGACCAGGGGGTCAATGGGGAGCTCCCAGTGGCTGGCTTGGGCGGTGGGGGAGTGGGCAGGGTGGAGATGGCTGGGAGGACGTGTTGTAGCCAGTGGGGAGTGAGGGGAGTGAGCTCCCATTGGGCATGGAGAGAAAAGAGAGAAGAAGAGTGGTGGAGAGGGGTGGTGGGGGGATGACCAGTGGGTCCTAGCTGACTAGGATGCCTTCTCTGTCCAGAGGTGAGAGGGGTGGGTGATGGAGAGAGAGAGGGGTCGAATTAGCTAGGTTTAGGGTTTTAGACTAACACTAATTGAATTACTAACATTACTAACAAGTCTAAACTAAGCCAACACAAGGAGCTAAACACAAACATGAGAGTGGTGACCTAAATGAGGTGATGCAAAAGTTTGCAAGGCCAAAAGAATGAGGAAAGAATTTTAAAAACAACACAAGTTGGGAAAAATGACCAAATGGTCACTGTTTTGATTAGCCCTAAACACACAGATGGTTTTATGCTAAAACAAGTTTCAAAAAGGTCAAACAATGCATAAACTAAAAGTAGGAAGTTCAGAGAACAGGAGGGTCAAGTTGCATGTCAAAAACCACACAAGGATTGCTTAATCTAGGGCTCTAGATTGGCTATGTTTTAACAAACATGAAGATCAAAGTCTCCAATTTTTTTTTTTTAACTACAAGAAAATATAAAAGAGGTACTAATAGGATTCAAACAAAGCTAGTGGGCCTAAGAAACCAATCATGCAATCAAGCAAGAGTTGTCTAAAATCAAACAAAAGTTTTTTGCTATTTCTGAAAATTCTAGATTAACACCACAATTCTAAGTCCAGGAAAAATTGGGGTGTTACACTCTCATATATAAATGATAGTGGTGGTCTCAAGACAAACAAAAATTAAACCGAAATAACAAAAATAAAAGACGCTCCAAGTTTATGCGATAAAGTGCATTGATCGAAAAACAGAAGTTAGACGTGTGCAAACCGAGAGTGTGTTGGTCCAGTGGGGTTGTCTCCACATCCCCAAGCTTATGGTCTTCACCATCCTTGGATAGCTCTTGGTGCATCTCCTCTAATCCTGTGAAAAAACTTCAAAACACCGTTTCTCCCATTTCTTTTCTGTGGGGCGACATTAGTAGTGATAGACAAATGAATTGCTTGCTGCATAAAATCCTTAAACAAAAATTCATATGAATGTCCAGAAAGTGTATAATGTTGTATGCCTACTTATAACTCAATTGGATAAAAAAGATTCAAGTTAAAAGTTCAAAGAATGCATCAAACAAAATGGGACAGAATCTGTCCAGAAAAACAGCAGCAGCAAAACGCATTTTTCTACCCTACTTAAATATGTCGAAAAATCTGAAAAAATTCACGCTTACATAGGATGAAAAGTTGCAACTACAGTTCAAATTTCAGCTCATTCGGAGTCACATAATAGGAATGAAAAATCATACGTGCACAGATTCGTGCTGGAATAAAGTCTCGAATGCAAAAAGCAATTTTTCAAGCCAAAATAGGTAAAACTTGGCACTTTATTAAAAATTCCAGAAACAAAACTAAAACTAAGTCTCTTGTTACAGCAAGAGGACACAAAGAAAATCAAAAATAAAAACAACCGGGTTGCCTCCCGTAAAGCGCTTTCTTTATAGCCATGTAGCTAGGCTTCTTACTTGATATTTATTGTGGACGAAGCTCATGAGGGAGCTTGAACTTTGATGTGTCCCTCTTCCTTGGGAAGTGTTCCATGCACTTCTTGTGTGGAAACTGAAACTTCACATTCCCTTCTTTTGAATCAATGATAGCACCTGTGGTACGAAGAAAAGGTCTTCCAAGAATAATTGGACTAGAGTTTTATTCCCCATATCCATGATTAGAAAATCAACAGGTACAAATGTCATATGCAACTCTACCATAACATCACTTACTTTTCCTAAAGCATGTTTAATGGAATCATCAGCAAGTGCAAGTTCAATAGAGCATTTTTCAAGATTCTTTAATTCAAGAACTTATATAATTCTTTAGATAAAACAGAGACACTAGATCCTAGATCTAATATAGCATGGTGTGTCTCTTTTCCAATGGTTACTAGTACTTTGGGAATCCATATATCCCCAAGCTTAGGTGGTATCATAGCTTCTTGGTTGTACCTAGCAATCTTTTCTTTTAAAACATGATTAGCAATATAAGAACCAAAACCTGCTTGGTTAACATTAATGGAAGGATCACTTGCAAATTTTTGTAAGATAGATATTAATTCATGCAAGTTACAATTCTCTAAGTCAAGTAATGGTTCCTTGACTTCACTAAGCATTTTAACTTCCTCAACTTTTCTTTCTAACTCAATTAACAGAAGAGATTCATCATATTCAGTTTCGTTAACTTCTTCTTTAAACCAACAAGTTGAGACATAAATGGCAACAAATATTCAGGATAGTTCAATAATTCATTAAGAGTTTCCTCCAAAGTAAGAGGAACATTTTCAGCAATATTAATAGAATTCATTCCAACCACAGGTGGTGCTTGTGGTTTCCCTGCAGACATACTCAATAAAGTGGCTTGGTTATCAGCTAGTTTTGACAAGGCTTTGTCTAGTCCTGCAGCTTGGAGTTGTAAGCCTTTAATATCAGAACTAATAGAAGCAACAGACTTATTCAACTCTTGTATCATGGTATTATGACTAGCAACTTGTTCCATAAGAATTTTATTAGCCTCAAAATTATCATTACTTGGTGGCATAGGCTTCCATTATTATCACTAGTATTAGGATATGGAACAAAAGGACGGTTGTTGGGAACATATGGGGTTTTATTATAGGAATTATAATTGTTGTTACCATACCCATTATTACCATAGTTCCTAATGAAGTTAACATCAACATTTTCAGGATTATTACCAACTAGTTCTTGCAAAGGGACATTTTCAATATTTTGTTTATTAATGAAAGCAAGAATAGTGTCCATTTTAGATGACAAATCATTTGTTTCTTCTATGGAGTTTACTTTCTTAGATGGATTAGGTGCTCTATCAGTATGCCATTGACTATAGTTTTGCAAAATACTTTCCAATATGTTCTTAGCTTCTACTATAGTTTTTCCCATAAAAGCCCCTCCAGCAGCGGAATCAAGAATATTTCTAGACATGTAATTTAGACCATTGTAAAAAGAGTGTAATATGGTCCATTCGTTAACCCCATGTGATGGACAAGTTCTAAGCATAAGTTTTATCCTATCCCAAGCCATGGCAACATGTTCATTTTCATTTTGCCTAAAAGAAAGAATATTGTTTCTATTTTGCAAAATTTTAACAGGAGGATAATATTTCTTAATGAAAGCTTCTTTTAGATCATCCCAAGAATTAATGCTACCAGTAGGTAATGAATGCAACCACTCTTTAGCTTTTCCTCTAAGTGAGAAGGAAATAACTTCAGTTTTAGAATATCACTTTCCACATTTTTAAATTTTGCATGTCACATATTTCAACAAAATCATGAAGATGCATAGAGGCATCCTCCATAGCACTACCGCCAAATTGTTCCCTAGTTATCAAGTTCAACAAACTAGGACTTACTTCATAACTATCAGCTTTTATCTCAGGTGTGGCAATGGGCCTAGCAATAAATTGATCATTTGGAGTGTTTGTGTAATCACACAACTTAGTTCTATCTCCCATTTTTGCAAGTTTTTATGTGTTTTTAATTTTTTATGCAAAACTGAAAATAAAATGATACTAAACAATGCAAACCGAAATAACAAATGCAACACAAAATGCAAAACTGAAAATAAAATATGCAAACCGAAATATGCAAGACAATAACAAAACAAAATAAAATGATTTGAAGGTAAAGATGGATAAGATGATGCTCACGTAGGTGCAACCTCCCCAAGCTTAGGTGTTTGCACAAGTTGGTGATGAAGTTGACTTTGTTGTGAGATACTCTTCTACTAGTCCTTAGGCAACGGAACCAGAAAGTGTGGTGTGTGGCTTGAAACTAGTTGGATAAATCTTTACAGCAATGATTCCCCGGCAACGGCGCCAGAAAACGTCTTGATACCCTATGACGTAGTTACCTGCGTCAAAAGAATATGGGTTAGGTTGAGACTCCAAGTGCAGAGTGTATAGTATAGGAAAGACTGTTTTCCCCACGAGGGATGACTCGAGGGTTTAATATCGAACTCTCGGGGAACCAGTAGTGAAAGATTTATCTTCTTATCCTTCTCTTGAAAACCTACAAAACAAAGTAAATTGTTTTGTGCCCTCAACCTCACCAAGTGGTTGTCAAGCACAAGGTGTGAGTATGATATGAAAAGATAATGCATGCAAAACAATAAATAAATATGCAATGATGATAAATAAATATGCAAGGATGGTGGAAACAATGATGGATGATATTTTTGGGTTTTGTATTGTGAATGCAAGATGTAAAAGTGTTTTTGTATTTTCGGATTTTTAAATGGCAGAAAATGGAAAATGCTTAAAAGTTGTTGGAAAGGTGTTTCTTATGATTAAAAATGGACCGGGGTTCATGGTTTCACAAATGCACTCTCTCTTTAATAAAGTGGTAGATAATGGAACACTAGAATTGACATATTAGATTGCAACAAAAAGGTTTCATGACAAGTTACTAATTATATGGGCATCACGTCCTAACATAGAGATCTTTTGTTTATTAATCTCTCTTATACTCCACTAAGATGGGAATTAAATCGAGTCATCCTAGTATTAAGATAAATCAGAGTATAGCATTAAGTTCTATGACATGAAGTTAAAATAAGAACTTGCTAGATCTAGTCATGGAGTAGTGGCAAGGTCACACCCACATCTCCGGTAGCAAGGTATTTTTCTTTATCCCTAGTGAGGCAACAAAGTAAGGTAAAGTACCCAAGTGGATCGCGGAACTTCTGTCACTTTCACCGCACTAGCCACCCCCCGTTACTCCATCTAATGCACACGTTCCCCCTCACACGCTCTCATACACAAGTTTGATCAGAACAAGTAAACAAGAACGGGGTACATAATATGCATCTACTTTCATAACTGAAACAAAACTATTGCAATCTCAAACATATATTAACTCATAAAAAGATCCACCACAAAGGTATTACATAGATGACCGTAATCATGTTCAGCAGCTCATACGGTGCTAATTAGTGAAGCTCAAAGAGAGGAGAGATACATAAGTTACTTCCACAAACCCATAGTCCAGGGGTGGACTACTCCCTCTTCATCATGGAGACGGTGGAGAAGTCGTTGGAGAAGAAGGAGACCACGCCGGCAGCGCCCCGCCGGAGTTTTCCCCCTCCAATCTGCAACTCCAGGTCTCTGTTTCGTGGTTTCTGTGTTTCGGCGGCGCCTCCTTCCGAAAGCCGTCGGGGGCCTATTTTTATAGTCGTTTTTAGGTCAAGACGGAGGTTCGGGGAAGAAGATCGACGGCATCGGAGGCTCGAGGCCCAAGTTAGGGGGCCCCACGCGGCCAAGGAATCTGGCCGCGTGGGCCCACCTCTTTCGGCCCTCGGTCCGTTTGTTCACTTCCTTCGCTCCTACTCTTCGTTCCTTCCAAAAACTGACGCCCGTGAAATATTAGGTCATTTGGACGTCGTTTGGGTCCCTGAAACATAAAAATATAGAAAATAGGGTTTTCTGCCAGTGCAGGGTTAATTCCAGAAAAATAGGGAAACTTTGAAATATTCCCAAAATCAATATAAAACAATGATATAACCCTTATATGATGCAAATATGATTGAAATATAAGTAATATAATGCAAAGTTCATGTATGCATTTTGCATGCATCAACATCATGACCAGCACCGGGTCCAAGTCCCGGGAGCTCGGGTCAAAGGTCTCCCGCTCCCTCGCCTTTAACGCATCATCGTACTTCTTCTTGCGATTGGCTGTGGGCAAGTTGAAAGAGGAGCTGGGAGTAGCGGGATCATACGGCTTGGCCTTTTTGGCGGATGCCAGCTTGGCCATGTGGAACGCCTGATACGTGTTAGGCTCTGGCACCTTATTGTGAGCCGCCTGCAATTAAAAGTGATATGGTTAGAAGAGCATATCTTGTTCCGCCTAATCAAGCATGCATAAAGAACTTGTGAAAAATAAACACTTACATATATCTTGGCGTACCCACCCACGGACTGGCTACCCTGGTGGTGCGTAGCCATCACGGTCAACCGATTCGCCCTGGCACTAGCGTTCATCACCCTCCACTCGTCAGAGTCCCACCAAGCCGACAGCCGCCTCCAGCATTACGCGTGGGAGGCGCACCAGGTAGGCCTCACCTACATAAACGAGTATGTGGTTAGTATGCATGAAGAATAACTCAAGTGTTAGCCATGCATGTATGTAAGGAATAACAAGAAGTAAACTTACCGAATTATACTCGTGAGCCTTGGGGTACTTATAAATGGCTTACTCCCTTGTGCATTTCGACCCCTTGGCCACCTCGATCCTGACGACAGCAGCGACACGCGCCTCGTAGATCATGTCTGTCACCTTCTTGACGCCCATCTTAATGAGGATCTTCCTGCACTCGGCCTCCTTCCCTCCTCGCATCTAAAGAACTCCTGCAATTAAGCACGACGAATGCGCAAGTTAGTTCATTCAATGAGATGTGCTAAACGAAATGTGGTTGCTGACTTACCCAGAAATCGTGGAGCACGGCCTCGTACTTAGAGTCGTGGGTGGTGTCAGAACGAAGCTTGTAGTCCTCCCACCGCGTAGCTGGCACGACCTCACCGGTTTTAGGGCGTGTCACCAACCCCGGGTAGTGGGTCTTCATCAGAGAGCCAAACACGTGCCCCATGTGCCGCCCTCCATCTTCATGCTTCTTGAACCTATTTGCAAAACCGGGAAACAAAAATATTAATTAGAATGTGTCGAGAGATTTAAGTTGCAAAATGTAAGAAAAATATTAAATAGAATGTGCATCTTACGTAGAGCCGTTTGGTTCAACCAAAGGCCGTTGTGCTAGCGGGATTGATTTTGGGAGTGCTACCGGACCTCGCAGGTACACGTCACTAGTCACCTCCTCCTCACCATCCTCCTCCTCAGAATCGGAGCCATCAGCTGACGGGACCTCGTCCTCCCACCCATCCTCTCCATCTCCTCCACCCTCTCCTCCCCTCGCCCCCCTCCCCCTCTGTCTCCTCCCCTCGTCCCCCCCTCTGTCTCCTCCCCTCGTCCCTCCTCCCTCTCTGTCTCCTCCCCTCCTTGCCCACCCCCCTTCTCCTCCTCCTCGGAGGCCTACCCTCGGTCCCTCTCGAGGAACCGCCGACTCTGGATCCTCCGCCTCTTTCCTCCTATTGCCTCCTCTCCACCGCCTAGATCACGGCGTTGAGGGGCTTCGTCGTGCCCCCTCTCCCTCTCGTCCCTGCTTTCCTCTCGCCCCCTCTCCCTTTCCCGCTGCTTGAGCTGCCTCCTACCATGTTTCTGTGGCCTGCAATGACAAACATTAAACCGATTAGTACGAATGCAAAAGCAAATAAAATAAATAGAAATCGTGCAAATCAAATAAACTAAGTGAAATAATTAGAAAGCATGTGAAGCAAATAAAATAAATAGAACTCATGCTAAGCAAATAAACTAAGTAAAATAAATAGAAGCATACATATATTGGTCAAAGTCGGGATCATCTGGATCTGGAGGTCTAGCATTAGTGTGAGATCCTGGCTCAGGGCTCAACAGGATTGATAGAATACTCATATCAAAAAGTTGCAACTTCTTTTCCGGAAGCTCATCTGGAAGGAACTCCGAGGTTAAGCGTGCTTGGCCCGGAGCACTCCAAGGATGGGTGACCGACCGGGAACTGGTTCCCGGGTGCGCACGAGTGAGGACAAAGTGCGCAGAAAAGACTAGTGTTGATCTGTGGGGCCAGTCTGGAGATCCTAGAGAGCTGCCAGGGGTGACAGGCCCGGCCCGGGGGTGACCGGGGTGTTACAATTTGGTATCAGAGCCGACCCTCACGGTAACTCGGGCGTGTGCGGGTCAGTGGGTGGACATGTGGAGCATGTGCCGGCACTGGGCGCATAGACGGGTGCCAAGGGGGGAAGTTCCTGGACTGGGGGCTGACCGACGAGGGCGTCGGTCTTCTAAGGGGGGAAGGATGTGAGATCCTGGCTCAGGGCTCAACAGGATTGATAGAATACTCATATCAAAAAGTTGCAACTTCTTTTCCGGAAGCTCATCTGGAAGGAACTCCGAGGTTAAGCGTGCTTGGCCTGGAGCACTCCAAGGATGGGTGACCGACCGGGAACTGGTTCCCGGGTGCGCACGAGTGAGGACAAAGTGCGCAGAAAAGACTAGTGTTGATCTGTGGGGCCAGTCTGGAGATCCTAGAGAGCTGCCAGGGGTGACAGGCCCGGCCCGGGGGTGACCGGGGTGTTACAATTAGCCAATGGAGCGTCAGTCTCATCATCACTATCACGTGTGTCATCACCGTCGGCATCCCCATCTTCGGCGGCTTTGTCGTTCTGTGAACTTAATCGCTGGAGAAATGCCAAGTCGTTAATGTCATCAACCTCTTCTTCGGCGTCGTCACCGACACTGCCAACGTCTTCTTCCATGCCCTCACCTCCCGTCAAGTCGATCACGAAATGGCCTGTGAGCCCACCTTCCTCTTGGAAGAATTCTCCCTCATATGTGTCAGCGTTTATGAGAGGGTTATAATCATCGTCGATTGGCATAGGTAATTTACCATATGACGACACCTTGTACGGGACATCGTAATCCCGCAAACGAGGAATCTTGCACGCGTATGGGAGGTAATGAGCTTGGGTCACATCTTGAGCCACGATATAGACATCTGGGCAATCCAATAGCTTTTCTCGATTAATTTCGACTAGCCCAACAGCCGGTACTCCTCTATAATGCTTTGGATCGAACCACTTGCACTTGAAAATAATGACCTTAGGATGCGGTCCTCCTACTCTTTTCCATTGTAGTTCATATATTTCTTCAAGTACTCCATAGTATTCTACTCCATTGCATAAGGTAAACACTCCACTATTCGTTGTTTTTCGATTAGGCCGACTCTCCTCATGGATACGGGTTCGGAAGCGATACCCATTGACGTCGTACGTGTCGTACCTAAGGACCTTACAGTGAAAACCCATGGCAACGGTTCTCAACTCCTTGTTCATTGCATGGTCTACGTCAGCCTGTAGGTTCAAGCGGAAAGCATTAGCGCCAGGTAAGACGGGATTGAGATGATAAACTAACAAGGAGGGAAAATAGAAAGTACTTTTGCTCGCAACCAATCAATGTAACTTGGTTGGCCGTTCCCGGCACCCTCACGGGGAAAATCGTCCTCCTCGCTTGGGGAAGGTTCGGTGGCACTTGGCCAATACTGATTCATGAATTCGCTACAGAAACGAGGGAAAGTTAAGTTAGACACAAACTTCTGATGAGTTGCGATACAATTATCGTAGAGAGCACTTACCCTTGGTACTCGGACGCTTCTTCTAGGTTTACCAAGACATATATGGTTATATTGGACCACACTTCTAGACTCAAGTTTTGCATCACTTTGCCGCCTGAAGTTCCCAGTTTCCCTTTGAAGAGGCTAAGCTCGGATACATGGTTGTCAGTATTGTAACGAGTGACTGGATTATGCATGGTGGGAACATCTGGCGGATAATATGTTGTGAGGACGTTCGCCACCTCCTCAGTGATGAATGCCTCAGCTATGGATGCTTCAATCTTGCATTTGTTTGTACATTTCTTTCGTAGGGTCTTATGTAGTCTCTCTGTTGCGTACTGCCAACGGCCTTGCACGGGACCTCCCATTCGTGCCTCCGTGGGGAGGTGTAAAATCATGTGTGCCATAGGAACAAAGAAGCTAGGCGGAAACATTGCCTCCAACTTGCATATCAACTTCGGAGCCACCTTTTCCATTTCATCAATCATGGTTGGAGATATCTCCTTAGCACAAAGAACGCGGAAGAAATAGCTAAGCTCCGCCAGCACCCGCCATTCTGCCTCGGGGATGAAGCCTCGAGCCATCACTGGGATTAGCCGCTCGAGCCATATGTGGTAGTCATGACTCTTGAGCCCGATGATTTTCATGGCATCAAGCTTCACACCCCTTCTAAGATTCGCCGTGTACCCATCAGGGAACAGCAATAGGGCGATCCACATGAGCGCTTCCTTCCTTTGCTCCCTTGTAAGAACGAAAGGGGCCTTTGGCTTCCTCCATCTCGTTCCCCCACCAATTGGTTTTAGTTCAAGATGTGGTCTATCGCAAATCGCCTTTTGATCGACCCTAGCCTTGATGTTATCCCTCGACTTATCGGGGATGTCAAACATCATAGCGAAAATGGGCTCCCCGATATTCTTCTCAGTGTGCATCACATCTATGTAGTGTGGAAGTTCAAGATCCGGAAAGTACGGGAGATCCCAGAAGCACGGCTTGTGAGTCCAGGTGTGTGTCACACCGTATCCCTTGTACTTACCTAGATGTTCGAGATCCTCCTCGAGAGCGTTTAACTCAGCAAGTATCTGTGTACCAGTCAACACGGGAGGTGCCGTGTGTGTGACAACTATATCTTTTCTGAATTTCTTGGTGTCTTGTCTGAACTCATGGTCAGCACGAACACTACAAGAAATATGCTATGCTATGACCCCCCCATATTGGTCACAGAATTGGTCACGGTCTGTCTTTTGTGACCTTTTTGTGACCAAAAACTGATGGTCAGGTTACGAGTGTCACTAATGAATGTAAGTGACCTTTTTTTTGAATTGGTCATAGAGGTCTATGACCAAATTAAAAGGTCACAGTTTTTATGACCAATATTTTGGTCACGGGCAATTTGGCCAGGCCACGTCAGATTGTTGAGTTGACTGTCAACTCATGCGAATGACCATTTAAATTGGTCGTAAGCGGCTAAAAAAAAGGTCATATGCTATTACTATATGCATTATGACCAATCCATGTAATGAGGTTATGACCTTTCTCACAAATTTGGTCGTTATTTTTTTGGGTTTGGACCCTTCAAACCAGCGCATGACCAATTTGTCCAAGATGGTCATAGATTTGTGACCAATTTTTTCAGGCTCATTATCGAAAGGTCATATCATAACATATTTCTTGTAGTGGAAGGAACTGCCGATGCAGATCAAAGCAACAATACTTGCGACCCTCGCTCAACCAATGGAACTCCATAGCACTCTTGCACTGTGGGCATGGGAACCTCCCGTACACGCTCCAGCCAATGAATGGCCCAATCGCCGGTAGGTCATGCATTGAGTACTGGTACCAGACAAACATATCGAAGTGTGTCTTCGTATATCGGTCGTATGTCTGAAACCCGTATCCCAAGCTTCTTTCAGCTCATCCATCAACGGTTGCATGTACACACTCACATTTTTTCCCGGGTAGTCAGGCCCTGGAATTATCAAGGACAGGAACATGAACTTTCGTTGCATAATAGCGCCGGGTGGGAGATTGAGCGGGATAGCAAACACGGGCCAGCAACTGTATGAGGCAGCCGTCATACCATACGGATTGAACCCATCTGTCGCCAAGGCAATTCGCACATTCTGAGCCTCGTCTGCTTTCCCCGGGGTCTGTATTTTGTCGAAATTCTTCCATGCGTCACCATCCGACGGATGTATCAACATCTTCTTCTTACTTGCGTCTTCCTTGAATCTTTTCCCATCTTTGTGCCACGTCATCATTTTTGCAGTATCCTTATCCATGTAAAGTCGTTGAATCCTTGGTATGAGTGGAAGATACCTAAGCATATTGGCTGCGACACAGGACTGTCTCTTCTGACCATCACCTGCGTCTACCTCAAAATACCTAGAGGAGCCACACTTGGGACAGTAGTTGGCGAACTCGTATTCTTTCCTAAATAGGATGCATCCCTCCGGACATGCATGGATATGCTCATATGGCATGTTAAGTGCACGGAGGATTTTCTTTGCCGTGTAAAAGCTTGAAGGTAGAACATGAGTTCAGGGAGCCAACGACCAACGGTTGTCATAATTTCATCAAAACAGTCTCTAGGCAGGTTGCACCGGGCCTTGATAGCCATAATGTCACCGATGGCCTTGAGCTGTCTGTATTGGGTGTGCGCGTGAAGAGGTGCAGCCGAGGACTCCAACATATCATAGAAGGCCTTCGCGGCACCCTCTGGCTGCTCTTCCCCTTGCGCATCACGCAAGTCACTTATCAGGCTTCCTAACCCGATAGCACAGTCACCGTCGGACTGTCCCGCCGCTTCCTCTATGATACGATCAGCCTCACCATGATAGGTCCACACATAATAGCCGGGCACAAAACCATACTTAACGAGATCTAGTCCAATCCCATCCCTATTGTGTATTCTGCTGTTCTTGCATCTAAAGCACGGACACCAAGCGGTAGCATTCCCCTCAACAAATGCTTGATCCAAGAATTCTTCCAGCTTAACAAACCATTCAGGGGTAATCACTGTTTTACTTTCACGACCAGTGTACATTCACTCACGGTCAGCATGATCAGCCATCTTCTTCTGCTCTTTTGGGTGACAACGGTGACGCATTTCATTATGTGCAGCAAGTAATAATAATAAATTTATTCAATGTCGTCAGATTAAATACGCCCAAATTTTATCTTTTACAGCATGCATGGTTGGTTCACCTACACTTCTAATAGGTAGGGGCCTATCCCACCCGAGTATGTGTAGATCGAGTCGTGTTCCATGTTCTACCCCGACCCGAGACAGAATTTCGGCAGCACCTCCCGCTGTTCTTCAGAATACACGTCTCTAGCTTGTCAAGCCGAGAGGGTGTGCATCCGAAGAACAACGGGGAGGTGCTGCCAAAATTCCGTCTCAGGAAGGGGTAGAACATGGAACACGACTCGCTCTACACATACTCGCGCTGTCCAACAGGACAATCCGGAAGAGTTACGGTTATAAATATGCAAAGATGGACAATCCTACATATTTATAAATTTGTAACCCTTCCGGATGGGATCTGACTCGGGTTACGCGACTGACTTGGTGATCTAGACCAAAATAAACCTATGTAGCAAGAGAGGCGAAAGATTTTTACCCTCGAAGCATGATCGGTGGCCAGAGAAGGTCGTGGACGTGCTCCGGAAGCAGGGCGACGAAACAGGGGCACCGAAGCGGCCCCTCCTCAGCTGGAGAAGAAGCCCCGCAACGATGCGCGAGACCGACGGTGGTGGCTGGCGGGAAGCTACGTCATCTGAAAAAGCACAAACAATAAACATTAGCACACAAGTATGACAACATTAATATTCAAAAAAAACACCGACACAATTAACCACACATATATGAATCAATTAACCACACATATATGAACAAATTAACCACACATATATGAACACCGACTTGTCAGGATCTCTAATCTGCAAGCAAATAGAGAATAAGAATCCCATTACATGATGTACGGTATGAAAGGCGGAGATAAATAGTACTAGCACTAGTGCTCTCGCTAGGCAGCTGCAAGTACTATAGAGGATATATACATGTGCGCAAATAACTCAAAGTGCCTATTGTTCTATTTGTGCAGCAGAGTAACATGTATATATCACGCACAAAATTTCCCCTGGAGACGCAAGAAAATTCCAAGCAAAACGACCGGACCGTTCCCTAGTGCATTTAGCAAGGACATATCTCGTGATGCACCCAAGACAACAGATGCTCACCCAAGGAAGCAGCAAGGGGTTGGAGAGATTACCTCCGCCAGGCGTGAGTTGATGTGTGATGCGCTTTGGAGGAAGCAGCAACAGGGACTGGCCTCCTTGCCGGCGGTGACGTGCAGCCTCACCAGGAACTCGAAGGTCGACCGACCGCCTAGGACTAGGAGATCCCTTGCTGCAAACTCCACCGTGGGAGAGATGGAAATCAGTGAGCAAGTAGAATGGCAGGAGGGGTCCATTGGTTGAAATGGCGGGGAGGGGCAGCAATCGAACCAAGGAGGTACCTTTGGAGGTCCTAGACGGCAGGGCAGCTTGGCGTGGAGGTCGCCGGCCGCGGTGCGCCGGACCTTTTGCGGGCTCGAGATGGTCGGGGAATCTCCTCCCCGTGGCCGTCCAGGTTGGCGTGGAGCGGGGGGAGGAGGGGAGCGAGGCGGAGGTAGGAGAGGTGTAACGCCCCAGGATTTTTTCCCAATTTAGAATTGTTTGTTTTCTTTTTGCATCGTCATGACATCATGCATCTTGTTATCACCTTGCATGTCTTGCTAAATAAATAAAATATTATTTTGCAAGCCCTATTTTGTTTTGCAAATTAATAAATCTTTCTCCCTCTCTTTCTATTTTAATTTACCTCAAAATAATATTTGGGAATAATTGCAAAACTATTTCAAATCAAAATTAAAGTTCTGTAAATTATTTTGTAAAACCTCGCCCCTATTTATGTTCCTCTCTTCTCTAATTTCTTTGCTCTCTTATCTCTCCTTTTTTTTCCTCTTCTTTCATCTCTTTTATTTCTGGATAAAAGAGAAATTCGCAGCTACTTCTTAAATGGCCAGGAGAGCTTCTGTTGGCCCATCTTCTCTTCTGGCCCGTCTAGCTCATGAAGCCCATAACGCTTTGATCGCTGCTCTGTTCTTCTTCTTCTTCCTGTACGGCAGCGCATCCAGCGGAGCCACGTCGACCAACACTTGATGGGACGGCCGGAGCTCGCCACCCCATGGTATAAAAGAACCACCCAAGCCGCCCTAGCTCCCTTCCCTCCTTTCCGCCGCCGCCTGGTAGGTTCCTCTCTGCCTCTTCTTCCTCGAAAATTTGCCTCCATGGCTGAAGCCCGAAGCTCCACCTCGCCGTCGCGCTGCTGCCTCGCTCTTCCCCGACTTCGACTACTTCCTCGACAGATCGAAGATTCCGGCTTTGACCCCCGGAGGTCCCTCGACCGACGTGCGAACCCAAACCCGAGCCTATACCTATATACCTATTTATAAAATGTCATGTATCTTGTGCATATCAAATCCTTCATGCATGTGTTTGCATCTTGGGTTGTGGGTAAATAGCAATTCATCTGATAAATAAATATGGAGTGTGCGGGAATATTTGATAAATGTCCCGACTTCATTTAATTTTGTGTAGATCACCCATGCTTTGTGTTGCTATGTTAATCAACATTTAATTTGTGGGTAGATAAATAACTTGAACCTTAATATTATTCGTCGGAATCCCGGTTCCGCTTAATTTGGCTTAAGTTGCATTCAGTCTTGCATTTTGCCCTGTCATGCATCATCTCTTGATCATGCTGGATCTTTTGCCGTAGTAGTAAGTGTTACATTTTTTGCGCTTTCCAGTGTTTATTGCTTCTTCGTGGATAAGACGTTGAGATGATGTGAGCAACGACAAGTTCTTCTTCCTTGCTGGATTCCAGGCAAGCACTGTTCACTTGTTCCCAATGCATTGTCTTTCATTATTGCGGTTGATCTCTGCTATCCTTATGTTACGTTGCTTATGCGATCCTATCCATGTTTACCTTGCTTCCATGATATAGCCCCACCTCCACATCCTATCACCCTGTTGTTTGTTTATCTTGTTGGCCTTGCGAGTCGTAGCGCATGCTTAGGTTGTTAGCTTTTATCATCTTGTTGTTACTTGTATCTTCGAAGCCGTGGTAAGTGGCTACCTGGTTATCTGTTGTGGGACGATTGTTATCTTAATGTTAAGGCACCGGCGGATGGCCAGTGTTGGTGTTTTGTTCTGCTAGTGTCGCCTTAGGACCTGAGTTCTTGTCCTCGGATCCAAGAATGAGCGCGCTATCCACATGTGGGACCTAATGGGACTCCCGCGACCCGAGACCCGATCTGAAGCCTTGTCCAGGGCGCCGCAAGTAGTTCGGGCCTTCCATTTGGCGTACGCACATCCCCTGGTAAGTGCCTACCTGGTAATCTGTTGTGGGACGATGATGCATGTAAAATGCATACATGAACTTTGCATTATATTACTTATATTTCAATCATATTTGCATCATATAAGGGTTATATCATTGTTTTATATTGATTTTGGGAATATTTCACAGTTTCCCTATTTTTCTGGAATTAACCCTGCAGTGGCAGAAAACCCTATTTTCTATATTTTTATGTTTCAGGGACCCAAACGACGTCCAAATGACCTAATATTTCACGGGCATCCGTTTTTGGAAGGAACGAAGCGTAGGAGCGAAGGAAGCGAACAAACGGAGACCCGAGGGCCGAAAGAGGTGGGCCCACGCGGCCAGATTCCTTGGCCGCGTGGGACCCCCTATCCTGGGCCTCGAGCCTCTGATGCGTCGATCTTCCTCCCCGTGCCTTCGTCTTGACCTAAAAACGACTATAAAAATAGTCTCCCGACGGCTTTTGGAAGGGAGCGCCACAGAAACACAAAACCACGAAACAGAAGACTGGAGCTGCAGATTGGAGGGGGAAAACTCCGGCGGGGCGCTGCCGGGGTGGTCTCCATCTTCTCCAACATCTCCACCATCATCACCATGATGAAGGGGGAGTAGTCCACACCCTGGACTTTGGGTTTGTGGTGGTAACTTGATCTAATCTCTCTATGTATGATCATTGTTGAAGTCCATATGATATGCCTTGCATAAGTATGGATCTATCTATGTAATTCCTATGGTGGATATTGTGGTATGAGATGATATTTGTTATGCATTTACCGTTGTGTTGGATCTTTTATGACTTGTCATACTTTGGAGATATTCTATGATGCATGTGATGGTTCGATTTATGCATAATGCCTTGTTTATCCATGTCATGAGGTGATTGACATCACCAGTGTAGATAGATGAGAGAGATGTGGTCATGCACACGAAATATGAATCATTGCACTAGTGTTTAGAATATTGTCCATTATGAAGTATGATGTATGTAGGTACGGGATGGCCGATGTGACAATGACATATGTATTGAGTGACACAATACAGCACAATACAGCCAATGACATATGTCACTCCCACATCATACTTCTTTTTTTTTTTTTTTTTTGAAAAGTTTCAAAAACAAAAAAAAAGTAAGAAGTATGATGTGGGAGTGACAACAAACCACGCTAGCCTTACGAGGGTGACCTAGCAACACAAATGATTATTTTCTTTCAACTATGTGTTTTAGGACATGTAGCCGTCATAGAAGTTTACCATTAAATCATGACAATTGTGTGTACTTTTTATCTATAACATGATAATCACCATAGATGGGAGAGAGGATTGAGTGAACCCATGAACCCATGTCCATTGTTCCTATAAGAGAAAACCTTTGTCTTGTCCTCTTGCATTGAAGAGGATTGAGACACTTTTACATTCTTGTTTTGTTACATTAAACTTCCATCCATTAAATCAACCATCTTGTTCTTTAAACCTGTTTAGTGCATAATCAACTAAAACTTGTGACACTTTAGTTGTAGGGAATAGATAACTTTTCCTTCTTGCTCCTGCGGATCGATACCCTACTTCCACATTGAGAGATGCTACAGTGATCCCCTGCTCTTGGGGGTTATCAAGTACTTTTCTGGCGCCGTTGCCGGGGAGCGTAGCGCTTAAGTTTCTATTCTTGTGTGCACTAGACTTTAGATTTATTTTATCTTGTTTATATCTTACAATCATCTAAGCTTGGCGAGGTTCCTTTAAACTTGTTTGGTTGTGAGTTTCTCATTAGCTTTACTTTTAGTTATGTATCAGTTTATACTCTCCTTATTTGAAAAACACAAAAAAATAGTTCATTTGTTATGTTCGTGGAATGTATGAGTCACGTACTTATGCAACCCCCTATGGTTGGATCAATTAATGTTGATAAAAAAAGGTTTATAATGGAAGCATTAAATGTAATTGGCCATGTATTATGTGATAGGTATAATGTATCTTGCTGCATAGATTAATATCCCAAGCATCTTCATTTTCAATGCAAGCTTGGAGTATGCCTATAATTGCCTCTTACCATAATAATGAAATTATGACCACTGATATGAAGGCAGCCGAGGAATTTACTATTGTAATGGGAATTCTTGAGATAGTTATGTTTAATATAGATAAAGTTCGTAGCCTCACACCAAGACTTGCTACAACACTTGAATAACTCTTGAAACTCTTTTGTAAGAATACCTATATCCTTGAATATTATAACAATCTTGTTGCTATCAAGGAGAGATCTAATGGCTTGCAGGAACAAGAAGAATATAGAGAAGAGGAAAATGTATTAGAGGATTGCCCATATCCTTACTCACCATGCTATTTTGATTCTGATTCTGATGATGATCAACACATTCAAAATGATATTATTATTGATAATAGCTTTGAAAGTGATGAGGAATTTGGTTTAGATATTCTATATGATAATGCTTTAGATGATGGTTGATTGCGTGGATCACCCCAAGAGGAAGGTATGATGCAGTGCAGCAGTAGTTTTCCCTCAGTATGAAACCAAGGTTTAATCGAACCAGTAGGAGCAAGAAATCACTTCGGAAGGTTGTCAGTGGCGCGCTGACGTGCAATCTGCACACAACACAATCAAACTACTTTGCCCCAACGAAATAGTGAGGTTGTCAATCTCACCGGCTTGCTGAAAACAAAGGATTAAACGTATGGTGTGGAAAACAGTAGTAAATTGCAGAGAATGAAAAGGAACAGTGTTTGCAGTTGGTTGTATTATCAGTGTAAAAGAATGGACCGGGGTCCACAGTTCACTAGTGGTGTCTCTCCATAAAAGATAACTAACATGCTGGGTGAACAAATTACAGCTGGGCAATTGACAAATATTGAGCGCATAACAATGCATATATATGACATGATGATTACTATGATATTCATGTGGGCATTACGACAAAATACATAGACCGTTATCCAACAGCGTCTATGACTAATAATCCACCGCCAGGTTGTCATACCGAGTTCCCCGTTGGTATTAAGTTGCAAGCAACGGATAATTGCATTAACTAATGTGCGTAAAGTAAACAAATGCATTAGACCTAACGGCGTACCCTTAAGCCAAGCATCGGTTATTTTATCCCTAGTGGCAACAGCACATCCACAATCTTAGAAGTTATTGTCACTCTCCCAGATTACGGAGGCATGAATCCACTATCTAGCATAAATACTCACTCTTGGAGTTACAAGCATCTACTTGGCCAAAGCATCTACTAGTAACGGAAAGCATGTGATACGTCTCAAACGTATCTATAATTTTTGATGTTCCATGCTTGTTTTATACCAATTGCTACATGTTTTGCATCTACTTTATATCACTTTTATACATTTTTTGGGACTAACCTATTAACAAGATGCCGAAGTGCCAGTTCCTGTTTTCTGCTGTTTTTGTATTCCAGAAAAGCTAGTCTGGAAATATTCTCGGAATTGGACGAAACTACACGGGGGTGCCTATTTTTCCAGAACACGCCTGACGGAGCGAAGGAGCAGCAGAGGAGGGCCACCAGGAGGCCACACGCACCAGGGCGCGGCCCCCCTCTGCCGCGCCCTGGGGTGGTGTGGGCCCCTCGGGGGTCCGCAGCCGCCGCCCTTTCGCCTACTTATTCCCCCGACGCGAAAACCCTAAGTACCTGAGCAAATATCCACGAAAAGATCCAGAGACGCCGCCGTCGTCAACCCTAGCTCGGGAGGGTTCAGAACCTCTTCCCGGCACCCTGCCGGAGAGGGGAATCGTCACCGGAGGCTTCTACATCGCCATGCCTGCCTCCGGAGTGATGCGTGAGTAGTTCATCCTTGGACTACGGGTCCATAGCAGTAGCTAGATGGTTGTCTCTCCACTTTGTGCCATCATGTTTAGATCTTGTGAGCTGCCCTACATGATCAAGATCATATTATTGTAATGCTACATGTTGTGTTTGCTGGGATCCGATGAATATTGAATATTATGTCAAGTTGATTATCAATCTATCTTATATGTTATTTAAGATCTTGCATGCTTTCCGTTACTCGTAGATGCTTTGGCCAAGTAGATGCTTGTAACTCCAAGAGAGAGTATTTATGCTAGATAGTGGGTTCATGTCTCCGTTTAACCTGGGACAGTGACAGAAAGTTCTAAGGTTGTGGATGTGCTGTTGCCACTAGGGATAACCTAACGATGCTATGTCCACGGGCATATGTGTTTGTTTACATTACGCACTTTACTTAATGCAATTATCCGTTGCTTGCAACTTAATACCAACGGGGGACTCGGATGACAACCCGGCGGTGGATTATTAGTCATAGATGCTGTTGGATAACGTCTATGTATTATGTCGTAATGCCCAATTAAATATCATAGTAGTCAACATGTCATGTATATGCATTGTCATGCGCTCACTATTCGTCAATTGCCCAGCTGTAATTTGTTCACCCAACATGTTAGTTATCTTTTATGGAGAGACACCACTAGTGAACTGTGGACCCCGGTCCATTCTTTTACACTGATTAAACAACCACAAACTGCAAACTGTTCCTTTTTCATTCTCTGCAATTTAATACTCATTTTCCACACCATACGTTTAATCCTTTGTTTTCAGCAAGCCAGTGAGATTGACAACCTCACTGTTTCGTTGGGGCAAAGTAGTTTGATTGTGTTGTGTGCAGATTCCACGTCAACAGTCCAGACTCCCTGCGACAGCTATTTTTCTGGCGCCGTTGACAACCTTCTGAAGAGTTGCTGCTCCTACTGGTTCGATAACCTTGGTTTCTTTCTGAGGGAAAACTTGCTGCTGACTACATCATACCTTCCTCTTGGGGTCTCCCAACGAACGTGTGTTTCACGTCATCAAGCTATTTTTCTGGCGCCGTTGCCGGGGAGTAGAAGCTTCAGCAGACTCTGTCTCTCCCGTCAACAGCTATTTTTCTGGCGCCGTTGCCGGGGAGACAGCAGTCTTCTGCAAGGGGAGTTTCACGCTTCCAATCTCTTTACTTTGTTTTTGTCTTGCTTAGTTTATTTTATTTTATCTTGTTTGCTTTCAATTATCAAAAACACAAAAAAATTAGTTACTTGCATCTAGTTTACTTTCAAGTTATTTTCTGTACTGTTTTTATTTCTGCTAAAATGAGTACTCCTGAGAACACTAAGTTGTGTGATTTCACTAGCACGAACAACAATGATTTCATATGCACACCTATTGCTCCACCTGCTGCTTCAGCAGAATTTTATGAAATTAAACCTGCACTTTTAAATCTTGTTATGAAAGAGCAATTTTCTGGTGTTAGTACTGATGATGCTGCTGTTCACCTTAATAACTTTGTTGAACTTTGTGAAATGCAAAAGCTCAAGGAAGTAGATGGTGATATTATTAAACTGAAACTTTTTCCTTTCTCCTTGAGAGGACGTGCTAAAGAATGGTTGCTATCTTTGCCTAGAAATAGTATTGATTCATGGACTAAATGCAAAGATGCTTTTATTGGAAAATATTATCCTCCTGCTAAGATTATTTCTTTGAGAAGTAGCATAATGAATTTTAAGCAATTTGATAATGAACATGTTGCTCAAGCATGGGAGAGAATGAAATCATTGGTTAAAAATTGTCCCACTCATGGACTGACTACTTGGATGATCATCCAAACCTTCTATGCAGGATTAAATTTTTCTTCGAGGAATTTATTGGATTCGGCCGCTGGAGGTACCTTTATGTCCATCACTTTGGGTGCTGCAACAAAGCTTCTTGATGATATGATGATTAATTATTCTGAGTGGCACACCGAGAGAGCTCCAACAGGTAAGAAGGTAAATTCTGTTGAGGAAACCTCCTCCTTGAGTGCCAAAATTGATACTATTATGTCTATGCTTGCAAATGGTCAAACACATGTTGATCCAAATAATGTTCCTTTAGCTTCTTTGGTTGCTCAAGAAGAGCATGTTGATGTGAACTTCATTAAAAATAATAATTTCAACAACAATGCTTATAGGAATAATTTTGGTAATAGCAATTATAGGCCCTATCCTTCTAATAGTGGCAATGGTTATGGAAATTCCTATAGTAACTCCTACAATAATAATAAGAGTGTACCCTCTGATCTTGAAGTTATGCTTAAGGATTTTATTAGTACACAAACTGCTTTCAATAAAACTGTTGAGGAGAAATTTGGGAAAATTGATGTGCTTTCCTCTAAAGTTGATAGTCTTGCTCTTGATGTTGACTTATTGAAACTAAAGAACATGCCTCATGATGTTAAAGAGAGCAAAACTCTCAATGCTATACAAGTTAAAATTGATAACAATGTGAGGATGTTAGCTGAATTGCATGCTAGATGGGAAAGAGAGGATGAAATTGCTAGAAAGAATAATATTGCTAGAGTTTATACTATTACTACTTCTGAAAATGCTTCAAACTCAAGTGTTAACAAACCTCCTACCATTAATGGCAAGATAGTTGGTGTTGGTAATGTTTCCACTTCTATTGCAAAATGTCCTAAATTGCCTGATAACTCTGAAACTGTCCTTGATAAAGATGCTGAAATTTCTAGCAATAAGGAAGAGAATAATTCCATTACTTTTGATAATAATGACTTTGATTTTGATGGTTGCAATATTTCTGAAGTAATTAAGTTCTTGCAAAAGCTAGCTAGAAGTCCTAATGCTAGTGCTATAAACATGGCTTTTACTAAACATATTACTAATGCTCTTGCAAGTTAGGGAAGAGAAATTAAAACATGAAGCTTCTATCCCTAGGAAGTTAGAAGATGGTTGGGAGCCCATCATTAAATTGAAATTGAATGACTTTGATTGCAATGCTTTGTGTGACCTTGGTGCTAGTATTTCTGTTATGCCTAAAAGATTATATGATATGCTTGATTTAGCACCTTTGGAAAATTGTTACTTGGATGTTCACCTTGTTGATTCTACTATTAAAAAACCTTTGGGAAGAATTGATGATGTTCTTATCATGGTTAACAACAATTATGTCCCCGTTGATTTTATTGTCTTGGATATTGAGTGCAATCCATCATGCCCTATTGTGCTGGGAAGACCTTTTCTTAGGACTGTAGGTGCTATTATTGATATGAAAGAAGGGAATATAAAATATCAATTTCCTCTCAAGAAAGGTATGGAACACTTTCCTAGGAAGAAGATTAAGCCACCTTATGATTCTATTGTTCGAACAAATTACAATGTTGATGCTTCTTCACTTGGTAATACTTGATGCATGCTTTGTGCCTAGCTAAAAGGCGTTAAAGAAAAGCGCTTATGGGAGGCAACCCATTTTATTTTTCTGCAATTTTTCTTTTATTGAGTCAAGGAGTTTGTTTACTTCTGTAGCAACTCCTTTGTATCTTTATTTTCTCGCATTGTTGTGCCAAGAGTAGCCTCTAATGATAAGATGATGCTTAATTTTGATTGCTGCGCAGAAACAGATTTTTGCTGTTCACTGTACGAAATTCCTAAAATCACCAGATTGTTAATTAAATCTGAAATTTTTGTGCGTAATCTTTATGAATGTCTGAAACTTTCATTAGTTCAGAGTTTCTCGATCTGAGCGTCGTAAGTGCCTCGAAAAAATTCGTCTTTGCGGACTGTTCTGTTTTAGACAGATTATGCCTTTTTATTTTTGCATTCTCTCTTTTACTAGTGTTGAGTGAAATTCTTTTTTGGGTGGAAGAGCTTCACATAACATCAGTGGCTGTAGCTAATGTTTAAAGTAACAAATCATATTGCGTCTTTATAGAACATGTGAATTTTTGATTATGCACTAACCCTCTAATGAGATCTACTTTGAGTTTGGTGTGACGGAAGTTTTCAAGGGTCAAGAGAGAAGGATGATATAATAGGATCAAGAAGAGTGAAGAGCTTAAGCTTGGGGAGGCTCCCATGGATCTCCCCAGCATATTTCAAGAAGACTCAAGCGTCTAAGCTTGGGGATGCCCAAGGCATCTTCATCGTCAAAATTATCAGGTCATCTCTAGTGAAACTATATTTTAATTCTTTCACATCATATGTGCTTTTCTTGGAGCGTCTGTGTGCTTTTATTTTCAGTATTGCACTTTTATTTTCAATAAAGCTTGACTGGACCCTAGCATTCTTGATTGGGAGAGAGACACGCTCCGCTTTTTCATGAGAATACTCCTATTCTTCACTTATATTTGTTGAGTATTCATATCTAGCGCTGTTCAGCTTTTAGCTCTTGTTTTCATGTATCTCTTGTCAGAGCTATTAGCTTTCTTTTGTAGAAAGTACTCTCTTGCTTCACTTATATTTGTTTGGAGAGTTGATGAAATAAATTGATTGGTGTTTGGTTGGTTCAGAAAATGTTGCATGTGGTAATTGGTATAAGGAAAAACTTGCTTAATCTTGTAGATCACTAAAATGGATAACTTGATGCTTGTCAATTGTTTTGAGTTAACAAGTAGATCATGATTAAATTGTGCATCACATGAGTTAAGCCTATTAGTGAAGAACTACCGTAAAGCTTGTTGAAAATTTGGTTTGCATCGGTGGTACCTCTAAGGTCTAGATATTTTCTAATAACAGGGTTTGGTTAACAAGGAAGACGGTATGAAGTCTTATAACGTTTGCAATATGTTTGTCATATAAAACTTGGTGTACGGGTTGATATTCTTGTTTGCTTACATAACCTTGCTAGCCTAAACTCTGTACTGAGAGGGAATGCTTCTCGTGCATCCAAATCCTTGAGCCAAAATCCATGCCATTTGTGTCCACCATAACTACCTATATGTGGTATTTCCTTGCCACTCCAAGTAAATTTTTCATGTGCTACCTTTAAATTATTCAAAATGTTATTATTCCCTTTTTGTGTCAATGTTTACTAGCTCATGAGGAATTAGTGTGGTTATTCTTTATTCTATTTGTCGAGTGGACTTTTACACCTGGACTAGTGGCATATACATCCGCTTATCCAATAACTTGCAAAAAGAGCTGGCAACGGGGTGCCCAGTCCCAATTAATTACAACTTTAACCAATTAATTCTCTTCACACTTTTGCCCTGATTCATCAGTAAGCAATGACAAACAGTGAAATACCTGAATGTGTGTAAACCAAAGAGAAAGAGGGATGATCTGCCTTGCTGGTAGAAATAACGTCCTTCATGGGAGCCGCTCTTAAAAGTCCGTTCGACAGGTAGAATACTGTTCTCACCCGCTACCATTCGTTGACAATTAACAAACACCTCTCAAAAATAGATACTCCTCCATGGTATGTGATTGATGGAAGGCACCCGAGGATTCGGTTAGCCATGGCTTGTGTTAGCAAGGTTGGGAGGAGTATCAAATATTTTATGCAATCTCTATATGCTTTCAAAAACCTAAAAGCTCTAGCACATGATTTAATCCCTGCTTCCCTCTGCGAAGGGCCTTTCTTTTACTTTTATGTTGAGTCAGTTTTCCTATTCTTTCTGTCTTCCACAAGCAAACACTAGTGTCAACTTTGTTACAACATGCGTTATATGCAATGTATTGGACTTGTTATACTACTTTGTGTTGACAATATCCATGAGATAAATATGTTGAAAGTTGAAGCAAATGCTGAAACTAAATTCTTCCTTTGTGTTGATTAAATACCTTTTGTTAGAAACTATTGCTTTATGAGTTAACACTTATGCAAAACTGTTTGATGCTTGTCTCGAAAGTACTATTCATGAAAACGTTTAGCTTGTGTGATTCATTGTTTACTCATTATCTATTTGGTAGCAAATTATAGACCATTGACTTGGATCACTTCATTCATTTACATGTGCCTTGCAATATTATATGATCAAGATTATGATAGTAGCATGTCACCTCAAAAATTATTTTGTTTTTATCGTTTACCTACTCGAGGACGAGTAGGAACTAAGCTTGGGGATGCTGATACGTCTCAAACGTATCTATAATTTTTGATGTTCCATGCTTGTTTTATACCAATTGCTACATGTTTTGCATCTACTTTATATCACTTTTATACATTTTTTGGGACTAACCTATTAACAAGATGCCGAAGTGCCAGTTCCTGTTTTCTGCTGTTTTTGTATTCCAGAAAAGCTAGTCTGGAAATATTCTCGGAATTGGACGAAACTACACGGGGGTGCCTATTTTTCCAGAACACGCCTGACGGAGCGAAGGAGCAGCAGAGGAGGGCCACCAGGAGGCCACACGCACCAGGGCGCGGGCCCCCCTCTGCCGCGCCCTGGGTGGTGTGGGCCCCTCGGGGGTCCGCAGCCGCCGCCCTTTCGCCTACTTATTCCCCCCGACGCGAAAACCCTAAGTACCTGAGCAAATATCCACGAAAAGTTCCAGAGACGCCGCCGTCGTCAACCCTAGCTCGGGAGGGTTCAGAACCTCTTCCCGGCACCCTGCCGGAGAGGGGAATCGTCACCGGAGGCTTCTACATCGCCATGCCTGCCTCCGGAGTGATGCGTGAGTAGTTCATCCTTGGACTACGGGTCCATAGCAGTAGCTAGATGGTTGTCTCTCCACTTTGTGCCATCATGTTTAGATCTTGTGAGCTGCCCTACATGATCAAGATCATATTATTGTAATGCTACATGTTGTGTTTGCTGGGATCCGATGAATATTGAATATTATGTCAAGTTGATTATCAATCTATCTTATATGTTATTTAAGATCTTGCATGCTTTCCGTTACTCGTAGATGCTTTGGCCAAGTAGATGCTTGTAACTCCAAGAGAGAGTATTTATGCTAGATAGTGGGTTCATGTCTCCGTTTAACCTGGGACAGTGACAGAAAGTTCTAAGGTTGTGGATGTGCTGTTGCCACTAGGGATAACCTAACGATGCTATGTCCACGGGCATATGTGTTTGTTTACATTACGCACTTTACTTAATGCAATTATCCGTTGCTTGCAACTTAATACCAACGGGGGACTCGGATGACAACCCGGCGGTGGATTATTAGTCATAGATGCTGTTGGATAACGGTCTATGTATTATGTCGTAATGCCCAATTAAATATCATAGTAGTCAACATGTCATGTATATGCATTGTCATGCGCTCACTATTCGTCAATTGCCCAGCTGTAATTTGTTCACCCAACATGTTAGTTATCTTTTATGGAGAGACACCACTAGTGAACTGTGGACCCCGGTCCATTCTTTTACACTGATTAAACAACCACAAACTGCAAACTGTTCCTTTTTCATTCTCTGCAATTTAATACTCATTTTCCACACCATACGTTTAATCCTTTGTTTTCAGCAAGCCAGTGAGATTGACAACCTCACTGTTTCGTTGGGGCAAAGTAGTTTGATTGTGTTGTGTGCAGATTCCACGTCAACAGTCCAGACTCCCTGCGACAGCTATTTTTCTGGCGCCGTTGACAACCTTCTGAAGAGTTGCTGCTCCTACTGGTTCGATAACCTTGGTTTCTTTCTGAGGGAAAACTTGCTGCTGACTACATCATACCTTCCTCTTGGGGTCTCCCAACGAACGTGTGTTTCACGTCATCAGCATGCAAGATCATAAATAACATATAAGATAGATTGATAATCAACTTGACATAGTATTCAATATTCATCGGATCTCAGCAAACACAACATGTAGCATTACAATAAGATGATCTTGATCATGATAGGCAGCTCACAAGATCTAAACATGATAGCATAAAGTGGAGACACAACCATCTAGCTACTGCCATGGACCCGTAGTCCGAGGATGAACTACTCACGCATCACTCCGGAGGCAGGCATGGTGATGTAGAGCCCTCCGGTGATGATTCCCCTCTCCGACAGGGTGCCGGGAAGAGCTTCTGAACCCTCCCGAGCTAGGGTTGACGGCGGCGGCGTCTCTGGAACTTTTCGTGGATAATGGCTCGGGTATTTAGGGTTTTCGCGTCGGGAGGAATAAATAGGCGAAAGGGCGGCGGCTGCGGAGCCACGAGGGCCCCACACCACCCCACGGCGCGGCGGGGGGGGGGGGGCCCGCGCGGCCCCATGGTGTGGGCGCCACGTGGCTCCCCTCCATGTCTCCTCTGGACTCCGTCTTCGTGTTGGAAAAATAGGAGGTTCTGTCCAAGTTCCGTCCAATTCTGAGAATATTTCCAGACTAGCTTTTCTGGAATACAAAAATAGCAGAAAACAGGAACTAGCACTGTGGCATCTTGTTAATAGGTTAGTCCCAGAAAATGCATAAAAATGCTATGAAGTGTATATAAAACATGTAACAATTGGTATAATATCAGCATGGAACATCAGAAATTATAGATACGTTTGAGACGTATCAATGGTCCTATTTGAGAGCTAGGATCAAACAATAGTGATTTGCTGTCCAGAAAACAGATTCCTAAGCTTCACCGCGAAGACTGTTAAAAATCACAGAAGAGAAATTTTGGCCTGATATTTTACGACAGCAATATTCAGTTGTTATTACACATTTCATTAGTTCAAAGTTTTCTGATTTGAGCAACATAAGTGCCTCTAAAAATTCGCTCTTTTCAGGCTGTCCAGTTTTTGACAGATTATGTTTTTATTTTGCATTAGTCACATTACTATGTTTTGTGTGGTTCTTTTGATCAAAGAGCAAAACATAACCTTAGTAACAGTAGTTAATGTTTAGAATCAACTCATTATATGTCTTTGCTGTACCTATGAGGATTTAATTTATGGAGACACTAACCCCTCTAATCAAGTTTTATGTTGAGTTTTGAGTAAAGAGAATTTTCAAGTGGAAGATTTGAGGGTGATGAACAAAGATCAAGAGAGACAAACACTCAAGCTTGGGGATGTTACCCCTAGAGTCACCCAACATATATCAAATAAGGACAAGAATTCAAGCTTGGGGATGCCAAGCCACCTCATTCCAACCATCTTGATATCAAGTAAGAAGCCTAGCTACATGACTATAAAGAAAGCGCTTTACGGGAGGCAACCCGGTTGTTTTTATTTTTGATTTTCTTTGTGTCCTCTTGCTGTAACAAGAGACTTAGTTTTAGTTTTGTTTCTGAAATTTTTAATAAAGTGCCAAGTTTTACCCGTTTTGGTTTGAAAAAGTTGCTACTTGTATTCGGAGATTTTATTCCAGCACGAATCTGTGCACGGTATGATTTTTCATTTCTATTCTGTAACTCCGAATGAGCTAAAATTTGAACTGTAATTGCAACTTTTCATCCTCTGTAAGCGTAAATTTTGCAGATTTTTTCGACATATTTAAGTAGGGTAGAAAAATGCGTTTTGCTGCTGCTGTTTTTCTGGACAGATTCTGTCCCATTTTGTTTGATGCATTCTTTGAACTTTTAACTTGAATCTTTTTTATCCAATTGAGTTTATAAGTAAGGATACAACATTATACACTTTCTGGACATTCATATGAATTTTTGTTTAAGGATTTTATGCAGCAAGCAATTCATTTGTCTATCACTACTAATGTCGCCCCACAGAAAAGAAATGGGAGAAACGGTGTTTTGAAGTTTTTTCACAGGGATTAGAGGAGATGCACCAAGAGCTATCCAAGGATGGTGAAGACCATAAGCTTGGGGATGTGGAGACAACCCCACTGGATCAACACACTCTCGGTTTGCACACGTCTAACTTCTGTTTTTCGATCAATGCACTTTATCGCATAAACTTGGAGCGTCTTTTATTTTTGTTATTTCGGTTTGGTTTTTATTTGTGAGACCACCACTTTTCATTTATGTTATGAGAGAGCTACTAGAAATTTGGGTTGAATTAAGTTGGATTCTATTAAAAAGATTGGGAAAGGGATGTTTGAGTTGATTCAAAAAGATACATATAGTTGCATGATTCATGTGCTTTTTAATGAGTATTAATTTGCATGTGTTTTATCAAGAGCTATCTTTTATTCATGTTTTGATGCTGAATGTTACTTTACTTTGTTTAAAGTGGATTGATTAGTTCTATGGACACTTATGCATGCATTTAGACGGTCAACTTTCTCCCTTTTGCTAGCCCAAAAATTCCAACAAGTAAAAACTTGTTTTCCAACACCTTCAACCAAAGTTTTCCAGTGAGTCCACCATATCTACCTATTAGCTTAATGCTATTCCGAGTATGTTTATCATGTTATATTGTATTATCTATGTTTCCAAATTAAAATGCTTATGTTATTGATTGTTATGGGAAAGTTGGTTAAAAAACTCTCACGAACTTGATGCACACTTTACTTTTATTGCACTTAATAAACATAAACCATTGTGATTAAAATTATGAAGTTGTATGCTTGACAAGAGTCTTGGTTGGGAGTTAGCTCATATGTGCTGTCACATGGCAAGCTTTCAACGTGCTCTTAATTATATTTAGTTGATATCATGTACTTTTGTTTATGGATGCTTATCATGGTACCAAATAAATGCGGAAACTTAGTAAGTTTGAGGAGTTTGTATAAATGGCTAGAGAGACGCCTGGGCCGCTAACCTAAGCCATGCATCATTCATGGTGGAAATTTACAGCGCAACAAAGTGAACATTCAGTGATGCACGTCATAAAAAAAAGATATACAAATAGTAAATAAAAGAGTGCTGAGATTGTTCATTGTCTGTTTGTCTTGTCATTTTGACATGGGCTAGTTTCCATGTCCTGAGGCAAGAGGTACCCCAGTTGACGCTCTTGATGACGCTATTATATTACTTACAATGACTTTAACTTGAACTTGCTTTGTGGCCCGAGTTGAGTAACACCGTGGTGTAGGTACTCGTATTCACGGGGCATGAGGCATTCAACCCATACTTTGTCAAGCACACTACTCATATTTGCTTTCACTTTAAACTTTAACCATTCAAGATGCTATGATAGGGGTAATGAGAGCTCCACACCAATGGATACCACATTGCAAACATTAACTTAAGTAGAAGCATTTGGAAGCTAGATGAAACTTATTCATGTTTTACCTCTACTTATTTATATATCTTTTCAAAGTGTCCACCTTTTATATTCAGATTTACAAGAATACTCTATGACCATTATAGGATGTTTTTACTTTTTATTATGCATACATTTGGTCCATAGTGCTTTCTTCTATGTTACAATTTGTGAATTATCATTGAACATCCTTACATTGAATATTTGATATCACTTCATAATCTATCTTGTATATTGCTATTCCTTTGAATAATGAATCATTTGACTGTATGTAGCAATAGTAATCATCTTTGATATCCATTGATAGTATTAAAAAGCAAAGTCCATGTTAGTTTTATCACCTTCATACTCGAGGACGAGTATAGGTTAAGCTTGGGGATGTTGATGCATGTAAAATGCATACATGAACTTTGCATTATATTACTTATATTTCAATCATATTTGCATAATATAAGGGTTATATCATTGTTTTATATTGATTTTGGGAATATTTCACAGTTTCCCTATTTTTCTGGAATTAACCCTGCACTGGCAGAAAACCCTATTTTCTATATTTTTATGTTTCAGGGATCCAAACGACGTCCAAATGACCTAATATTTCACGGGCATCAGTTTTTGGAAGGAACGAAGCGTAGGAGCGAAGGAAGCGAACAAACGGAGACCCGAGGGCCGAAAGAGGTGGGCCCACGCGGCCAGATTCCTTGGCCGCGTGGGACCCCTATCCTGGGTCTAGAGCCTCCGATGCCGTCGATTTTCGTCCCCGTGCCTCCGTCTTGACCTAAAAACGACTAGACCCCCTATCCTGGGCCTAGAGCCTCCGATGCCGTCGATTTTCGTCCCCGTGCCTCCGTCTTGACCTAAAAACGACTATAAAAATAGTCCCCCGACGGCTTTCGGAAGGGAGCGCCGCAGAAACACAAAACCACGAAACAGAAGACCTGGAGCTGCAGATTGGAGGGGGAAAACTCCGGCGGGGCGCTGCCGGGGTGGTCTCCATCTTCTCCAACATCTCCACCATCATCACCATGATGAAGGGAGAGTAGTCCACCCCCTGGACTTTGGGTTTGTGGTGGTAACTTGATCTAATCTCTCTATGTATGATCATTGTTGAAGTCCATATGATGTGCCTTACATAAGTATGGATCTATCTTTGTAATTCCTATGGTGGATATTGTGGTATGAGATGATATTTGTTATGCATTTACCGTTGTGTTGGATCTTTTATGACTTGTCATACTTTGGAGATATTCTATGATGCATGTGATGGTTCAATTTATGCATAATGCCTTGTTTATCCATGTCATGAGGTGATTGACATCACCAAGTGTAGATAGATGAGAGAGATGTGGTCATGCACACGAAATATGAATCATTGCACTAGTGTTTAGAATATTGTCCATTATGAAGTATGATGTATGTAGGTACGGGATGGCCGATGTGACAACGGCATATGTATAGAGTGACACAATACAGCCCAACATCCTTTATCTGGGGGTAAAAAGGAAGAAGTATGATGTGGGAGTGACAACAAACCACGCTAGCCATACGAGGTTGACCTAGCAACACAAATGATTTTTTTTTCAACTATGTGTTTTAGGACATGTAGCCGTCATAGAAGTTTACCATTAAAGCATGACAATTGTGCGTACTTTTTATCTATAACATGATAATCACCATAGATGGGAGAGAGGATTGAGTGAACCCATGAACCCATGTCCATTGTTCCTATAAGAGAAAACATTTTCTTGTCCTCTTGCATTGAAGAGGATTGGGACACTTTTACATTCTTGTTTTGTTACATTAAACTTCCATCCATTAAATCAACCATCTTGTTCTTTAAACCTGTTTAGTGCATAATCAACTAAAACTTGTGACACTTTAGTTGTAGGGAATAGATAACTTTTCCTTCTTGCTCCTGCGGATCGATACCCTACTTTCACATTGAGAGGTGCTACAGTGATCCCCTGCTCTTGGGGATTATCAGACGATTGTTATCTTAACGTTAAGGCACCGGTGGAAGGCCAGTGTTGGTGTTTTGTTCTGCTAGTGTCGCCTTAGGACCTGAGTTCTTATCCTCGGATCCAAGAATGAGCGCGCTATTCACATGTGGGACCTAATGAGACTCCCCGCGACCCGAGACCCGATCTGAAGCCTTGTCCAGGGCGCCGCAAGTAGTTCAGGCTTTCCATTTGGCGTACGCACATCCCCTTTCATGCAGGTGAAGATGATGATGATGTTGATGATGATGATGGTACTTAACCGATGTGCGTACAATTTTATAGGTTCGTGGACGCCTCCCAACCGAGTAGCTACCCTAGAGGACGCCTGGGAAGGTAGTGTCTCACAAACGGTTGGGTATGTGTCAGAGCCTCTGCCGGACTCTTGATGCGGGTAAGATCCTAGCTAGGTGGTTCCCTGGATTTGGCCGAAGAGAAGTTAAAGGTTGTGTCAAACGCTCCATGGCAATTTGATGCGTGTGGTTAAACAATAGTGCACCCCTGCGGGGTTAAATCTTTTCGAAAAGCCGTGTCCGCGGTTATGGACGACTTGGTGATGATGCTGGCTAACAAGATCATAGACAACTTACACCTAATAATGATAGCTCTTAAACTTGCCGCGCTGTGTGAGTGCCTTTGGATTGCTTACTCGTGGGTTAATCGAGTGAGTGATAATCGACTGGGTATTGTTTGGTGTTAGTATCTAGCTGGTTTCTTGCTCGCGTTCTTATCCCTATCTTATAGATGAAAGTTGTAGCGTGTCTTCTGTAGATGGCTTAGTGCTGCTGCTTCAGTCCACCAATCCTTTATATTTTGGGAGCCTTTGTATTGGTTCCAAGTGTGCTTTGCTTGCCAGATAAATTCCATTACCTGACCCAATCTTTTGGGCTGTTTTGCACTGAACAGTCAACAGGTTTGAAGTCTGACGACATTAGCTTGGGAATCCCTCCGGCTTGGCCTGGGCAGGGACTGGACGCCATGGTTATCTTCAGGACTCTTAGTCCAACTTGTATCTTGTCCGTAGTCGCACACTATTTTGCTTTCGCTGTGCTTTGTATCTTTGTAATGTATCAGTTGTATCCTGACTCGTTTAAGTCGATCTTGTATATATTCTCTTTCTGCTGTTGTTGTGGATTCTTTCGGGAACTGTTGTAATGTTATCACAATTCCACCCACATAACGCGCATATTTCGACGTGCACGTTATGTCTGGTGGGCGACCTAAGATCGTTATTATGTGGATTTTGGCGGGATCGCCGAAATTCGCATGGTACCAATTTTGGGGCGTCACAAAGTGGTATCAGAGCCAGGTTTCTGAAACCCGAGGATGTTTCGATACAATTGGTTATCGAAGAAGCGGGTCTGCGAAGCCTGTAGGATAACCTCGCTAACGGTCATGTTTGTAGAGTGGCAAAAAACTATTTTGGCTAAACTATATTTGGAAATATCTCGATAGGATTCTTGTTTACTCCTTACCTCTATTCTACTCCTCCTCTTACCTTACTTGTTTTGGAGTCTCCTCTCTTACCCCATTTATCAAAGTTATAGGATCCGACGTGGGTGGACGATCTCTTGCCTTTTAACCTATTAGGTTCGATCTTTTGAAGTCGCCATCGACATGAGCAAACCTTCTTGTTAGTGGTGTCGACAAGTTCAAGATGGAGCAACAGCTTCTTGTTAGTGGTGTCGAGAAGATCAGCATGGAGCATGAAGACTCGATAGTTTATCCCTCTCTTCCTGTTGTCTTAGGGTGGATCGCGGGGGCGCGATCCCTTGTTAGTGGTGTCGTCTGTAACGCCCCGGGATTTTTCCCAATTTAGAATTGTTTGTTTTCTTTTTGCATCGTCATGACATCATGCATCTTGTTATCACCGTGCATGTCTTGCTAAATAAATAAAAATATTATTTTGCAAGCCCTATTTTTGTTTTGCAAATTAATAAATCTTTCTCCCTCTCTTTCTATTTTAATTTACCTCAAAATAATATTTGGGAATAATTGCAAAACTATTTCAAATCAAAATTAAAGTTTTGAAAATTATTTTGTAAAACCTCGCCCCTATTTTTGTTCTTCTCTTCTCTAATTTCTTTGCTCTCTTATCTCTCCTTTTTTCCCCTCTTCTTTCATCTCTTTTATTTCTGGATAAAAGAGAAATTCGCAGCTACTTCTTAAATGGCCAATAGAGCTTCTGTTGGCCCATCTTCTCTTCTGGCCTGTCTAGCTCATGAAGCCCATAACGCTTTGATCGCTGCTCTGTTCTTCTTCTTCTTCCTGTACGGCAGCGCATCCAGCGGAGCCACGACGACCGACACTCGATGGGACGGCCGGAGCTTGCCACCCCATAGTATAAAAGAACCGCCCAAGCCGCCCTAGCTCCCTTCCCTCCTTTTCCGCCGCCGCCTGGTAGGTTCCTCTATGCCTCTTCTTCCTCGAAAATTTGCCTCCATGGCTGAAGCCCGAAGCTCCACCTCGCCGTCGCGCTGCTGCCTCGCTCTTCCCCGACTTCGACTACTTCCTCGACGGATCGAAGATTCCGGCTTTGACCCCGGAGGTCCCTCGACCGACGTGCGAACCCAAACCCGAGCCTATACCTATATACCTATTTTTATAAAATGTCATCTATCTTGTGCATATCAAATCCTTCATGCATGTGTTTGCATCTTGGGTTGTGGGTAAATAGCAATTCATCTGATAAATAAATATGGAGTGTGCGGGAATATTCGATAAATGTCCCGACTTCATTTAATTTTGTGTAGATCACCCATGCCTTGTGTTGCTATGTTAATCAACATTTAATTTGTGGGTAGATAAATAACTTGAACCTTAATATTATTCGTCGGAATCCTGGTTCCGCTTAATTTGGCTTAAGTTGCATTCTGTCTGCATTTTGCCCTGTCATGCATCATCTCTTGATCATGCTGGATCTTTTGCCGTAGTAGTAAGTGTTGCATCTTTTGCGCTTTCCAGTGTTTATTGCTTCTTCGCGGATAAGACGTTGAGATGATGTGAGCAACGACAAGTTCTTCTTCCTTGCTGTATTCCAGGCAAGCACTGTTCACTTGTTCCCAATGCATTGTCTTTCATTCTTGCCGTTGATCTCTGCTATCCTTATGTTACGTTGCTTATGCGATCCTATCCATGTTTACCTTGCTTCCATGATATTGCCCCACCTCCACATCCTATCACCCTGTTATTTGTTTATCTTGATGGACTTGCGAGTCGTAGCGCATGCTTAGGTTGTTACCTTTTATCTTCTTGTTGTTACTTGTATCTTCGAAGCCCTGGTAAGTGGCTACCTGGTTATCTGTTGTGGGACGATTGTTATCTTAATGTTAAGGCACCGGCGGAAGGCCAGTGTTGGTGTTTTGTTCTGCTAGTGTCGCCTTAGGACCTGAGTTCTTGTCCTCGGATCCAAGAATGAGCGCGCTATCCACATGTGGGACCTAATGGGACTCCCCGCGACCCGAGACCCGATCTGAAGCATTGTCCAGGGCGCCGCACGTAGTTCGGGCTTTCCATTTGGCGTACGCACATCCCTTTCATGCAGGTGAAGATGATGATGATGGTACTTAACCGATGTGCGTACAATTTTATAGGTTCGTGGACGCCTCCCAACCGGGTAGCTACCATAGAGGAGGCCTGGGAAGGTAGTGTCTCACAAACGGTTGGGTCTGTGTCGGAGCCTGGGCCGGACTCTTGATGCGGGTAAGATCCTAGCTAGGTGGTTTCCTGGATTTGGCCGAAGAGAAGTGAAAGGTTGTGTCAAACGCTCCATGGCAATTTGATGCGTGTGGTTAAACAATAGTGCACCCTGCAGGGTTAAATCTTTTCGAAAAGCCGTGTCCGCGGTTATGAACGACTTGGTGATGATGCTGACTAACAAGATCATAGACAACTTACACCTAATAATGATAGCTCCTAAACTTGCCGCGTTGTGTGAGTGCCTTTGGATTGCTTACTCGTGGGATAATCGAGTGAGTGATAATCGGCTGGGTATTGTTTGGTGTTAGTATCTAGTTGGTTCCTTGCTCGCGTTCTTATCCCTATCTTATAGACGAAAGTTGTAGCGTGTCTTCTGTAGATGGCTTAGTGCTGCTGCTTCAGTCCACCAATCCTTTATATTTTGGGAGCCTTTGTATTGGTTCCAAGTGTGCTTTGCTTGCCAGGTAAATTCCATTACCTGACCCAATCTTTTGGGTTGTTTTGCACTGAACAGTCAACAGGTTTGAAGTCTGACGACGTTAGCTTGGGAATCTCTCCGGCTTGGCCTGGGCAGGGACTGGACGCCATGGTTATCTTCAGGACTCTAAGTCCAACTTGTATCTTGTCCGTAGTCGGACACTATTTTTCTTTCGCTGTGCTTTGTATCTTTGTAATGTATTAGTTGTATCCTGACTCGTTTGAGTCGATCTTCTATATATTTTCTTTCTGTTGTTGTTGTGGATTCTTTTGGGAACTGTTGTAATGTTATCACAATTCCACCCACATAACGCGCATGTTTTGGCGTGCACGTTATGTCTGGTGGGCGACCTAAGATCGTTATTATGTGGATTTTGGCGGGATCGCTGAAATTCGCATGGTACCGATATGACCATCTCATCTTAGTCAATTGGATTGAAAGACATGAGTGTTCAATGAAAAGCCACTATGTGATCGATTTTTTAAAAAAGTTGCCGTATTGCAGGTTGACATTTTTCCTCACAACTACTATGCATTAAAGGACTTTATGGAGAAGGATTGCATTTAAAAAATCATTATTTGCTTCCTTTTTTTCAAATTGGATAAGAAAATGGTCGGCGTGGTTATTCATAATAAGGGTCGAATCTTCAAGACCATTAATTTTTATTTCTCTATAATGACTTCTTGTGTGTCTAAAACTTACTTTTTGAATTTTTAGTGGCGAAATATAAGACACTATCAGTCCAAAATTTAAATTACTTTTTAGAAATTGACATAAAATTATTTAAATGTGCGAAGGTATATAGAAATCTGTAGAATTATATTGGTTGAGAATCGCCTATAAAATATGTTCTATTTTGTGTGAAAATTGGTGTTACGCTATTTTGCAACATATTTCTTTGTACCGCCTTCGCAAAAAACCTTTTCACGTTTAGAACTTGAAAACACTTTTTTTATACAAAATAGTTGAAAACTCTTTAAGGCAGCATTATTTGAAGGGAAAATTTTGTTTTTGCCACACTAGTTTTTGCCCATTTTGTTTTTGCCACTCTAAATTTTGACATTTTGCTTTTGCCCTTTTGAGTGGCAAAAAACGAAAGCAAAACAACAACAGTTGGGGCAAAAGCAAAACAAAATTTCACCATTTTCATTTTGCTTTTACCCCACAAAGGGCAAAACTGATGTATTACCAGGAACTGAGAGGGCAAAAGCAAAATGTCAAAATTTAGAGTGGCAAAAGCAAAATGGCAAAAACTAGTGTGGCAAAAACAAAATTTTCCCTTTATTTGAATTGAAAAGACACTAATGTGCCCAGAGTATTTCATTGTCAAGTGTGTTTTTTCGCCGAGTGTTTTGTTATTTCTTTGCCGGATGTCTTTTTTCTCCGAGAGTTTTTGTTAATTTTACCATGTGTGAATGTCTTTACCGAGTACGACACTCTATAAAGATGGTCTTTGCCGTCTATTCTCCCGTAGTGACAATTGCAATTTATGTCATTCGATGATACAATTTATTACGGGGTAAGCAGATAGGTAATCACACGGCATTATTGTTTACGATCAGATGACAAAGTCAGAGTATATATCTGGCCAGTGATTTGGGCCTATTTAGAAAATCAATATCCTATTGCTAGCTGTTCCAATCGCACGTCAAACACGAGCATGTCCACTGTCCACAACGATTTTTTTTTTTTTTGAGATGCTGTCCACAACGATTGGTAACAGAGATATTATACCTCTACATGAATAAGGAATCCAGTATGGGTTGATGCATGCACAAAATATGGAAAGAAACGGGACTGAAGAAGCAAAAAGGAACGGTTCCACTCTCCGAACGCGGCAGAACCAAATAACCCAGAGCATTTCCTTCCATTTCTAGTTGCCTGCTATCTGGACATGACCGATCACTCACCGTGTGCGCTACCTATAAAAAACCCACCATATAGCCTACAACCCTACAAGCAGTTGCACAAGGCGATCGAGTACCTACATACACATCTCCAAACCATCCAGATCGATCTTGCCGATTCATCTCATCATTCCATCCAGGGCCGTCTCCAGAAATTTGGGACCCCGGAACGAAATGCAAAATGAGACCTAAATTTTACAAAAGTTCATAACGACTATATGAGTAAATCATACCATGCCAAAATCATTTAACTTCGAAAGGTGTTATTTTAGATAATATCTAGAAATTTATCATACATTAATACGAAAAGAGTATAGGTAATACACTAGCACTTAAGTTAACTTCGTGTTCCACCATAGAGAAACATTCATGTTCTACTTATTGAAATAAAAATTTCTCCGGTGCTTGCAAAATTAATACTTAGCTACCAATAGTTTTGTAATATTTGCCAACCCGGTACGTTGAAGAAAAAATATCGACCTACTATGTTTCTTTAGGAAATCTTAATTACTATAACTGAAAATCCAAAACAGCTGATCGCCAATCAGCCATGTACATTCTTTTTCACCGATGAATAACAGAAGCCTTTTAATTTTTTTCTTATTTAGTTGACACCTGCAAGCGGAAATACTAAGGGCATCTCCAGCCGCCCCCCCCCCCCCCCCAGCGCCCCCCAGGCGGATTTTTTAGCGCCGGCAGAAGGAAAAAATTTCCAGTCGCACCCCCAGGAGGCCGATTTCCGCCGTTTAGCGCCGTTTTTAGCGCCGGCGTTCCCAGGCCAAACCCAACTGGCCGGGTTCGGCCTGGGGGGGGCAAAAGGCGACGTGGGCCAGCCTTGTCGGCGAGATGAGGCGTTTTCCCCTCCCCTTTTTCCCTTTGCGCGCCAATTCTCCCGCCATCTTCTTCCACATATCCCCTCCCATCCCGCAGCTCCCGCCATTTTTCCCCATTCGCCCCAGATCTCGCCGCCATGCCGCCAAGGAAGTTCAACGGGCCACGCACCTCCGCCGCCGCCGTCGCCGCATCCTCCTCCACCTCCGTCGCCGTGAAGAAGAGGAAGCCCAGGCAGCCGAGGAAGAAGCCGGACGGCATGAGCAACGCCGAGTGGATCGTTGAATTGGCGCGCTGCAAGGTCGAGACCACCGGCCGCCGGAAGAGGGAGCAGGCGCAGCGCGCCAGGCAGCTGGCCGAAGGCGGCGGCGATTCCACCGCCCAAGAAGAGGAGGAAGAAGATGAAGAAGGAGAAGAGGAGGAGGAGGTGAGGGAGGTGGATGCGCCGATTCCACCGCCCAAGGTGAGGATCGGCCTCCCACCTCATCCGCAGTTCGCCGGATGGGCCAACCAATCCAGCGTCGCCTCGCCGTCGGGCTACTCGCCTTCGGGCTACTCGCCGTCCCCGTCGCCTCGCTGGAGCGTGTCCCCCACTACGTCCCCATGTACGCCAACGGTGACCCACTCGGCGGATTCAACCCCAACATCGCCTTCCCGCACGGTGCGCCTCAACCTCCGCCCCCTCCTCCCCCCTATGCAGGATCGCCTGGATACTCGAGCTCGCCGTCGCTTCGCCGCAGCCTCAACCCATCCTGTTCGGCGGAATGCAAGGGGACACCTTCATGGGCGACCTCATCGCCGCCGGCTCCAATGCTGCGGCCGCAGCCCCTGGGTTCTTGTCGCAGGCCGTGGAGTCATCGCAGGCCTTCGTCGAGCCGGAGACGCAGGAGACCGCCGAAGAAGATGGCGAGCCGGTGGACGAGGTCCCCGGCGAAGAAGAAGCAGCCCCAGCCGCTGCCAAAGGCAAGGCGAAGAAGAAGGTCCCCAAGGTGCCGAAGCCGGCCGAGCCTCAGGTCAAGTGGAGCTACAAGGAAGATGTGCTCCTCGCCCAAGCATGGATGAATGTGAGCCAGGACCCGATCATCGGCGCAAACCAGAACATGGATAACTACTGGAAGCGGGTCAAGACGTCGTACGATGAGCGACAAATGGCACGACATACAAGAGGAATGTCTGCATCGCCCGAAGAGCGGCGGCAACGCCGAGACGGAGATGAGCTTCTTTTCGCCATGGTTCCCCCAGCTATGCCGTGTTTGCTCATCCGCGGCTTGTTCTGCCTTGTAGTATGTCCGCATGTTCGACATGTACCGCGCCGACGAGAAGGTCGAATTCAAGTTCCTCCACGTCTTCACAAGGATCGAGGGGTGCGAGAAATGGAAGCAGCTCCGTGACCAACTTTGCAAGGCCAAGGAGTACGTCCCCGACGCGGCGGCAGCTGGAGCGTCTGAAGGGCGCCCGGACGCCCACAAGAAAGCCAAGGCGGCGAGGGATGGGGCACCAGCAGCGGCGAAGCTCCAGGCGTCGATCGAGACGTGCATCGCCGATGTCGCTACCAAGGCCACCAAGAGAGACGAGAAGACGGAGGCGAGGTGGACGGCGCACATGGCCAACCAGGGCACCAAGCTGGACCTGCTCAAGACCACCACCGCGGCGAAGAAGAGGAACAATGACCTTGCCTTCCTCATGGGCGGCGACCCTGCGGCGATGGACCCCCAGGTTCGGGAGTGGTTCATGGCGCATCGCGCGGCCATCCTCTTCACCCCGACGACGCCGACACCTCCGCCGAGCACCACAGACGCTTCGGTCGATCCGAGTCCCGCCACTGCAGCCGACACGAGCTCGGCCTCGGGTACCGCCGACACAACCACGCCGCCGCCGAGCACTGCGCCGATCGCCACTCCGAGCTCCGCCCCTACTCCGACGACTGCACGCATCGACCTGGACGACGACGCCGAGGTGTCGCCGGTGACCATCTGATCTGGGCCATCAGCATGCCGAATGTGGCACTACGTCGCCGGACAGTAGCATGATTCGATCGCCCATCCGTGGCTTCTTTTTGTATGATCGCCTATATGTATGATCGCCAAACTGTGGCTTTCTTTGGATCGCCGAACTCGGGCTGATTTTGGGGCGGGAATATGAAATTTTAAATTATGTTGATTTGTGTTCGTCTTTGGTGGCCGAACGAGTGGAAAATCCAACCCTCAGGCCAAAGTTAGCGCCGGCGCAAAGCCAAAAATGTGTCGTTTTTCGGCCTGGGGGCGAACGGCTGGAGATGCCTAACCTCCTAATCTAGGTAGCTCTATACCACGCATCGTGGATCCTTCCGCTAATTCCAACTTCTCCACTGATCTGACCTGTGCCATAGGAGCGAGCGAGTTACTACCGTCGTAATCAGGCATGCATGATTAACGGACGGGTCTAAAGGCTGCACCAAGCTGGGCCTTTTTCTCTGCGATTAATGCTGGATTAGCACGGCCTGGGGCCCACGATTTTGGGGGCCCTGAGCGATCGTGCACTTCGAGCGCCCTCATAGACGGCTCCTCCAAATGGAGTCCTGCAACTCCTGCTCCGGCTCCACGGCCTCCACCATCCCGGCCAACATGTCCCTGTCGCTGGGCATGGCCATCCGTGATGAGGACAAGAAGCACAACCCAATAATGTCGTCTCGCGTCTCGTCATCGTCTTCCAAGAAGAAGGCGGAGGAGATGCGCATCGAGGGAGCGTTCAAGTGCAAGTTCTGCCCGCGCGCGTTCAAAACCGCTCGTGCGCGGGGCGGCCACCAGAAGGCGCACAGGCAACTGCTCGCGCCCAAGGAGAAGAAGAAGGCGAACAAGGGGCGTCATCTCCTCGGCTCCCCGGCGGGCTCTTACGCAACAACCCTGCGCAGCGCTTGTCTTCGGGTGCAACCCTTCGTCGATTGGCGCAGCCACTATTACCCCTCGGTTCAACCGGTCCCAGCTTCGTTCCAATGGCAAACGAGCGCTGGAAGTCTTGCCGCGGTGCCGGCGGCCGGCCGCACTGGAGATGGAGGTCGTCTTGGACGCCAGCAAGACGTGCGTGAAGTGAGTCTGGAGGAGCCTGCCGAGGGGATAGACCTAACTCTCAAGCTCTAGAATTAGGGCTTGTATTTGTTTTCGCAACTAGTACAAGTTTATATTGTTTCGTTAAGTTTGATTGTTTGATCTGTTTTTGCTGGTTGTCTTAGAACCAGATATGATCCCATTTGCCGGGCATTCATATATGCTTGTACTTGAAGAAATCGAGATTTTCTTGCCTGAGTTGCTGCCACCGCAAGGAATCCATATAGGATCTAACAATGATTTTTGTTTCGGAAAAATAAAATAAACCTAGTTTGCCACCGCATTATTTCGTTCCTTGGTTGCCTAGAAGAGGGAGACGAGATGCTCACCCCTTAGACCATAACATCTCTAGCACCAATATTGTTGTTTTATTGTAATCCAAATTCATATGAAGTCTATACAGATAAGAAGGTTAACTTCTGTCGGAGCGAAACGAGACTCGTCGCCACGTAGGCTTCACCCAAACTGCCGTCTGGCCGTCACCGAGTCGGATTGTTACCGACTTAGGGTTCCGCCTCTATATGTACCTATTGTAAGCCGCCGGTTTGGGAAAAGCCGCAAGTTGTAAGTCCCCGCTTGTCTTCGGGCGCACCCCTTCGTCGATTGGCGCCCATATTTTTTTCTCTTGAAAGGGGTTTTCACGTTAAATCGTATCCCCGTGCGTTGATCTTACTTTTCTGCATCGTTTATTGACTGAGAGCGCATGATATGCATGGTAGAGCGTTGTTGGACTCCCATGAGGTTTGCTGGTGGGCAGATGGCAGCAACTAAAGCTGGCCACCTGGGCCTGTGAGCACGTGTGCCCGGCCCGTCAGTGGCCTGGCACGGCACGCAGCTAAACGGGCCGTGCCTGGCCCGCGGCACGCCTGGGGTCGTGCCTGGGCCTGGAGGCAAGGCCCGCGTGCCGGCACGGCACGGCCTGTTTAACCGGCCAGACACACAAAATGTGAATAATCCAGGCCTAGGCACGGCACGTTTAACCGGCCAGACACGCAAAATGTGAATAATACATGTTTTACTGCGGTTCGGGCTCGGAACCTCCTACCTCTCGCAATCCCTGATAACCACTAGAACTGCTATATTCTCGTGTCAAGTATTTAGATGGATGGCATATTGACGTGCTGCTCCTCCCTCGTCTTGTGCACACCCGGCGGCCGGCGCATACACGCAAGGAATAATTCGTGGCCGCGGTGCCGTCCTTCGTCTCCGTCGCCACCTGTAGTTCTAATCTTGTTATGCTAAATACAGTTAAACACATTTCGTATGCTTCAACTTAATTCCGATTCAGTTTCTAGCAGACAGCACTGACTGACCTGGTGGTGGCGCTCCTGTATACAGTCAACAGTCCTGAGTTCGAATCCCCGGCGCAACGGGAGCACCTATACATCGCGGTACGCGATGGAACGCACGGTCCGCGTAACCCCTCCCTCCCCGCGCACGCTCGTGGGCTAGGCCCATTTTGCGTTCATTGACTGTTTCGGATGTGGAAGCATTTTTAGCTGGTTGTTTTTTTGGTTTGTTGCTGACTTAACGTTCTTCATTGCGTTCCAATTTCAAAAATGATGTAATTTTTAGCTGGCTGTTTTTAAAAAGTGGAACCATTTTTAAATGGATCAATTATGAAGTTGTAACTATTTACAAAAAATGGAACCATTTTTGAAATTGGAACTGTTTTTAAAAAGTGGAACCATTTTTAAATGGATTAATTATGAAGTTGTAACTATTTACAAAAAATGGAACCATTTTTAAAGTTGGAACTATTTTTGAAATTGGAACCATTTTAAAAAATGGAACCATTTTTAAAAAATGGAACAATTTTCAAAAATAGAACCATTTTTAATTCGCGCTGAAATTTAAAAATGGAACCATTTTTAAATGTTGATTAAATTTATTTGTAATTGGAAGCATTTTTAAATTTGGAACCATTTTCGAAAATGGAACCATTTTTAATTTTGGAACCATTTTCAAATTTTGAAAATAGAACCAATTTTATTTTGGAACTACTTTCAAAATGGAACCATTTTCAAAATGGAACCATTTTTAAAAATGGGACCAATTTTAATTTCAGAACCATTTTCAGAATGGAACCATTTTTTAATTCGGAACCATTTTCAAAATGGAACCATTTTTATTTTGGAACCATTATTTATTTTGGAACTATTTTCAAAATGGAACCATTTTTAATTTCGGAACCATTTCATTTTCAAAAATGGAAACATTATTGATTTTGGAACCATTTTCAAAATGGAACCATTTTTAATTTCGGAACCATTTTTAAAAATGGGACCAATTTTAATTTCGGAACCATTTTCAAAATGGAACCATTTTTAATTTCGGAACCATTTTCAAAATGGAACCATTTTTATTTTGGAACCATTATTTATTTTGGAACTATTTTCAATATGGAACAATTTTTAATTTCGGAACCATTTTTAAAAATGGAACCAATTTTCAACATTTCGGAACCATTTTTTATTTCTGAACAATTTTCAAAGTGGAACCGTTTTTCTAAAATTGGAACCATTTTTATTTTGGAACCATTTTCAAAATGAAACAATTTCTATTTTGGAACCATTTTAATTTCGGAACAATTTTCAAAATGGAGCCATTTTTATTTTGGAACCATTTTTAATTTTGGACCAATTTTCTAAAAGGAACCATTTTTATTTTTGAACCATTTTCAAAACGGAACCATTTTTATCTTGGAACCATTTACAAAATTGGAACCATTTTCAAAATGGAACCATTTTAATTTCGGAACAATTTTCAAAATGGAACCATTTTTATTTTGGACCCATTTTCAAAATGGAACCATTTTTATTTTGGAACCATTTTGGAAAAATGGAACCATTTTTTAATTTGGAACCATTTTCAAAATTTCGGAACAATTTTTAATTTCGGAACAATTTTCAAAATGGAACCATTTTCAAATGGATGAATTATGAAAATGGAAATATTTTGAAAAAGGAATAATTTTTCGATTTGGAACCATTTTTTATTTTAGAAACAATTTTCTAAATGGAACCATTATTATTTTGGAACCATTTTAAAAATGAAAACATTTTTATTTCGGAACAATTTTTAAAATGGAACCATTTTCAAAGTTTCGGAACCATTTTTAATTTCGGAACAATTTTAAAAAATGGAACCATTTTTATTTTGGAACCATTTTCAAAATGGAACCATTTTTTATTTCGGAAAATTTTTCAAAATGGAACCATTTTTATTTTTGAACCATTTTCGAAATGGAACCATTTTTATTTTGGAACCATTTTCAAAATTGGAACCATTTTAATTTCGGAACAATTTTCAAAATGGAACCATTTTTATTTTGGAACCATTTCAAAATGGAACATTTTTATTTTGAAACCATTTTTTAAAAATGGAACCATTTTTAAATTTGGAACCATTTTCAAAATTGGAACCATTTTCAAAATTTCGGAACAATTTTTAATTTCGGAACAATTTTAAAAAATGGAAGCATTTTTTTGGAACAATTTTTATTTTGGAACCATTTTTATTTTGGAACCATTTTTAAACTTGAAACTATTTTCAAAATTGGAACCATTTTCAAAATGTCGGAACAATTTTAATTTCGGAACAATTTTAAAAATGGAACCGTTTTTATTCTGGAACCATTTTCAAAATTGAACCATTTTCTAAATGAAACCATTTTTAATTTCAGACGTATTTTAGAAATAAGAATCGCATGTATATTTGTCTACTTTGGCACAGTTCTATGATCAGAATATAATAATGCAAAACATTTGACATAGAAAACATAAGAAAACCCTAGTGGTGAAAGTAGGAACATCACATGATTTGGCTAGTTGTGAATCTTATCTCCCTGTACACGCTAAAATAAATTCTGCACAACTATTCGAAATCTGAAGCACCCATATAGGAACCCCGTACTGTATCATGACTCTTCTACATTCATGGTTGCAATAATACAAAAAAAATAGGCGACAAAATGCTGGTGACCATTTAGAGTTTTAGATTATACATTGACAGCAGAAACGTTGGCAAGTCATCCACACATGTTTTCTAGGTATCTACTTGGGGCAAAAGATAACACTGGGAGTATGACGCTGTGACCAGAAAGTAGTTCAGACAATGCATACCCAAGCTTGCCCAAGCACCCGCAAGAGCATGAACAAGTTCAAAAAGCTCCCCATCACATCTGCAGCTGAGGAAACCTACTTACACTGAGAATCAAAGCAATAGAAAAGCACAGCCTAGCACGATCGTACACTATCCAGCACTCTGCTTCAGCACACCGAGGTTACATTTTGAATCAAAAATCTATTCCAGGTGAATCATTGTTTTGTCTCTCCGAAAAATGCAAGCATTTGTGTCTCACCGGGAGAAGATGTTCATCTGATTCTCAATCTGAAAAAAGTCAATTTATTAAAAGTTAGAATCAGTTTTGTTAGAATTCTCATCTTGGACATCATGTCCCCTGACATTGATTTATTAAAAACAACGGGATCCTCCAGGCTGCAAAAAGGGCGGAAAAGTAATTTGGATAACACGAACCTTGAGCCTCCATCTGGGTCGGCGACGAGGAAGGAAGGCACCTTGCAGAACGTCGAGGAAGGACGACGGAGCAAGCAGTGCGCTCGTCGCGGCAGAGCTGAATCAGTGCGCGACCCCCACCCCGATCGGGTAAGAGAGAAGAAGAATCAGGCGGATCTCTAACCACGAGGAGGGGCGGCACCGTGAAGAAGCTCGAAGAGGAACTACGGCGGAGGAAGCAGTGCGCTCGTGCGGAGGAACGATGGCGGAGCAGAACCAGTGCTTGACCCCCTCTTCGATCGGGGAAGGGAGAATAAGAATCAGGGGCGTAGCCGGAGGCGGATAGCAGCGATGCGAGCCTGCGACGGGAGGAGCAAGAGACTGCGACGTTGGACTCGCGACGGAGATGAAGCAGTCTGCTCGTCACGGCGGAGTAGAAGCAGTATGCGACCCCCGCAGGGCGAAGGGAGAAGAAGAAAGCAGGAAGAAGCAGTGCGGTGCGGTCGGGAGAGAAGTTGTGCGGCGCGGCAGAAACTGGGCCAGGCCCAAGTGTAGTCGGGGGGTACGCGGAGGTTGGTTAGCATCGCGGTACGCGATGTATAGGTTTTGCCCGGCGCAACACTTTTTGGGAATATTTGCACAATAATAGGGAAAATAAGACACCGGACAAAATTGGCCCATTAGTGCTTGGCGGGCTCGTGCCGGCCCGTTTGTTTCCTGTGCCGTGCTGGGGCCTTAAGGCCAGGCCCGTGTGCTGGCACGACACGGCCCGCCTATCTCTTAACGGGCCTGTGCCGTGCCGTGCCAGCCCGTTGGCCAGGTTTGGCAGCAACCATCAAGGACGTGGAGAAAGGGTCAGGGTTAGGCCCTAGTGGCTATAGTGATGAGTGAAGTTGGAGAAGAGAGGCGGAGAGGAAGTAATGGGTTCTATACCGCCTTGTTGTCTGCTCTTCTCTGTTGATCCAAGACCTGGCTTTAGCAGAGCTACAAAGGTACCCCTCCGTTCCAAATTAGATGACTTCCATTTGTCCACATGCGGATGTATCTAGACATGTTACAAGTATAGATACACCCGTATGTAGACAAATGAAAGTCATCTAATTTGGAACGGAGAGAGTATTGACGAGAGCGGCGACTTTAGGTAGGCCACCATACTGTTTTCAAGGACCAAACCATATGGTGAAGCTCAAAAAGCTCACGAAGCACATGACCAACATAAAGAGGAGGATTGGAAAAGGTTACGTATGTGGCCCGGCTAGGGGTGTTGATAAACCTGCCGGTGGATAACCATAATTCATACCCAAATCCATATCCACATATTTGGGTAGGGTATGGATTAAAAAAAGTTTACCCATTTTGTTTGGGAATGGGTAGGATAATTATCCAATATATCACGTCAAGAAAAAAATGGACCGAAGGCCTGTGCTGGCAGCTAGCTGCGCACACGCTACGATCGATCGGTGTGTATCGAGTTAGCTAGCTGCGCAGCGCACGTATGGCTTGCTCTGCTCGTACGGCGCGACGGCATGCCCGGTGAAGCCAGCACGTCCGTAGCTAGCTACTAGTACTGTACGTTGCTATACATATAGAATAATTGTCGCAGATTCCTCCTAGTGACGCGGCGCACAAAAGACTGCCACTAAATATAAGTGTTGGTGTAGATGGGGCACCATCACTGGCACCATCCCATAAGAAAATGTCACATACTAACAAAGTTTTAAGCAAAAAGTTCAAAATAAAACTAGAACTTGTAGGTGAAAGCTAAGTCGAACCCTGAACTTAGAATCCCCGTAATCAACACGCTGAACTATCAGATCCCGGTCTATTTTCAACCCTACGTCAGTTTGGCACGCAGGGAATGCAACAAACCAGACCGGGATAACGTGGTACTCTCATTGACAGTACGGACCCACCTGTCAGGGATTTTCTTTTGACAGAAGAAAATGTACCCGTATTTCTCTCGTCTTCCTCCCGACGAGTTCGTCGTCTACCTGCGCATGGGGGGCTGCGGCAACTTCCCGCCGGCTTAAGTGGCACGGAGAGGCCGGAAGACGAACGAGGCGATAGCCTGAGGCCCACCACGACTAGGGATGGTACAGGCGCGGACTAGGACAGCTTCTACGAGCTGATCCAGATCTTGTCCATACGGTAATGGCGTCCGCCTCCTGTAATCGATCTCTCGAACCTGCTCTCTAATTCTGGTGAGCTGAGGTAGCAGCTAGATGTAGTAGGAGTTTCTCCTTCTAGTTAATCGGGGACTGAAGCTCGAGCGCGCTCGCTATGGTCCGAGCTTTCCGTTGAATTGGAGTAGGGCGCTCTAGCTTGAGGGCCTCAGTTGTGGCTGATGCTGGTCTTGAAGGGGCCGATTGGGGTTGCTGGGAGGTAAAAAGTAAAATTGTGTAGTCTAGTTTTGAAGATTGTAATCAAATTGATGAATTTTGGGGATTTGAAGATTTCTTGCTACCCCGGTCAGCCTCGATCTTGTATGACAAGCGTTGATTTTACAGTTAAGTTCGCCCATGGATCAACTGTTACGGAGCTTGCTGCTTCTATTGAGTAGGGCAGGGGCGATCATTGCCAGACTACATGCAAGCATATTGTGGTATCGCTGCACGTAGGCAGACAACGCATTGAACGTGTACGGTGGCTACCGTGGTAGTGCTAGTGCCGGAGCAAGTTGAGAGGAGCAGGAGCGGCACTGCCTTCCAAATTCACAAGAGACGTGCTCAGAATCGGAGGCGCCGCCGAGGATGCGGGGCGAGATTGACACGGGATAGAGAGTCTAAGGTGGAAGACGTATATGACAGATGGGTCTTCTTTGTCAGTGAGAGAAAAAATTATTCAATTTAGAAATTATTTATTTTTCATTCATTAAATGGATCTAGGGTTGAAAATAAACCGGGATTTGATAGTTCAGAGTGTCAATTCCCGGGATTCAAAGTTCAGGGTTCGATTTAGCTTTTACCTACAAGTTCAGTTCAAGGTTCATTTTGGACTTTTTCCAAGTTTTAAATAGCGGGCTGTCATATTTAGCGAAAGCTTCTCGGGCAGCTAGGAAAAGCTATAGCATTGCTATAGCGATGCTATGAACATTTTGCGTTTTTGCTAAATCATTAAAAAAATGAAAAAAAACAGGCAACATCTATTCATGAATATATAAACATCTACTAGTAACAGCTAACAGAAGTACCCAGCCGAAGATCTGCTAGCTCATTCTATGGGCATGTACACATAAACATCAAGCAGTAGTGAACATCAAGCTTGTCTAGCCACTGAAATTAATTGTTTTCAGTACTTGACATTGCTACAACTACTTGAGAATGAGCCAGGGGAAGAACCGTAGAGGAAGCCAGCAGAGAGGGGTAGAAGATCCGGCGAGCGCAGCCCCCAGCCGCAGCTTGGGTCGCCTCTGAGTGCGGCCTGGGTCGCCGCCGAGCGCGGCCTCAGTCAGCAGCTTGGGTCGCCGCCGAGCGCGGCCTGGGTCGCCTCCGAGGGCGGCATGGGTCAGCAGCGGCAATCGGAGCTGGAGCAAGGGCGGCCGGAGCAGGTCGTATGCGCCGCCATGGAGCTGCTCTGTTCGCTTCGAGGAGAGATTGAAGGGGAAAAATGAACTGTCTAGGGTTACGCTTGGAGCTGCTCTGTTTGGTGGAATAGTTGGGCCGTGCCGCCGTGCAAAGGTCCAAATTTTTTTGGGCCGGAGTGGGAAGTTTAGCGCTAAACGATCGTCAATTTTAGCACGGAAGGTCTCCCAGAGGCTATAGCGCCCTATAGCCCGCTATTTAAAACTTTCTTTACTATTAAATGGGAGTTCAACGTACGTTGGTAGTCCCTTCCGTTTTCCACCTCTATTTTCCACTTTTCTCCCGAGCGTCACGCAGAATTTTCGACCCGCAGCATCTCTCGTTCGCTCCTCCCGTACATCTGCGCTGCTCCGGACCTCTCAGTTAGCTTAGGGTTCCGCTGCCGCCACCACTGCCTCCCATGCCTCTCCTGCGACAACGGGCGTCCGCGCCGTCAAGGTCCTTCCCGTGCCGCCCGCACGGCGTCGTCGCTCTGGAGCCCGCGGCAACACGGGTTGCGGCCGTGGCGGCGCAGGGGAGACCAGCGGCAAGGAAAGGCAGGGCCGCGCGACATGGCGGCGTCCGCGCCGCCAAAGGTGCTTCCCGCTCCGGCCCGTACGGCGTCCTCGCTCTGGAGCCCGCGGCATCGCGGGTTGCGGCACCGGCGGCACGGGAGGCGCAGGGCCGCGGATGCGGAGGCCAGCGCCGCGGCGGGGGCGAGGCGAGGAGTGGGGAGAGCGAGCGCGAGACATGAGCCAGCGAGGATGCGAGGAGGAAGGCAAGGGAGAAGTGCACGAACAGGAGGATGAGGAGATCGAGCGCTCAAGATCGATGTCACCGAGCCCGCACACCTCGCCTCTCCGAGATCCTCATGTTGACTAACCAGGAGTGTTGCCGCATCAGGTTTGTTTACCCTCCAGTTTGCTGAATAGATGGTCCAGGGTCTAGATTGTTGTACTGAACATTCCAGTACAACGAGTTATGAACAGCGTGCTAGCTAATTATAGTCTGTTTCTTGTATTTACAGAATTGTTTGTACCTTGATGTTGGCGCTGTTCTCGATTCCAACAGCGAGGTCGATATTTCTTCTTGTGTAGCTTCTGGTGCAGCAAATATCAATAATCATATGTTAATTGTTCATGGTTATTGTAGGTTGCATGTGGCGGCGGCGAGCAGAGCTCATCGAGCACCTTGGTAAACATGACCAATGGGTATGATCTTCCTGCTAGGTTCGTGATTTCTGCCGAACTGATGAGCATTGCAATAGTTATAGTAGACTTTTAATTGGGAATGAAGACTCTAGAGAGCCGTGTTCGAGTATTGAACTTTTTATAGACAAGCGTTGAATTAATAGCATCTTGTGTATGGGAATTATTAAACAAAGTGTGTTCATTTTCCATTTGGTATATACACACTGTTTGTTAACTATGATGGTTAATTGCCTTTCGTAAATGCAGATTTAAGTCTTTGTCTAATAATTTGAAAGAAAAAGAGGACAGTCAAATTGACCACCGAGACACGGAATTTCTAGATAATCATTGTTTTATCTACTCTTACTGTCTTATAGTTACCATTTCAAGTTGCGAAGGACGGCTCAGCAAAATAGAAGTGAAGTTGCAGGGATGATGTAAGTTCATATTGCATATGGGTGATTACTCTGGTTGTCCTCAACTTCAGACCAGCCATTACAACTGCAATACTTGATCACCATAGACCGGTTGCAACTCATACTAATTATATGGTTTAATGCTCCATGCTACATTTCGTACTGTAAATCCTATTGCAGTTTGGCGGCAGCTTTCTTCACACTGCAATTTGAACGCCATTTCTAAATTTGAATAAATACTTGTTGTAAGATATCAGAGAACATGTACATGTCTATCACCGAAGTATGATGATTGATATCATATATTTCCTTCATATGTGATCATGCTTATCGACTTGTTTTGTAGGTGAGTCGGTCCAAATACTTCTACACGTCCCTTTGATATCGATAGTGGTCTTTTTGCATGGCGTATTAAAAGCTTTGACAGATGGATACTTACATATTATAATGGTATATTAAAAGTTAATTGTACTGTGTTTGGTTATTTATGTTACTTAAACAATAGGGTTCTCTAAAATTGTTGGCTCGAGTTGCAAATATGTACAATGTATAATCCAATTTTATACATTGCTACTATAATAGAAAGAATAAAAGTTATTTTCTACCCTGAGATCACTTAGTTGCATTGCTTCTGTTTCATCTCCATAACTTGTAATTTTCTCAAGATCTTCCCTGGTTGCAGAATATAGAATATCAGGACAGCTCCAAATTTCAATCTGGGTGAAATGGTTAAGACCAGACTTCAAGATTAATCTCTGTAATGAACATGTTCAAGATGAATGTACTGAAGGTATATACCTTGGTCCTCTTTTGCAGTAGACTTGCTTTCAGCTTCTTACACCGGGAGAAAACCATTGCTTTCATGTTCAGATGGGGATATATATATTGTGAGGTGGATCTTCACCTTCGATAAAAAATGCATTTCTTATATTCTGTATAAATCTTTTATCTTCTTTTCTGTGTGGGAGATGCAGAGATATTTGAATTAAGCGGATAGCACATATTTGGTATTGTCATGCTGCGAGCTGTATCCCGCTAAAAGGATTTTGATTATGTAGCATGCATGAGTTTTTTATCCTTAAGCATCATGCACGAGTTAACAACGAATTTGTACAAGTTTGTTTTTTGCCGCCGAGTATGTATATAATGGTTATACTCTTTCAGCTTCTGTGACAATATTCTTGTATGATTGGTGTTTTTTCTCTATTCACCACATGGTATTCAATATAAGAGACCTTGAACATACATGAGAAATATGTGCTGCAGTTAACGTTTGCATTTTCTTCTTTAGGGGTTATGATCTACACGATGTATGGAAAATGATGCTAAGCAACCAGGAGGGGATATGGATACTACGCTAGCAAGCCAGTGAAGAATTATACAGAACATGAGAAGATGTGGTGCACCATATTCTTCACCAAATGGCATGCTCGTATTTTTCCTGTTATATTACTTCAGAAGTGTAATGACTATATTATGAAAAGGATGCATAAGGCTGAATAAGGCAAACCGTAATTGTCATGAACTTTGTATATCCTACCATTGGCTTTCGAACAAGGCAAACCGTAATTGTCATGAATAAGGCAAACCTATTATTGAACAGCTCGTTTGTTATTAAGGCTCTCGTATAAGAAATGGACCTACAAGAGAATATGTTGGCTGTTCGAGCGGGTTGAAGCGGGAGCGCACCCGAGTATCTCAACATTGGTCGGAAAGGCCAAAATTTTGAACAATGCTTAATTTCATCGATGCTGAGTTTGTGAAAGCATGGTTAAATATTGTATTGTTGCTTTCAAACAATGTCTGAGTAAATGTATATAGGTTTTAGTTACTAATTTGGGACAGATAAAATTCGTTTTAAAACTACTTTCTTGGGAACACAAAATAAAATAGTGTTATGACTTAGTACGAGCTTATACACTCTATGGCGACGTCGATGTATGATATTTGTATATTATGGATGTGTATGATAATTATTAATTCAAGTCGCGAACATGAACTAACTATATGTGTTGCGCTTCAAACTATATATTAGCATCAGATTATTACCTTTTACAAAAGAATCGTACTAATATGAAAATACTACCACCTCCAATCCATAATAATAGTTTTAATTTAAATTAAGCCCTGTTCAAAACTACATCCCTTATTTTGGACCAGAGGGAGTATTTACTTTCTTTTACTATACATGTGATTCTAACATGTCTAAAGTTTTTTCATATATAAAATTAATCAATCCGTAGCAACGCACGGGCATTCAACTAGTACATACTAACATCAGTGATGGTGGATGACTTCATCAATGATGTCATGTGATTTTTTTAGAATTTATTCCTTTAAAAAGTTCAATATTAGATTTCTTTTTTCTTTTGTATTTTTTACTGTTTCCCTTTTTCGTAAGTAAAAATTTATTATGGGAATAATTTCCCCAATTACATTTCATTAAATAATAATATTTTTCACGTGTTATTTTTTGGAATTATTTTTTTGGGTGTAATATTAATTATTTTTATCTAATTCTAAGAGTTGTCGGTTACCCAAGAACCCAAAGTGGGATCAAGGTAGAGACACGAGAACAGGAGAACTGAAGGAAAACATTGAAAACTGGTAAGAGTAATGGAGTAGAATAGTTGGAAGCAATTCTCTAGGAACAACGATGATGTCAGAAAACCTAATACATTTATTGGTATGTTTATCTTAATAACCGAGGTTACCCGAGCAACGGAATAGGGACAAAATTGGACTATTGAATCCATAGTGTTGTCTCTCTTATGGATGGTCCGCAAAGTGGACAGTTTCTATTAGCATTCTATCTCTCTCAACCGTTTACACCGACACTTATATTCATTTCAATCCATGGGGACTAATATTGTGCAGTCAACAATCACACAACATCATGAAAGAATATTACCACATCCATACCACATGTAACATGTTTTCATTTTTGCGGAATCATGATTAATCCATAATGTATACAAATAGAACCTCGGATCCGTATTCTATGTCGTGTGATTTCAGCTAAGCTAGTACAACCAACTTGTGTAGCGTGCGCCACCTTTTTTCGCGATAGGAGACAGTATGCAGGGGTTGACCGCTCGTACAAGGGTTGGCCAACAAAAATTCGTATCTTACCCCAGCCCAAAACCTTCTCTGGGCCCATCTAAGTCAGGCCGTACATAATGGCCCATAGCCCACGCTAAAATCTGCTCATGTATGCGTTCGATCCAGACTAAGAGCATCACTAGCAGAGCCCTTAAAAGTCCAACCCTTAAAAGGGGAATAAGGGTCGAGAAATGGCAGTTTTAAGGGTTGGAAACAGAGGACGTAGATCCAGTACCCTCAAACCCAACCCTTAAAACAGAATATTCCGTTATAAGAGCTTGGTTTGAGGGCACTGCTAGATGCCACAACCCCAACCCTTAAAACAGACATGTATGTTTCATCAAAAATTTCATAGAACAATAATAGTTTGAACAAAACAATAATCATTCTAGTTATTATTACAACATCAAATAGTAGTTTCAAACACATAATAATCATTCAAATTATTACAACAAGGGTTTTTCGAAATTACAAGAATTGTTCGAATCAAATAGGACATGGAAAAGTAAAACAATGGTAGATCATTGGTGTTGGCGACGACGCCCATCTAGCTGCCAATCGTGCTCGATAAGATCCTTCTGCAGCTGGCAATGAGTGTTGGCACTCTCAATATCTCGATGTGTTTGGAGAAAAGCTTCTACGCGATTTGGGTTTCTTTCCGGTTGCACTCGGGTTCCAACATTGTCATAGAAACAAGGCAAATTCAAACCCCTCTCATCCTCAAGGATCATGTTGTGTAGAATCACACAACATTTCATAATGTTCTTTAGGGTTTTCTTGTCCCAAAAACGAGCTGGACCCCGAACTATGGCAAACCTTGCTTGCAATACACCAAAAGCTCTCTCAATGTCCTTGCGCGCTGACTCTTGTGCCTTGGTAAAAGTAGCCTCTTTTTTGGTTAAGGCCACTCCATTTTTCTCCTTAATGGCCTTCACAAGAGTTGCCCACTCAGGATAAATGCCATCGGTGAGATAGTATCCCATTGAGTACTCATTGTCCATGACTTTGTAGTTGCAAGGTGGAGCATCTCCAGAAACTATTCTAGAAAATAAAGGGGATCTTGCTAGCACATTGATGTCATTGAGTGTTCCCGGTAAACCGAAAAATGCATGCCAAATCCACAAGTCCTCCGATGCTACGGCCTCAAGCACAATGGTAGGATCATGGCTTTTACCACAATACATACCATGCCATGCTTTTGGACAATTTTTCCATGTCCAATGCATGCAATCAAGACTACCAAGCATGCCCGGCCATCCCCTTTTTTCATTCATCTCCATCAACCTCTTTGTATCTTCCTCATTGGGTGCTCGGAGATACCAATCACCATACAAGCGGATGATCATTTTGGCAAACCTACGGACGGACTCCGTGGTTGTATCTTGGCCAATGCGAAGATACTCATCGGTATAGTCCGCAGGTACGCCATAGGCTATCACCCGCATGGCAGCCGATATCTTTTGGAATGCACTAAACCCCCATGGTGCCGGCGGCGTTTCTACGCCGCTTGAAATAGTCGGAGTTGGCCTCACAATCCTTCACAATTTTCACAAACAAACTACGGCGCATTCGGTACCTTCTCCGGAAGAGGCGAGGTGGGTACGTTGGTACCTCCGAGAAGTAGTCTTGCAACAGTTGGTCGTGCCCGCCAGCGCGGTTTCTGGGGATGCAAATGCGACCCATCTGAGACCCCCTTCTCTGATCGAGCATCTTCGCTCGGTCCTCTATATCTTGCACGGCGAGGACGACGACCATCAACTCGGCATCGTCGTCTTGAAGCAAATCATCGATGTCGGAATCATCCGACGACGACCAACCCGAACCATCGGTCATGGAATCATCGGTGTTCATCTACAATATACAAAATATAGTTAGTTTGATTTGCTACAAATTAAAACAAGCAAAGAAAAGGGGAAAGAAAACATACCGTAGTTGCACGGAGCGGCGGCATCGTCGAGGGAGCCGGTCGAGGGAGCGAATCGCGGCGGCGTCGAGGGAGCTGCGGCCGGGCTGGAGGCGGAGGCGGCGGCTGCGGGCGTCGAGGGAGCCGCGGGCGACCAAATCGCGGCGGCGGCGTCCAGGGAGATGCGGGCGAGCTGGGCGAGAGGGCGGCGACGGCTAGAGCCGGGCGAGGTGGCGGCGTGGCGGCGACGGGTGGATCCGGCCGATGGAGGGCCGGAGGAGCTCGCGCGAGGCCGGGGGCGACCAAATCGCGGCGGCCGGCGACTGGCGCGGGTGCGGCGCGCCGGACTGCCGCTGGCGTGAGGTCGGGCCGGGGAGGGGCGGGCGACGCGAGTGGAGGGGCGGCGGGGCCGGCCGGAGGCGGAGGCGGCGGCGACGGCGGGCGCGGTCGGTGACGACGAAGCGGAAGCTTCAGCCCGCGCGTCCTGGACGGCCGAGTAGGGGTCGCCTCCAGTTTTCCCCTCCAACCCTCACCTGTACAGGTTCGTAAACGAAAATAGGGGTCAACCCTCAAACTTTTTTACAGTTTTAAGGATTTAAGGGTTCTGCTAGTTCGTTTTTTCCCTCCCGAACCCGTAAAAAGCGGTTATTTTTAAGGGTTGGCCCTTTTAAGGGCTCTGCTAGTGATGCTCTAAGCACGTTCTCGGCGTTTGCCGCACCTACTGACCACCAGGGCTCCACTCATCTCAGCACTAACCCAAGATCGATTGAGCGGCGGCCAGCCATTCCCGGACTCCAGCGATTTGACGCCATGAACTCGGCAGCCGGCTCACGGAAATCGGCGGCAAGTCACAACGACTCAGCGAGCCAACGAGCGGCAGCGTCGGCAGAAGATTGAAACTAGAGATTTAGCCGCTCCAGTTCAGGTAATTAATAGTTCACAAATCAATTCGAAAAACTAAACTTGCGTGCAGCCAATTGCTTGCACTTCTGTACTCCCCTCTAGTCTCTAGCAATCAAATCATCCCTAAGGGCAAAGTCTAAAATTATATTATTTTCGATTTGTGTCGAAGAGAAAACGATGTGATGTTAATGTAGAGTCCTCTAAGCAGTCCGTCCTGCAATTGGGCAAGATAATGCATCAAGAGAGATTAACTTGGATGAGTAGCCTTTATAATTCCCCCAGTCGGAAAAGAATTCATCTGTACACCAACAATCCTAGGAAGCAAAAGATGATATAAGGTGAATATATTTAACTTGTTTGCTGCTTTTAATCTGGAGAGGTTAGTGGAGCTAGTTATGTTTTATCCGGATGGTTTTTATCCAATGAAATTGGTTGCTCTTCGTCCCCATCTTAGCAAATATATTGACAATGGAAGAGCAGACAATTTGTTTTGTGATTTGAGTCACATTGGTGTTTTGCTAAATCATTAGGGACACAAATAAGCATGTATCTTTTTCTTTGGTCTATCAATGCTGAAACAAGTGCTAATTTTGCCAGCTGCCATGGTGTCAGTGGAGAGATACTTCTAATTAATGAATATTGTCGAGAATGTGTTGTGGAATAGTGGGGAGATACTTCTCATCAATGAATATTGTTAAGAATGTGTTGTGGAATAAAAGTGGCGAGCTCTTCATGAGTCATTGTCTCATGTGATTTGTGGAGAAAGATATGTCTTCCACTATTACTAAGGATGTCGTGATTGATTGCTTTAAGAAATGGAAAAATCGAGAAGGGAAATTATAAAATGTATGTGAGTCCAATCACATGTTTCAGTTATCCATATTTCTCTCGCCTTCAATTATTTACATGCACTTTTGGTTTTTCTTATCGTCTCCATACTCCAGGATGCTGCAAATGAGGCCATGGAATATTTTTTTGCGAGTTGCGACTTTATTCCTCATTAATGTTTATAAATAGGTGGATCTAGTACGTCATCTAAACGGTATGCCATGTTTCAATAATTTGCACACTTTCATCGCTTGTATTATCTTTTAGCGCTGCATTATGGTATGGGATATGACGTGGTACAAATTTCCATTATATTAATGTAATCTGCATAGCTCTGTATAGTAGTCGACCCCATCGCCGAATTTTTCTAGATTCGCCCCTGCAAATATGTCAAGCCTAACCAACATTCTGATTGTAGACATTTGAGTGACTATTCAGAATACTTATAATAGAGGCAAATATATATTATTATTGAAAGCAAATTCAGAAGCAGTTTTTATTAATGGAGTTTGATTTGGAAAGCCCAAGGGGATGGGCCGCATGTTGAGTAAATATACCCAACGTCCCAACATAGCGTGATCTGATGACAATGCAGTGGTTTGATGGGATGCTAAGAATCGTAGTGCCATCGTAATGCTGGCCTCGAAGCCCATTCTGTTCAGTTGCTTGATTTTTTTTTTGTGCATAAACATCCATGAGTTAACCGAGTTTATTCGGTAGCGCACTAGCGATTCCTGCCAGGGACTCGCCCATGGATGGAACGGAGCACCTGACGGCCCGAAAGCCCTACTCCAAACAGACACGCCAGTTATCCTCACTTCCTAGCTCCTCCACCATCCAGAGCAGAGCATAGAAATAGTGTGCATGTCCTCGCAAGTTCCCATATGTCCTTCTTACCACAGTTTTATTTTTATTTCCTTTTTTGTTCATTGTTCTTTCTTTTTTGTTTCTTTCCTTTTTTCACTTTTAGTTTAATTTTTCTTATGGTTTTATTTAAATTAGGGATTTTTGTTTCATGATTATAATTTTTTTGTTCCATTTTGTTTTCCATATATCGTTGCGATTGATTTATTTAACGAGTGCTAAAATGTGTTCCATTTAATCAAAAAAATTGTTTTCCGGTAGTCGTGATTTGTTCCCCATGTTTTACACCTTGTTCTGCTTGGTCTAATTTGTGTTTATCTTTTACAGGTGGATTTTTTCACCTGCTATAATTTTTTGGCCCAAAATCTGTTATGCTTGTAGATGATATTTTGTTCTTTGGGCATTAACTTGTTTCCCTTTGGTCCAAAGTTAGATTCGGTTAAAATTCGTGATTCGCTCTATTTGTGCTGAAAGTTGTTTTCACTTAGTGTGAAGTTCTTGTTCCACATGTAGTTTTGATTTGTTCCACTGTTTACTAACGTTTCATTCCGCTTGTAGCCATGATCTTTTCATGGGTGCTCAAAATTTATTCCAATTGGCTTAGTTCTCTTATACTTGTGATTTGTTCAGTAGATGCTAATCTTCTGTTCCATTGGTCGCACTATGTTGTTCTACCTCTAATTTCAATTACCTATGTAGATGTGGTTTGTTCTTTAAGAAACTAAAACTTTGGACCACATGTAGTCGTTTCTAACTAGTTTAGATGTTCGGACATAGAGTTCCCAATATGTTCATACACCTTAGGTCTTAGGCTGGTGTTCAATACTCTGTAGTGAGAGAGTAGCGATGTCGTAAGAATGGTGTGGTGTTTGATCTATCCCAATTGTCCGCAAAGGGGTAGGTTTCTTGTAAATACATGTGCCTTCTCTAAAATTATGGTACGCGCTCTTGTATTCTAAAAAACATATATACCACACTGTTGGACTAGCAAGTACAACAGCGCACTCGAACGAATGAACCGATTTTTTTTTGGATGGGCTTGTGGGCCTTTCGGCTAGGCCATGCGCTCCTCTCATGCTGATTGGTCGATCTCAGGGAAGGAAATCGCCTCAGTAACCTATAACTCATACTCAATTTGAGAACACTATCGTAGAAACAAGCCCATGTTTAAAGTCCATCCGGATATATAACCTGCTTGGATAAAGTTCGTGTCAAAAAATAAACCCATGTTGAAAGACCAATAAATTTTTAGAAGTAATCACAGCGGTTCACATCGATCACAGTTTGCTTTGTTGTCATCTTTGAAGAATTCCATGTAAATAAGATAAATCTAGAGTTTAAGGAAACGAAGCAAGCAGAAAATTCAAACCTAATGGTGCAACTTAAAAATTGAGGTGACAAACAAAACAAATCTACGCGCGCGCTGATCCTACAGCTTCAGGGTTAGGTCAATCCCGTCAGCAGTCTCCTCCTGATTAACTTCATGCAGGCCTACAAGGTGACCTCCATCTCCAGTCCCGCGGTATCCGTCCACCGCCGGCGCTGAAGACGACGGTGCCGGAGCAAGGCCGCCGGTGCCAGTTTGCCGTGGGAACGACGGCGGGACCGTGCGGGTAAATGGATGGTAGGAGTGGATGCGCCACGCGATGAACTGCGGCGCGTAGAAAGCCCTGCGCATGCTGGCAGCTGGCGGCGTGGGACGACGACCGCCAGTTGCTTGCCGGGCTCCAAGCCAGGCGAGGCGGCTTGTAGAGGGCCTCGCGCAGGTCCTTATGCGCCTTCTGGTGCCCGCCAAGCGCCCGCGGGCACTTGAACGTGCGCGGGCAAAACTTGCACTTGTACGCCGGTTTAGTAGCCGACAACGGCGGCGCTAAATGGCGGGCGCGAGACGACGCCGCGTTCTCGCGCTGCAGCCTTAGCATGCTGTCATCAGCACGGGTCCCCAGCGACAGGGTCGTGTCGGCGGGGAAGGGGAACGCGGCGGAGAAGTCCATCTGCAGAGAGCGAGACCGAAACTAGCTAATTGGCTGGATTGTTTGGAGATCTGCACCTACGTACTCTCGTTTTCTTGCTTCTTCTGATCTATGGTTGGGTTTATATAGCTAGCGTGAGGGACCCGATAGTCTACAGGGGTATAGCTAGGAGGAATACCTAGAAATGGCAGCAAGTGAAAGCGCTGTTTCCGTATTTGTTTATGTCTAAAGTATTTCGCATTTCGAGAACTTGCCTGTGGCAAGATGGTTAGGAGGGTGATTGTACCCCCAGCCCATCAGAGTTCAAACCCCAGGTTTGACGCTGGTGTTTGTCATTTAAGGCGGAATATTTTTCAGTGGGAGGCGACGTTCCCGTCGACAGCGAGGCGCCCGTGGTGACTTCGTCAATCTCAAGACCCAATCCCGCGGCTCAGTCTCTCGGAGATGCTCATAGGGGTAGGGTGTGCGTGTGTGCGTTCATAGGGGTGAGTGTATGCGCGTGTATGTGAGCGTCTGCGTTGTTCTGTGTTTAGCAAAAAAGTATTTCGCATTTCTTTCCATATCTTTTGAGTACGCTTCAATGAATGGTGGCCTGTTATGCACATGCTCATCCCCTCATGCTTGATAACTGGATCAGTAGAAGGGTATTAATTTTGCAAATATGCCTAAAGACTTGGATACTCTGATTTTATCATATGGTCGTACACAGGCTGGTCTGCTTATCTGCTCACTCCATTTTCAATGGTACCATTTTATGAGATAAATTGCAGCTTCTGATAGAGCGAATATATATATTAATGTTTTCGGCTACGTATCTTTTACTACTTGGTTTAGCGAGTTTTAGCTAAGGCCCCGGATGGATTGACGCGGAGGTCAATGTTATTTTTGGAACTTTTTCATGGGCGGATGGGGAGACGCGGGGCATTGACGTGTTTCTTGTGCGGAGCATCCCGCTCTAGAGTCTGGTTTATTACGATGGAAGCCGGGTTTTAGCTTGAGGTCGTTATCTCGATCTTTTCTGTTTCTCTTGTGGTTTTCTTGGTTTCTTTATCTCTCTTCTGGTTTTCGTTGATTTATGCATCAAAACTTGCAACAAGAGTTTGAAGTATAGAAGAAGTCAAAATGAAACACAAAACTGGACATCAATGAAATACACGATGATAACTAAAAATCTCAAATATGTATAATATAACATATACATCTAAGACACACACATATACCTATACAAGTAAGGGGGATTTTCTTGAACACCCGTGCAGTAATTATAAGGATAAGTAAGGAGTTACGAGGAATCGGGAAGATAAAGCGATCACAGGAAGGGGTGAAAAGCAAACATGGATACTTCACACATTCAGGTTTGGCCTGCTGGCAGAAAATACAAGATTTCATATCGTCCAGCAAATAAGCTTTCATTCCAGTCCAACGAAACATTGAACAAATCCTCTGGTAAGTCATAGAAAATCCAGAATGCTTGAGTAAACCATTATGGAGTTTATAATGTGGATGAGAATCAGTGAAGACAGACAATCGTTGTAATAATTTGTGGGCCTTGGAATCACCCTGATAACTGAGAACAATATCCTCTAACCAAGCAGTCGGATAACCAGAAATAGCCAATGATTCACAAGAAGAGTCGGACCGTCTCGTGAGTGCATGAGCAGTTGCATTGTTAATATCTTTCGTGTACACTATTTGATAGGACATGCCCATCAACTTAGTCAGAGCTTTCTGTTGCTATTCAGTATGCAACCTTTAGCCAGTCAAGTGGACCAAACTCTTCTCATCTGTTCTGATCAGAATACTTTTTGACCTGCATATAAGATTGCTATCATTCGATAGCTAAACAAAAAGGCAAATCTTCTTTCTCATAGACAAACAATGTGGTATTTCTAAGACCCAATGTTCTGCTGACAAAAGCAAGTGGGTGACCTTCCTGATCCAATGCCCAAATCACAAGCATTAGTTGTGATCACAAATTTCTAACTAAAGAATCTGGTAATGCTAAGACGCGAGTAGAGACAAGAGCTTTCTTGAGGGTAAGAAATACTTCTTGAGTTGCAGGTGTCCACGCAAAAACAGCCCCAGTTCTTGAGAAGTGATGTTAAGGGTTTGCTAATGATCCCATAATGCTGGCTAAACATTCTATAATAACAAGCAATATTCTGAAATCCTCTAACCTCTTTAACATTCTTTGGTATGGGCCACTATTTTATAGACTCGATATTGTCCCACTAATAACATGCCCCGGATAAGCAACCTTAGGCTAAACAAATGCAAACTTTGATAATTTAACTTTCCACTATTGCTACTCAAGAATAAACAACAACTAATGCACATGATCCAAGTGATCAGATACGGGCCAAGGAATAAACCAAGGCAAATTTCCTCAAAACAGGAGCCAAGGAATTATTCATGGCCCTTTAAAATGTTCCAAGAGCACCAGTTAATCCAAAGGCCATTACAGTGAACTCATAATGCCCATTATGAGTCTGGAAGGCAGTATTAAAGGCTGGTAAAGAAATCTTGATCAAAGCGGTAGCACAAGCAATCCCAACATATGCTATGGCCTGTTTTGATTTAACCAAAAGTCTGTGTGATGATATTGCACAATCCATTTGCTGTTTCTGGTGGGCACAGCAGGATGATGAACACAAAGCACACTGGATTAGCCGGGAGAAAATGATGCGTCCGAAAGAAGAGGGAGGTCTTGGGTTCCGCGTCATCCATTCTTTTAACCTTGCAATATTGGCCCGACAATGTTGGCGGCTACTAAAAGCACCGAACTCCTTGTGTGCAAGAGTACTGAGAGCGAAATATTTCAAAGATGGTGACCTCCTGAAAGCAGTATGAGCTATGTTTTATGTAGTATCCTACAAGGGCCTGAGGTGTTCAAGAAGGGAATGATCTGGCGAGTTGGGGATGGCGCAAAGATCCATGTCTTATCGGACCTCTCGGGGCAATCAGGTCATTACTAAAGTTGAGGAACTTCTTGATCATATTTCTGGGTCGTGGGATGACCTGTTGGTGCGCCAAACTTTTACTGAAACTGATGCAGAAACTATCCTCCGAAGACCTATCTGTGAGGATGAAGTAGATCATGTGGCTTGGCATTAAGATGAAAAGGGTGTATTTATGGGGAAAGGAATGGTCCCTTGCAGAGGCTCCTTTAACATGTAAGTCTGAATACGACCATACGTCCACTCTCTCCCCTAGCCCGCTCCCCGCCGTCCCCGGCCACCCGGCCCCGGCGTCCACCTCCCTCGCTGGCTGCCTCCCGGCACCGGCGCCCACCTCCTTCTCTCCCCATGGCTGGTCGTTCCCCCTCCTCTGCTGGCGGCCGTCAGACTCCGGGTCGTGGGCTGCAGTGGCAGCCGCGACCCTCCTCGAGCCCTTCGTCCGCGGCCTCGGCGTCCCGTCGGAGCGACGAACGTCCGGTGGTCTCGGGTCTTGGGCTCTCGGCCTCCTCGGCGCCGGCCAGCCCTGAGGTGAACTCGGGTGCGGCGCCGGTGCAGCGCGCGCAGGACAGGCTGGAGTGGCTTGTGCCCAGGCCGTCCAGGAGATCCATGTGGCGGCGTCGCAAGGAGCGCCAGGCGGAGGCCGGCCCTTCCGAGAGATGGATCGTTGCACCGGAAATGGACGGCCTTTGCTTCAAGTGCTGTCAACCCGGCCACCCCAAGCGCGAGTGCCCGGACAAGGTGGTCTGCCTCCGTTGCGGCATGGAGGAGCATGAAGCCAAGGACTGCGAACAGCCTCAGAGCCCTTTGTCGGAGGACGAGCTCAGGCGTAAGGCGCTTGACATGGCGGCTCGCCGTGCGGCTCTCAAGCGGCCCTTGGCTGGCCAAGGTATCTGCGACCCAGGCCACCCGCGCCACCGTCTCCGTGTCCCCACACCGCCACCTCCTTCGCCGCCGCCGCCGCCACCTCCCTCATATGCGGCTGTGACTTCCTGGCCGACGCTCTCCCCTGTGCCCCTGGATCTGCCTGAGGCCCCGCTCTGCATCGTGAGGCGGTCAACCAACATCAATGCTCTGGAGCACCGGTCCCCGATCTCTGGCGAGCTGGTGCGCGAGGCACTTCATCTGCACCGGGACGTCCCCCTCGACGGTTGTTCGGTGCACGTCTACCAGCCGGAGGACTTTCTCCTAGTCATGGCCACGAGGAAGCTTCGCGAAGCGGTCATGGCCAGGCCTCTGATCTCTCATCAGGGAATCACCCTCCGTTTCCGCCCATGGACTTGGCTTGCGCATGCCACCAAGGAAACCATGCGCGCTAAGGTGGATTTGGTTCTGGAAGGAGTACCGCCGCACGCCTGGGATCACGAGACGGCGAGGGAGTTGCTGGGTACGTCGTGCGCCGTTGAGGAGTTCGACGCTCGTACGCGTTCCCGTGATGACCTTGCCCTGTTTCGTCTGACGGCATGGACCAGTGAGCCGGCGGCCATCCCGCCGGCGCGGACGCTTGCTATCCCGGAACCGGAGCAGGAAGGCAGCCTGACGGCGGAGCGTCGTCCGGAAAAACTGGAGCTGATGAAGTACAAGGTCCTCATCCACATTGATCGACTGGAGGAAGAGGTTACGGCTGCAGATGGCTGGGTGTTCCATGCATATTCAGATAGCGGCCAGAGCAGTCTCCCCAGCCCTCCGAGTGCTGGCAGCGGAGGTCGCACATCTCGACACCTACCCTGGCAGCGCGGCGTGCCGGACAACCGTGGGCGCGCCGCCGGCGGCTCGCCGGCGAGTGGTGGCCAGAGATCGTACAGGCAGGCGGTATCCCAGTCGTTAGACTGGCAGCTGCCGCCGATGGAGGGTTGCAGGAGCGTCCACGTGGTTCGTACGGAGCGTACGATCATGGCGGCCGTTCCTTTGCGCCATTCTTGGGGTGGCCAGGGGCCCGCCACTGCGCCGACAGTCCCTGCCTGCCCTAGGCCGCTGGTTGTCGATACGCCTGTGTTGGAGGAGGAAAGCAGACCGGGTCAAGGTGAAGTGTCTGCGCGGGAGAGCTTCGTGCCACCATTTCAAATCCTGGCACGCCCCACTGTCACTGATCAGCTGCCAACTCCTGTTGCGGATACTGAGTTGGCCAATGAGGCGGCGACACGCAGAGAAGAAAAAGGAGCTGGATGCCTCAGATCAGATGTGCAACAGGCAGCCTTACAAAGCGGCTCTGTTCCCTGCCCTGGCGACGGCCTAGCAGCTTTGGACACCTCTGAGACAGTGGGACAGTCGTGGACTTATGCTGAGTCGGTGCCACGGGAGGCAGGAAGGATCGGGAGAGGGTTACTTTACCGTCTCCCTCTCCGCTGGATCACTTGAGGTGGGCCAAGGGGCTCCTGCTGCTGAGATGGCCCTTGAAGCCCACAATGCTCAGGCCCAACCAGACTTGGAGGTGGCCCAGCCCGAGCCCCCGTTCGCTGGACCAAATTTGCAGGCCACTGCCTAGGTTGAGAGTCAGGGCTCGCAGTTACCAGAGCAGTGCGAGCAGGGAAATCTGGGCGGCATACCGCCGGCGGAGGCGGCCGCCATTGCCAGGATGAAGACCTTTTGTTCCAACATTCTCAAGACCCTCGCCCCTCCTCTGCTGCGTGAGATCGAGTTCTCCCGCCTTAGACCAGAGGCGGAGCCCTTCACCCCACGGCGAACCACGCGTGCGTCGGGCAGCAAGCCACCGCCGCCGCCCTCTGCTTCCAAGCGGGCTTCCGCGGCTGAGACGGCGCTGCTAAAGGCGCTTGGCATCGCTCCGACCGACTTGGAGGTCAACGACGACGCCCTGTGTGAGCTTCGACAGTTCTTTGACTCTCCTCTCAAAGAGCGTCAGCTTCGGGCAATTGCCATGATCTTTGGTAAGACCGTTCCCTCTCGTGGTGATTTGATCAAGGAGTGCCAGAGCCGGATCAGCGTAAGCGTCCAGTGAGCGCTGGAGCTAGGAGTGGAGTTCCCTCTAGTATCTTTATGGATTTAGTGCTAGAAATTCTCAGTTGGAATGTAAAGGGGCTTAATGACCCTAGGAGAAGAGATGCAGTGCGTGAGTTCATAGCTACAATTCATGCTAGTTTGGTGTGTCTCCAGGAGACAAAATTGAGTGTAATTGACCAATTTGTGGTTATGCAATGCTTGGGGCCATCTTTTGATGGCTTTTCGTTCTTGCCGGCGATTGGAACCAGGGGCGACATCTTGCTGGCCTGGGACTCCTCTGTTTTTTATGTTAAAAATGTTACATTCGATTCTTTCTCTCTTAATGCAGAGGTACAGTCCAGAGATAACATGGCTTGGTGGATCACAGTTGTGTATGGGCCTCAAACATCGGAGGAGAAGATCCAGTTCTTGCAGGAACTGTCGGAGAGGCGCATCTTATGCCCAGGCCCGTGGCTTGTCATCGGTGATTTCAACATGATTCTGAGAGCTGCCGAGAAGAACAATCAGAACCTGGACAGAGCCAGCATGGCGAGATTCAGAGCCTTTGTTGCCTCTCAAGAATTAAAGGAGGTATATATGCACGGCAGAAGGTTCACCTAGAGCAACGAGAGGCTTGCCCCTACCATGACCATGATCGATAGGGCTTTGATTTCGGTCGACTGGGACTTGCTCCACCCTGATGCGATCCTTCAGGTTCTGTCCTCTTCAGTATCTAATCACACACCGCTGCATTTGTCACTTAATGCTGGGCACCGCCCCAAAAGGAGATTCAGATTTGAGAATTTTTGGACACGCCTAGAGGGCTTTGAGACTGCTGTGCAGGAGGGATGGCAATGTAATCCAAATATCACCGATCCTTTCAAAAGGCTGAACGAATTGCTCAGAAATACGGCATCGCATCTACAAGCTGGGAGCCAAAGAACAATTGGAAACATCAAGCTGAAACTCGCAATTGCCAACATTGTCATCCACAAACTTGACGCTGCCATGGACATCAGGCTGCTCTCCCCTGAGGAAGTTTGGCTTAGACGTACTCTAAAAGGCCTGGTGTTGAGTCTTTCTTCTCTCGAGAGAACCATGGAGAGGCAGCGCTCTCGGTTAAGATGGCTCAAGGAGGGAGATGCAAACTCCAAGCTTTTTCGTGCAGTTGCAAACGGGAGGCGACAGAAGAATTTCATCCCTGCTATTAGAGTCAACGGGCAGCTGTGCACAGACCAACTAGGAAAGGAAGAAGCATTTTTTGAAGCCTACAAGAACTTGCTGGGCTCGGTCAGTAACAGAGATTTCTCATTGGACCTACCTAGCCTTGGTCTTGAACCACAAAATCTAGATGGCTTGGATGATATCTTCACGGAGGATGAGGTCTGGTCGGTCATTAAGGAGACGCCAGCGGATCGAGCCCCTGGGCCTGATGGTTTCAGTGGTGCCTTTTACCATAAGGCTTGGCAGTGGATTAAGCGAGATGTCATGGCTGCTATGTACAAGCTATATGTTGGAGATGGCTGGGGGTTTGAAAAGCTGAATAGAGCTCTCATCACTCTCATACCGAAAAAGCCTGATGCTCTAGAAGTTGGAGATTATAGGCCCATCAGTTTAATCCACAGTTTTGCCAAACTTTTCTCCAAGCTAATTGCAACTAGACTAAGGCCTAGAATGGAGCTACTAGTCAGCACAAATCAGTCTGCTTTCATTAAAAAAAAGGAGTCTCCATGATAATTTTATGCTGGTTCGTCAGCTGGCACGAAAGATCAATACACGGAGAGAAAAAGGTGTACTTCTGAAACTTGACATCTCGAGAGCTTTCGACTCAATATCTTGGGCCTTCCTGTTTGAAGTTCTAAGGCAACTAGGGTTCAGTGATTTGTGCTTGTCCTGGCTGGCCATTCTTATGCGCACTGCTAGCACCGAGGTGTTGGTTAATGGAGTTCCTGGCAGGAGAATTTGGCATGCCAGAGGCCTGCGCCAAGGCGATCCACTCTCGCCAGTCCTTTTTGTCTGCGGCATGGAGGTGTTAACAACCTTGATAGTCTGGGCTGTGCAGCAGAACCTGCTTGCAAATATTGGAGGGTGTGGACCAAAGTAGCGGATTTCTATCTACGCGGATGATGTGGTCCTCTTTGTCAAGCCTAATACTGAAGACTTGGTGGCAGTTAGAGAATTACTGCATATTTTTGGGAGAGCTTCTGGCCTGACAATCAACTACACGAAATCTTCGGCTACTCTGATCAGAGGGACAGATCTTGACACTAGACTGGTGTCGGATATGCTACAGTGCCCTATACAATGCTTCCCAATTAAATACCTTGGACTGCAGCTAGCCTTGAGATCCCTAACTAAGGCTGAATGGCAACCGGCTATTGATCGCTTCATTGAGTGCATCCCAGCATGGCAGCGTGGTTTGATTGCTAGAGATGGAAGGCTTACCTTGATTAACTATGTCATTGCCGCCAAGCCTCTCCATCTGATGATCATTGCTGAAGCTCCCCTTTGGGTCCTGGAGGAAATCTATAAATGGATGCGTGGTTTCTTTTGGGCTGGTAAGAAAAAAGTAAATGGAGGTCTCTGCTTAGTTGCTTGGGACAAAATCTGCAAACCCAAAAGATTTGGAGGACTCGGTGTGAAGAACCTAGCTCTCCAAGGGCTTGCTCTAAGAGTGAGATGGGAGTGGCTTAAAAGAACAGATCCTTTGAGGCCTTGGGCTGGGCTCCCTGCATCAAAAAATAAAAGAACTAAGGAAGTATTCGACAGTCTCATCCGCTTCAAAGTGGGTAATGGACACAAGATTTTATTCTGGAGTGATAAATGGCTTGCTGATACCTCTATTGCCACCATAGCTCCTCTGGTCCTTCAGCACATCCCAACACGCATACAAAACAGCAGAACCGTTGCCCAAGCCTTGGAGAACAACAAATGGGTCGACGATATCAATGTGGAGCTCCCCATGGAGGCGGCTTTGTAATGTGTGCAAATCTGGATCCGAATAAATTCGATCAACAAAGATAGAGAGACAGAGGATGAGTTAACCTGGTCTTGCTCACCAAATGGCATATACTCGGCGAAATCCACATATGACAGCCTAGTAAGAGAGGAGGAGGACGCGCCCATGGCAGAGGCTATCTGGAAGAATGGTGCACCTCTCAAAACAAAAATCTTCATGTGGCTAGCCGTACAGCACAGGCTTTGGACTTCAGAGAGGAGGCATCGACATGGTTTGCAAGATCAAACTTCTAGCTGTTTCATCTGTCTACAGGAAGAAAACAGGGTGGAGCATCTGTTCACCCAATGCAGCTTTGCCAGGCAGATTTGGTATGATGGGTTCCGGCGCCTCAGGATCAATATTCCAGGTCCATCTACTAATTGCAGCCTGCAGGAGTGGTGGAGCAATGCCAGGGCACGCTTCACGCCCAAAACACGCAGGAATTTTGATGCTCTTGTTATTCTAACCTGCTGGAGACTCTGGAAGAACATAAATGCTTGGGTCTTCAACAATATCAACCAGCAGTTTGGTGTCGGGATGCTGACTGATAAGATTTGCGACGAGTTCGCTTCTTGGACTGTAGCTAGGAGGGATGTCTCTGGTGTTTTTGATGCTATTACGTGAGATGTAGTTTAGAGAGGTTCTGGAGTTGTGGAGTCTCTCTCTGCCCCTTTTCGCCTGTGATTGGGGTACGATGCTGTAATTATTTCTGCCTTCTATAAAAGTAAAGTACGCCTTTGGCGTACTCGCGCGCGAAAAGGGTGTATTTACTGTGAAGTCAGCATATCATGTACAGTATGTGTCTTCAAATACTGGGAGGCAGGCAGAAGGGCGGTCGTGGCAGTATGTGGAGAAGAAGTATTTGGCAAAGAATTTGGAAGCTGGAGTGCGCCACAAGAGTTCATCATTTCCTCTGGAAATTAGGACATGACAGCCTCCCGACAAGAATGAATGTTGTGCGCAAGCACATTGAGTTGGATACACGATGCCCCATGTGTCTTCGCCTGTTCGAAGATTCAGGACATTTGTTCTTGCGGTGCTCTGAACTGAAGAAAGCATGGCGTGCAGTTTTGCCTGAACATGTTCATGGAGTTGATAGACGCTATCCTCTCGCTAGAGTACGAGATGTCGTGGCCCTGTCCTGGTGCTTGTGAACCGAGCGGAACAAAGAAAATCACGATGAACGTCGGTTTTCAGTTTGAGGAGCTCCAGTTTACCATCCGCAAGCACACCAGAGAGTGGTCAGATTTCTTCAGAAAGATGCCCATAGCGGTGCAGCGCCGCAGCCAACGGCACCAAGATGGTACGCTACATGTCCGCTAAGACTCCAGATCCTACGCTGCATGTACGTACGCGGCATGTATTTGACCCATTCATTTTTCTTTCATGCACTGACTTTTTCCAGTGGACTGTCCGTCCTGTCCGCCGGCGCGTCCATCGACATCCCTAGCTGAAACAGGTGCTGGTGGCTGGGGTTGTATAGGGAGAGACCACATGGGTGAAAGGCTTTAGGTTGCTCATCAAGACCCATGAGGTGGTTTTATCTTTTGCAAACTTGATGTTCTGCAGTTTCATCGGATATATTGAAACCATTTAGATGTCAAGGACAGATCCAGAATCATTCACTTCAAAGGACATTGATGGATATTGTTGGTTTTCATGGGGGTCTTTGTTGTTAGTGCCAAACTGCCGATGTTCGTTTTGATGGTTTCTATCAATTGTACTCTACTAATGAATAAGTAAAGGCAAATTGTTGTTCTAAAAAAATAAACATGAAAGCTTTCCAAAATATATGAATCAAAAGAACTCTCAGAAAAACCTCCGGTTAAATGAAAATGGCAAAAGGATAGCACATATTTACATACCCCTATTCTAGTTTTCATTTCTGCTCACGCGTTTTGGGATTAAAGTTCAAATGTGCTTCTTCTTTTGGTGAAGATGCATGTAGCTAGCCTTTCTATAGGAGCTAGTCAGCTAGGCTATACGTATTTGCTCTTTCATATTTAGGGCTTCTTTGGATTCGTAGGATTAGAAAACACAGTAATTTGATAGGATTGCATGCAGGTACAAAACAGAGAATTACAAAACAGAGGAAAACTGCATGAACGATCGTTTGGATGGAACAAAGACAAAACACAGAAAAAGTGCCTTGATCCAACGCGAATGAGTGTAAAATGAGTTTAGAGTGGATATTGAAATTGCTATAGGATTGGGCATAGGAATTCAATCCATAAGAATTTTGAAGGTGTCTTTCCTCTGATTCAAATGGATTCCTTAGGAAAAATCCTATGGATTGGAGTATTCCAATATTTCTATAAAAATTCTTCAATCTAAAGAAGTCCTTTGAATTCCTGCCTGCTCTCGTTTTATGGTGACATGTGCCACCAAAAGCATATATAACTTATCTTCTATATCTAAATAGGAGCACCCCACTATCAGGAATTTTCTCAACATGCAAGCATGCCACGTCACCTGATATGCCATGTGAGCTATGTTTGACATGTTATGTCCATTTCAGTTCCACGTCAATTTTAATTAGCATGCACCTCAGCGAGAAAAAATGTCCAACTGCCACCTCAGGAAATTAAGATGACCTCCGTAAAAAAATACAGAGGCTTACGCATCCAGCTTTGACGCTTCCGTTATGTACTTCTATTCCATTTACTCTTCATCTTCAGTTTCTGACTCACAGATAGCATCAATGCTGGAAACGGCCGGAATCCATCGCCTCATCTTCCCACAAGAGTAACTGATGGAGAGTTTCTCTCCCATTTAAACAGCGCCGCTCCATTCCCGTCTCACCACGCTCGAGCTGCTTCGCTCCTCTCTGTTAGGATTTATTTAATTATGTAATTAGAGGATAATCCTTCCTTGTAAAACTCTCGTGCGCTTGCCTATATGACAAACCGTCACGACGCTCTTCATGCCCCCTCGCGAACGGACGTGACTCTATAAGAGTCGGTTCCCCTTGTATATATACTGTGATCATCAATGGAATAGACAGGAGTTCGATTCATTTGTTTCTCGTTCTAGGAATTTACTCGCAACACGTTATCAGCACTTCGACTCTGCCAAGAGAGCGAATTGGCCGAACTCGCCGGCGAACACGCCGGCAAACTCGTCGAAAAAAGAAGAACAATCGGTAAGATGCCTGCAGGTTTCCTAAAATTTTTCTTCGGGTACTTCGCGAAGATGTTCGCCGGCTGTACCAGAGCCACGGACCACTGGACGCCGGGCTTCTTCGCCGAGCGTCGCATCCGGGCTACGCCTCACCGCGCCGAGCGCCGCGCATGTGGACGTCCTCGACACCGGAGTGAGAAGCCCCACCGCGCGACGTGCTGGCAAGGGCCAGCCCCAGCCACCGGCCGGGGACTGGAGCCCGACGAGGTTTGGGCTCGCGAATGTCCACTCCAACAGCGTCGCGCCTAGGACGCGGCTCTCCGGTGGATCCCCTTCCGAGTACGAGGAAACGCCACGGGATCCCCCGCTCCTCGCCGTTGAAGCCGCCGGCGGTGGCGGAAAGTGGTGGCGGCGTGGTTTTTCTGACCACCGCCAGAAAAAGGGGATCGGTGGGAACGAGCGGTTGCTCTGGAGAGACAAAATCATCTCACCTTATTCCAATCGGAAGGGGCGAAGGGTGGCGCTGGGCTGGGCCACGATCTAGACCAAATGGCTAGTCCGCTACAGCCAAACTCTGAAACGAGCAGAAAAAAAAGAGCAAAAGCAAAAAAAAGTGGCCGAGCCACTGTATTGGGCTGTGAAGTTTCGGCCCAGTACTGTTTATTTTCGTTTCTCTTTTCTGATTTAGCTTTTAGCATTTCAGTTTTTGTACATAAATGTTTGTTAGTAGTTTCTAACATGTGACTATGTAATGTCTGAAATTTTTGTGTCAACATTTCTATGAGTGCAATGTTAATTGCTGTATGTTGACAATGCTTGAAAATAATATGACTTCTTTCAATTTTTGCATAACTTTGTTCACAACTAAAGGTCTACACCATAATTTGGTGATTACCTAGAATGTCTTTTAATCAACACAAGGTTGTGCAAAGTAACACGAGGGAAGGTCTACACTACCAAGTAGTGATTACCTCCATGTGTTCAGAGCAAAAAGTGAAAGCATACGGGTTATGGCATGAAGATAGCCATACGTGTGAGGTGTTCTACAAAACGAAGATATACGCCATGTTATGGTGATTTTTTTTGGAAAGTCATATTTTGGGTCATTTAGGTTCATCCTAGACCTTTGTATTTGAATCAAGCATGCTATTGCACACACAGGAAAGATCTACGTATGATTTTTCATGCAGGATATGAGTGTGTTGTAATATTATTATGTCATGAGACATACGATATTATAATAATTATATGAGCAAAGATAAAGGCACAAAACTTTCGACATAGTGTCATAGGAACGGAATAATTTTCGTTCGGAACTATGATGTCTACACCATTGGTGACTACCTTCATGATGCTTTTCCAAGTACTTGGAAATGTCAAAGCATTTGTCATTGGTTGTGACTCTTGGGTCACATACTCGGGAGCAGAATCCAAGACATTGGTGGCGAGTATATCGCACATTATGTTGTGAAGAGAATTATGCAAAATACTTGCACAATTTGGTGATTACCTTCCATGCATACACAACTTATGAGGTGTAATCATAGAAGTGAATTGAATTTCACGCACAACTAAGTGGTATATGCCACTTTTTGGTGTTCGCCTTCATGTGTTATAAACAACATAAGGTTGTGGGGACTATGATCGGTGGAAACCCTCCATAAGTGTAAGGCACCACTAGGTGGTTGACTACCTCTATCTGGTTTAGAGGAGTTAAAGGTTTGTCCGTTTTGGAGTGACTACCTTTGATCTGAAGATCTAGGCCACATTGTGGTGATTATCATTTAGCGGAAGGTTGCCCTATGGGTCACTTAGAATCACCATGATCATGATAATGCTTAGCCATAGCATTTTCATCGTACTTAATTTACTGAAAGTAAATTAATGCATGTACAAGTCATGCAACATATGGTTGACCTTTTTTTGAAAGGAAATGCAATGTGATGACAAAAGGTGGGAGTAATTTTTGAACATGGGTCATGGACATAATGATTTTGTCGACCCGTGGCCTTGTCCACTTAAACTCCACATGCAGAGAATGTCATGGATATTTATGCAGATTTGCATTTATATGTGTCATCGCAATGACTCAGTTTTGAAACTGAGTATTTAAAGGATTATGAAAATTCGTTTTCCCTTTGAGACTCCATTCAGGATAGATATGTTGTCATAAGCATCATACAATGGCTATTCATTCATATTCAGAATTTTAAGTCAGTTGAGGCTTATAATTCTGTTGTCCATAAATCAACACCGAGTTGATGGTGTGTGATAAGGCAGTCTCAGATCTTGATCTGATTGTATGACCTTACTGCACTTTATGTTCTCCTATGATGGTAAAAGAAATATCATCTTTATGTCAGTGTGAAAATATGATGAACTTCTTATGAAGAATCATCAGGTACAGCCAACGGGTGCTATACCATTATCTGAAATTCATGCTGGTGCTTATAGTACTAAGCAAGTTAGTGGTTAAAGAACCATGAGGATTTGAACGTAAAGTGAATGCAAGATCACAGACATAAATGGAGTGTACACCTCAATAGGGAATGTATCACTTAAGATCAATGTAGTATTATTTGTAACATCTTGTCCATGGGACATGATAGTTGAGAAAAAATTGAGTGTATGAATCAATTCATACTCAATATTGTTGCGTACACAATAATATTTCCTCCTTTACCAATCGGGTATAGGACGATTCGAAAAATTATTGTTGATTCTGTTGGCCAGAATATTCCCAACAATCATTAGATTTTATGTACACTACACGTGGCATAGGGGAATTAATTTTAAGGCACTCTCACCTTAAAATTTGAAATTAACCACTCATTATTCTTGAACGCATTGAATAATGCGGAATATTCAACCATTGTGTGGGTTATGTTGGTACTTCATGGTATTCATAGACACATCTAGAAGATGGTCTTGGTGTGGATCCTCCGCACAAAACCATGTGTTTACTGAATTAATTGCTCAAATTGACGAATTTGGAGCAAATTATCCTAAATATGGGATAGTTCCATTGGAATGGAAATGTCGTTGAATTTTATTCACGGACATTCAATGGTCATATTCAGTATGTTGTTGTACCTTCCCAAAATGTGTGGCTAGATCTCTTATGAAGAGAGTCAAATTGAATGGCCATCGTTACAGAATTGTGATTAGCCAACATTCGTTGGTGGTAACATGCGGTCTCACACGCCGCATGTTTGGTCTAAATGAGATCAAATGCATATATACTGCGTCCCTTGCAGTTTGTACGTGGAAATCAGTGAAGTATTTCCCATCTGCGGTAATTCGGTTGCATACCGATATCACCACCCCGGCGTACATAAAGGGCCTTCACATATATTTGGGATCTATGTGAGGAATGACTGTGATATGATTGTTAATCCGTCAAATACCTTAACCCTAGCAAGGGAGTCATTTGCAGCCCGTGCGTTGATTGCTTTTGCAATAAGGACATTTTCTGGCATTAGGGGGAGAAATGTGCCACATAGAATGCCAGGAAATTAATAAGAAATGTAGTAAACATTTTGTCCACGTACTTAAGAATCTGAACCAGAGTTCAGGTTATGAGAAATTTGCAATGTTTTGCAAATAATCTGCCATATATATTTACTGATGACAAAGGTGTCATTGAAATAAAGTACCAGAACGAGTGGAGGTACCTAATAAACCACTTGTGTCCCCAAATGAGAGCATGAGGGGGAGAATTCTGGACGCATGAGATTAAGTTCTCATGGAGGAGATGTTCTCCTCAATCAGTAAATGTAGTTCAACCTCGGGTTGAAGGACACCTGACGGATGTGCGTCATCCAGAGCCCATCACAGATGTGCACACAATTTAAGTGTTGGGACATCGAAACACCTTGACTTGTTGTTGTGGGAAATAACAAGGAGTTAAGAGCGTAACGAGAATTCCACAAATGATATTGATTCATGAGAATCGTATATGAAAAGTCTACATATGTCGACATAAGTTTCTTCTTGAGAATTGCTGAGATCCTTTTGGGCCCTGAACCAAAATCCATGGAGAGTGTTGTTTTGCACTTATGTTGGTTCAAATGAAAGGAAGCAATTAAGGAAGAGTAGCACTCACTCATCAAAAGAGAGGTGTTTACAATAGTAAAACCTGCTCCTCATAAGTATCTTCGGTAGGGAAGAGAAGTGATTTTTTGTTCAGAAACGAAAATAGATGAGGTGGTGAAAAAGTGAGGCTTGTAGCACAAGGGTTTCCGCAGAGACCCAACATCGAATACGATGTAGCATACCTTTTCGGTATGAGTGGAATTATGTTTCGATACTGAATTGGCAGTACGATCCATGCGGTTGATGTATGTAGTGGCTATATACTCACATGGATCACTCAGTTCAGATATAGAAGTCATTGAAAGGGCTTAATATTCTGAATCCAATGATAAATCGCAACATGCGTGTGTGAAGCTTCAGAAGTCATTCTATGACCTTGAAGATGTCGGAGAGTTGTGTGGTACAACCGACTAAGTGAGTTACTCCTTGATAAGGATTACTCTAATAATGATGATTGTTGATGTGTATTCATGAAGATATCCTGAATTGGATTTACATCATTTTAGTGATGTCGATGATCTTATCATCAATGTCTATAAAGGACATACGAGATACACACAATCATTTTAAGACGGATATTTGGGTCAAACCAAATGATGCTAAGTTTATAGCTTGAGCGTATTCCCTTGGGAATAAATGTATATCAGTCTTCATATATCCAGAAATATTGGAAAAGTTCAATATGGATATATCTTATCGAACACCTATGGTCATATTATACATGAAATGGGATACAATCCCATTCAGACCTAGGGGAGATGGTGAAGTGATAGTGGACCTGAAGTTCCATATCTGAATACCATCAGAACACTCATATATCTTGCTGAATACGTCAGGCCTGACATTATATTTGTTGGCAATTTATTTGAGAGTGCAATCCCCAAAGCAAGGTATAAGATTTGTGTAAGGAATATTCTCAGATATGTCCAAGGCACAAAAAGTTTTGATTAGTTCCATCGGAAAATCAAGACTGGACCATGTTGTGAAATCTCGATAGTGACTAATTATGTGATCCCAACAGTGTCATATCAAAGACTGGATTTAATGGAAAAATATTCTGAGGAGAGCCTTCAGAATAGACTCTAAATGGGTCCTTCAAGTGACCATTCTGCAGTAATGAAGCATCACAAGATGTGTATGGCTTCGCGGAATGATTGGCCACATGTGAGATCATGTGGAGATTCGACAGAATCATCAAGATAATGTCACTTGTATTGTTTACGGGTTATATCCTCGTGAATTACAGAAGTGTAAGAGGATAATTTGCAAACAAACTATTGTGATATTCACAATGTCTCTACCAGCGTTTATATTCCAGAATTAGGTTCGTGGAATTGGTAGGGGATAACCTTGAGGTTTGCAAAGTTCAGGGGGAGTAAAATCCCTAGAAACCCTAGTGGCTACGCCCACTAATCATTCTGAGATAATTGCTTTGTACGAAGCATCACGGGAATGTGTATGGCTTCAAAGGATGATGAACTTTGTCCAGAGTTCAAGTGGGATCGGTTCATTGGAATCTCCCACCATTATCTATGAGATAATGCTGCTTGTATTGTACAAATGCAGACAGGTTATATTAAGAGTAATATTACAAAGCATATTGCTCCTAAGTTATTTATCCCCATGAACTACAGAAGAATGGGGAAATAAGTATTTTGCAAGTAAAGTCATGCGATAACCTCGCAGATTTGTTTCCAAGTCATTACCAAGTTCTTTGTTTGATAAATATATGAAGGGAATTGGTATGAGAAGACTTAGTGACTTGCAAAATTCAGGGGGAGAAATCTCCTAGGTTATAACTTGTTGAAAATCATCAGATTTTCGGTATTGCACTCTTTTCCTTTGTGAGTTTTCCTGACGGTTTCTCATGTAAGGTTTTTAATGAGGCAATAGTAGTACAAGCATGGACGATATATGTCAATTTCTCCTTATTTTCCCACGGGGTTTTTAGGAGTTTTTCAGGACATATTGTGTTTCTCCTCAATTTTTCCCACAGGGTTTTTGGAGGAGATGATTCCAAAGGATTATCAGTCACAAGGACAAGCAAGGGGGGGAGTGTTAGGATTTATTTAATTATGTAATTAGAGGATAATCCTTCCTTGTAAAACTCTCGTGCGGTTGCCTCACTAGAAGAAAAAGGGGCTTCAGTGCGACCTTTTTGTACCGGTTGGACAGGAACCGGTACTAAAGGGGGCATTAGTACCGGTTCCAGAGGCGAGGCGGCCGGCCAGAAGCCGTCCCGGTTGTTGCAGGACCTTTCGTCCCGGTTGGTAATACCAACCGGGACAAAAGGGTTGGGGCAGGCGGCTGCAGTGGGGGCCCCACGGCGAGACCCTTTAGTACCGGTTCGTAACACGAACCGGTACTAAAGGCCCATCTTTAGTACCGGTTCGTATTACGAACCGGTACTAAAGGGTCTCCTATATATCTTCTTCCACCCCGAGCCCAGCTCCATTCTTCCTGCTCGAGTACAACTCCATTTTTTTGCTCTCTCTTTCCTCTCCCGAGCTCGAGTTCACCCCATTTTTCTCCAACATTTGTCAAGATTGGTGGCACCTACCTATACAAGGGTTAGCAACTTCATCCTCTCTTCCGGCATTTCAAGTTTAGCTCATTTTATTGCTAGTTTAGCTCATTTGATTTTTGTAGTGCTAGCTAGGTGTTTGATGAAATGCCTAAGTTAGGGATTTCATTTCTTTTATATGCATTTTGAGCTCAAATTAAAGTATGATTTGTGGTTTTTTATAGTGTCGTCCCGTCCCCTTTCTCACCGCCGTCGATCGCCCGCGCCGCCCCGTCACCGACACCACCTCGGTGAGCCTCTTGTTTTTATCTTAGTTGTATGATTTAGATGCATAATTATTACGTGTATAATTTTCTTATTTGTATAATTGTTTGTTATATACAGTGTCATGGTTTTGACATCTGTCCACACCGGCTCTCGTCCGCTCTATTATTCGGATGTGGTACGATTGTTTGTTATAACTATATATTTGTTTAATTTCATGTTTATGAAAATTATGCCGACCAACTTGACATAGATATATTTTTATCTAGGAGGTAGTTGAACCGGAAATTCCAACCGACCCTATTGTCGAGTTTTTTGAAAAAGAAAACAATGATTTGAAAGAAAAATTGAAAAGAAGTGAAGATCTTCGTCTCCAATACTTAGAAGAGAAGATGAAATTGGAGTTCAAGTTTACCGACGTCGTCGATGATCACGAGATCAAGATGGAGGCAATGCGCTTGGATCACGAGATCAAGATGAATGCAATGCGCTTGAAGCTTAAAAAGATTAGAAAATATGCCATTAATCAAGAGGCTTGGTATCATTATGCTGTTGGTTCAATTGTTACCTTTGCTGCGATTTTGATCGCATTTGTTGTTGCATTTAAATGCATTAATTAGATAGTTGTATGTTAGTTTCAGTGTATTTTTTATGAGAACTATGTATTACATTTGGTCACTACTCTACTTTGATTTTAATGTGTGATGAACTTGTATTAATTAATTTGGTCAGTTCCCTATTCATGATGATGTAGTGTAATGTTTTTGATATATTTATATAATGCAGATGAGTCGGCAATGGATGTACGGTGACCGACGCTATCCCGAGTTCATTAATGGCATGCATAATTTTCTCCGTGTGGCTAAGGCAAACAAGCAGAATGGTTTTATGTTTTGTCCATGTGATGACTGTAGGAATAGGAGGAATTACCCTTCCTCAAATACCCTACACTCCCACCTGTTGCGAGAAGGCTTCATGCCCAATTATTTTTGTTGGACCAAGCACGGAGAAAGAGGGGTTATAATGGAAGACAATGAAGAAGAGGATGATGACAACTATCCTGTATTCTCTGAACACGGTGGTACTACAATGGGGGAAGACGGAGCTGAACATGAGGTCATTGTTGATGAGTCCGATGATGATCTTCGTCGGGTCATTCTTGATGAACAGATAAACTGCGGAAGTGAAAACGAGAGGTCAAATTTGGAGCGCATGTTAGAGGATCACAAAAAATTGTTGTACCCAAATTGTGAAGATGGCCAGAAAAAGCTGGGTACCACCCTGGAATTGCTGCAATGGAAGGCAATGAATGGACTATCTGACAAGGGATTTGAAAAGTTGCTGAAAATATTAAAGAAGATGCTTCCAAGGGATTACGTATTGCCCCACAGTACGTACGAAGCAAAGAAGGTTGTCTGCCCTCTAGGATTAGAGGTGCAGAAGATACATGCATGCATCAATGACTGCATCCTCTACCGCGGTGAGGAGTACGAGAATTTGAATGCATGCCCGATATGCGGTGCATTGCGGTATAAGATCAGGCGAGATGACCCAAGTGATGTTGAGGGCGAGCCTGTGGGGACCCCGGACTAGCCGTCCGAAATATCCGATGATGCTTAACACAACGATCCCGTGATCAGTCTGTCGTTGCACATAATCCGAACTGAATACCGAAGTTTACATCCATTACAATACCGAATTAAAGTCTTACATAGGTGCCTTCATGGGCCAAACCAAAATAATCAGCGGAAGCTACGGCGTAGTAGACATCATATTCTAACAACGACCCGACAGGCAGCTGACTTATGGAGATCCCTAGTTCGCATAGAAGTCGCCATACTCCTCCTCGGCGTACTGCTCCTCGAAGTCTGGCTAAGACAATAGCCAGGGAAGAAACCAATATGGGTACATTTGATTGTACTCGCAAACTACCCCCAACATGAGTATGCACTAGTTTTATTTTAATTTCATACTTTTATTTATTTAAAACATCTCTATATCTTTATTGAAAAAGGTAAGAAGAATTTTATAACTATCTTTAAATAAAATCACCATTTTATCAGTTTCACCAAAACTCCTCCTTTTTCCGACCATAGCCCGTCATGGTCCCAATTATCTCCAACAACCTCATACCGATCCGTTGGTATAGGTGTATAAAACATTCTCCACTTCATTTTCTTTTTAAAACTCAAATCTTTTTAAAACTTGCACATGGTCAAAGTAGGGCCTTCCAACTGTCCATATCCGAGGACTCGGCTATTCGAATAGTTTTACACTCTGCAGAGGTAGCACGCTTTTTTCCCACATCCATCCGGTAACTCATCGTGTCAGCCACGTCCCGCCATACAAGGTGTATGCGAAGTTGAGTCACCGACCCTAGCCTGTCCTTTGCTCATGCTAGTATAGGACCCTGCCCATATGACACTTTCCATCAACACTTAACCCAACCCGTCGGAATCTAAGTGTGAGGACTCATAGTTTTGCCCGGCGGTGTATAGGGGACATCCTTCTATCCCCATCCTTATCTTTCCATAGAGTTTGAGCGAGGACCCAGGTCAGGGGTAGGTCACCAAACCATCCCCTCATGCATAACGGAGTCATCTCCGTCGATGAGGCATCCCATACTAATATGAGCAAATTATATGACTAAGCCCTTTTCCCATATGTGGGTAAATGTGGTCGCACAGGGTATCGGCTGGTTGACGTAAGTACAAGGACACAAATGTGCATTTTTCATAAACATCTCCATACTCCATTTCTCCACTTCAACACCGACATCTCGGCATTTCATAACCACACAAGTATTTTCAAAGTAGTTTTGAATAAACCATCTTTATTTTTCCCATCCTATAATTTTATATAAACTATCTTATACTTCTACATAGGGTGGCAAAATAGTTTCCATATACTTTTGAAAAGGTTTAAAAAATCTTTGCCTTAAGAGTAAATCATGTTATCAAAGTACATGCATATATTTGGGGTGCAAGCTCAGAGAGTAGCTTGCCTTGCTCGACAAAGTGACCTTGGTCTTGATCTTCAGGTTCAACAAATTCCCCTTCCTCGATAAATCCGACAACGTTTTCGTCTAATTAATAAACAAACAAATACAAACTATCACTAAACTACTCAATCAACATCACAAAATTACAATCTTAAATGCTCTAAATAGCCACTGCACACTTCAAGCAACACCAATTGGTTTCAATTTAATTGAATTAACCATTATTTAATTATGTCTTGATTATGGCAGAAACTAGTTGAACATGTTTAATTACACAACTCAAGTTCTGTTGGTCACAAAAATAAAAACTAAATTTCTACAGAAAGCTACTGATGTGTAGAATACAACACAATTTGAATTGGATTAATTAGAGTTACCAAACTCCCTACACAATTGTTTTTATCCAGAAACTTAATAATCAAGTTTTAGCTACCTATTAATTTATGTTGATCCTAAAATTAAATCCTTTTAGGGGTAACTAACCATGACTAAATTTGATCTAGCAAAATTGGTCCTAATTCATTTGGGTTAATCATTAAGCATCTATAATTGTTTTGGTGCAGAAGGGTTTGCTAATTTTATTCTAATGCCAAACAATTAATATTGCTTAATTAATTCTACCAAAATTAGGGAAGATAATAGATCACAGTACCAAGCTAACAAAATCGGTTTGGAATTATTTGGGTTAATAGAGTATCAGAAACAAACAAGTTTAGGTTTTAAACCTTCTGTGGCATTTTTAATAATACATTTTTATTATTTATCTAAATGAAATGAAACCAATTGGGTTAGTTAAACAATTTCGTAAGCTTTCCAGAACATTTGGATTTGATTTATTTGGATTTATAAATATCAAGATATTGAATTTTAAAGTTGATGCCAGTACTGAAATTCCTAGAGAAATTAAATTAGAAAAACTAGCTGTTCCGGATAATGTTGAGATTTCTGACGGGTGGGGTCCACTCGTCAGTGACTCAAACGAAACGCTGCGCGCGCTGGATAATGTTTAAAAGTCTGACGAGCGGGGCCCGCTCGTCAGTGTCTGTTCTCAGCGAAGGGGTACGCTGCCGTGGATCATAGATCCAACGGCCCACGTTCAATCGTATCGGCGACGACCACACTTGGGCGGCGCCGCCGTGCCTGCGACGGCGACGGTGGTCGGAGGCTCACCTAGGGTGGCTTGGGGGTGGTGGAGATGACGCAGAACGACGGCGGAGGCTCGGGGAAGCTTTTGGGTGGACTGGTGCTTGCTGGGGAGGCTCCTGGCGTCGGCGACGAGCAGCTCCTCCTCCGCGGCCGTGTACTGACTCCGGCGAGCTCCCTGCGTCGCTCCTGGGCACGGATCACGGGGAAAACGTGGCGGGTGAGTGCGGGTGTAATGGAGATGAGAGTGCGGGCCAGAGAGAAGAGAAAGAGAGAGCAGCACGGCGTGGCCGTGTTCGTCTCCTACCTCGGCTCCGGCAGCGCTCTGCCGTGCTGCCACGGCTGAGCTTCGCTGCAACGGCGTGCCCGCTCTCCTAGTGGTGCACAGAGAGAGTGGAGTGCGAGGGAGAGAGGGGGGGCACGGTGCGTGGTCTCCACGGCGTCGACACCTCCTTCTTCAACAGTGGCGACCACGGCGACGTGCGGCGCGGCGCCTGTCCCCTGGCGGTGCTCCTCTCCGTATCCCCGACCAAATCTTTCAGCTCCGGCGGGCGCGGTGAGGTGAGAGGGATGAGAGAAATCGAATGGATGCAGTGGCTTGCATCAATTTGATCGAAATCGATCAAATTGATCTCGGATTGGAGAGGGATTTGGGAAGAACATGCACTGCCACCATGTGCTCGATGAAATGCTTGAACCAATTTCAATTTCTTATTTCTGAAATTTATTTTCATAATTTGCTTCACATATGTTTGTCAAGATTTGTGGTGATGTTCAATCATTTATTTGCCAAGTGCATCATAGCACATTTTGTAATTTGAATAAGATAAAGAAAGGTTTTGATTTTAATTTGAGATTTTTGAAAATATTTATTTGAGAGGGAAAGTTATAGAATTAAATTGAGAGTGATTATATTATCACCCTCTGAATTTTGTTTTGAGGAAATATGAATTTCTTACTTGGAGAAATTTGGTGACACTTGTCACATGATTTTTATTGTTTTAACTTTTGTTTTTATTTCTTTTCTTTTCTTCAAGTTTTTAATTAGAGCTAACAACCAACACAATCAACAAGAAATAATTATCACAAGCAACAATATGCAATCAGCACATATAAATTAACAAAAGTTTTTGTTGGCCCACATTTTTTATATAATAATACTGATTATAATTTTGGGATGTTACAGAGCCGAGCCCCAGGAAGAGGGTTCCTGCCAAGGTGATGTGGTATGCTCCTATAATACCACGGCTGAAACGTTTGTTTCGAAACAAAGAGCATGCCAAGTTGTTGCGATGGCACAAAGAAGACTGTAAGGAAGACGAGATGCTGAGACACCACGCTGATGGGTCGCAGTGGAGAAACATCGACAATGAGTTCAAGGATTTTGCAGGTGACGCAAGGAACTTAAGGTTTGGTCTAAGTACAGATGGCTTGAATCCGTTTGGGGAGCAGAGGAGCAGTCATAGCACCTAGCGCGTGACTCTATGTATCTATAACCTTCCTCCTTGGTTGTGCATGAAGCGAAAGTTTATTATGATGCCAGTGCTTATCCAAGGCCCGAAGCAACCCGGCAACGACATTGATGTGTACCTGAGGCCATTAGTTGAAGAACTTTTACAGTTGTGGTCTGACGAAGGTGTACGTGTGTGGGATGAGCACAAACAGGAGTAATTTGACCTACGAGCGTTGCTGTTGGTAACCATCAATGATTGGCCTGCTCTTAGTAACATTTCAGGACAGTCGAACAAGGGATACAATGCATGCACGCACTGTTTAGGTGAGACTGAAAGTATATACTCCCTCCGTCCCAAAATAAGTGTCTCAACTTTGCACAAAAGTGGATGTATCTAGACATGTTTCATGTATAGATACATTCACTTTTGGACAAACTTGAGACACTTATTTTTGGACGGAGTGAGTATTTAGTTAACAAGAATGTGTACCCGGGGCATCGTCGATTTCTTCCAAACAAGCATCCCGTAAGAAAGAAAGGCAAACATTTCAAAGGTGAGGCAGATAACCGGACGAAGCCTACCCTCCCTACAGGTGATGTTATATATGGCATGGTCAAGGATTTAAAAGTAATATTTGGAAAGGGTCCTGGCGGACAATCTTTTCCGAATGACGCTGGCGGACACGTACCCATGTGGAAGAAGAAATCTATATTTTGGGAACTACCCTATTGGAAATTCCTAGAGGTTCGCTCTGCAATCGACGTGATGCACGTGACAAAAAATATTTGCGTGAACCTGCTAAACTTCTTGGGCGTGTATGGGAAGACGAAAGATACACCGGATGCACGGCTGGACCAGCAACATATGCACGAACGAGACGTCCTGAATCCAGAGAAGTATCAAGGTCCTGCCACCTACGCTCTTAGCAAAGAAGAGAAGGAGATATTTTTTTCAAGTCCTGAGCAGTATCAAGGTCCCGTTTGGCTACTCGACGAATATAAAGGGAATAATAAACATGGCAGAGAAAAAGTTCCAAAACCTAAAGTCTCATGACTGCCACGTGATTATGACACAATTACTTCTGGTTGCATTGAGGGGGCTTCTACCGGAAAACGTTCAAGTACCCATTGTGAAGCTATGTGTATTCCTCAATGCAATTTCTCAGAAGGTAATCGATCCAGCAACTCTACCAAGTTTACAGAAGGATGTGGTCCAATGTCTTGTCAGCTTCAAGTTGGTGTTCCCACCATCCTTCTTCAATATTATGACGCACCTCATAGTTCACCTAGTCCAAGAGATTTCCATTCTCGGTCCTGTATTTCTACACAATATGTTCCCCTTTGAGAGGTTCATGGGAGTCTTAAAAAAATACGTTCATAACCGTGCTAGGCCAGAAGGAAGCATGTCCAAGGGCTATGGAACAGAGGAGGTCATTGAGTTTTGTGTTGACTTTATTCCTAACCTTAAGCCGATCGGTGTTCCTCAATCGCGCCATGAGTGGAGACTGCGTGGAAAAGGCACGCTAGGAAAGAAAGCAACGATATCTATGGACGGACATTCCTTCACTCAAGCACACTACACAGTTCTACATAATTCCAGCTTGGTGGCTCCTTATATCGTGGAACACAAGAATATTTTACGCTTGAAATACCCGGAGCAACGTGAAGATTAGATTGATGGAAAACACGTGAATACTTTTGGCGGTTGGTTGCAAACGTGTCTCATTAATGACACCACTGTTGAAGAACAGCTGTACTTGTTGGCCAAGCAACCATCTTCGACTATATTGACTTTTCAAGGGTACGAGATAAATGAGAATACATTTTACACGGCCGACCAAGATAAAAAGAGCACCAACCAAAACAGTTGTGTCCGCTTTGACGCAGCAAACGACTATGGGCAAAAGGACACATATTATGGTGTCATAGAGGAGATATGGGAACTTGACTATGGACCTTCTTTTAAGGTCCCTTTGTTTCGGTGCAAATGGGTCAACCTGAGAAGCGGGGTACAGGTAGACCCGCAGTACGGAATGACAACAGTGGATCTCAAGAATCTTGGGTACGACACCGAACCATTCGTCCTAGCCAATGATGTGGCTCAGGTTTTCTATGTGAAAGACATGTCTACCAGACCGAAAAAAAGAAAAGATAAGCAAGCGAATACATCATACGATGAGCCAAAGCGCCACATAGTTCTTTCAGGGAAAAGAAACATCGTGGGAGTGGAGGACAAGACAGACATGTCAGAAGATTACAATAAGTTTGATGAAATTCCACCCTTCAAAGTGAAAGCTGACCCAAGCATCCCGTTAAATGATGAAGATTCTCCATGGTTACGGCGCAATCAGAAGAAAGGGTCGACATACGCGAAGAAAAAAAAAATTATACCCCAACAATAGATAGGGGGTGTTGTTGGTGATGTGTAATAATGTATTAAACCTTTTATGTAACTGTGTTATGAAAACTCAGAAGAAAACTCTAAACACTGATTTTTGGCTCTAAAAACTCCAACGGCTCACAAGCGCTCGAAAAAGTTGGAACAAAACACACGGTTTCCCCGTCATACAGCCCAACGGTGGCTCGTGAGTGCCTGCATATCAAATGCACCGTTGGGCTGTATGACGGGAATCCGAATGATTGTATTCGGTCGATGAACTGAAGGATTTGTCGATAGAACAAAACACACGGTTTCCCCTGCATACAGCCCGACGGTGGCTCGTGAGTGTCCACATATCAAATGCACCGTCGGATGTATGCAGGGAATCCGAATGATTTGTATTCGGTCGATGAACTGAAGGATTTGTAGATAGAACAAAACACATGGTTTCCCCTGCATACAGCCCGACGGTGGCTCGTGAGTGTCCACATATCAAATGCACCGTCGGATGTATGCAGGGAATCCGAATGCTCTGTATACCAAATGAACTACAATGAGTACACACTGAGTGTCGAACATGTCTGAGAGGTGGGCTATATATAGGGTCGTGTGGCTCACGAAGTGGTCGTGATAGTGCTAATCCAACAGCTCAAAAGCCCTCAAAAGAAACACACCCCTGATCCAACGGCTCACAAGTGCTTGAAAGAAACACACGATCTGTGTGCTTCTTTAGTCCCGGCTGGTAACACCAACCGGGACTAAAGGTGGGCTTTGCAGTCACGACTCGTGTCCTCCCCAGCGCTGTCCTGGCCACGTGTCCTCCCCCAGCGCTGCCCTGGAGGTCTATATGTATTGTCGCCGACGGGGTAAACCCTAATCCACCATTCCTAGCCACGAACGCATCGTCTCCACGAGATGGATCCGCCACGCTCGCCGCAGTGCCTTCTGGACGAGGTCGAGCGTGCTCGGCAGAGCGCGCTTGGGCGCTACCGCTGGAGCCTATCCCGCCGTATGCCCACGGGCCCGGCGTGGAGAGGAATGCCCAGCTACCGGCCTCCTGCTTCGGTGCCGGATCCGGTGCGGAGGCCGTACGAGCGCGCGTGGTCCGACGTGCCCGACCCCGACGAGGATGCGTACGCTGCAGGGGTGGCGTGGGGATCCACGGCCGCATACGGCGACTTGGACGCGTCTCCACCAGGTGCCGCCGCACCTCCACCAGGCGTCGCCGCTCCTCCCATACGGCGATGCCGCCGCACCTCCACCAGGCGCCGCCGCTCCTCCCGCGGAGGAGGAGGAGGAGAACGACGACTTCGACTGGAGCGTCGACGGGGAAGAGGGCTGTGGGTTGCAGATACAGGAGGCCATGCAGATTGGGCGCTGAAAGACTCATCCTCCATGGATCTTGCCCTCCACCGCAAACGTGCGCGCGAGAACCGGGCGGCCGCGAACGGGGCTGGCTCCTCCTGCCGTTCCACCTAATCCTACGGCCTCCGACCCAACTAGTCCGTTTTTGTAGTAATGTAACTGTGTTATGAAAACTGTTCGTGATGTGTAATAATGTATGAGATGTTGTTAAGGATGTTTTTAAGATAAAGAGATGATTATTACAAAATTTTAGACAATTAAATCCATAGATATAAAACAAATCATAAAAAGATATGATTTTCATAAATATTGAAACAATTAAACTAAGTATAAAAGAAAAATAAACTAGAGCAGAAAAATTCATATTAAAAGCATTTTTAGAAATTCAAATTATATCAAAAACAATCAAACATGCATTTTGTTAAAAATTTTTGATGATATGGATTTAAATCTATGTCAAATTTAGTCAAATCATCCATTTGAAATTTGAATATATTCAACATAGTCAAATTTGAAAATAACCAGTAGCAAAAGATTCTACATGTCCAGGGCTTAAGTTTGATATAAAGTTTGCCAAATTTGGACAATTAAATCAATAGAATAAAGAAATCAGAAAAAAGAAAAAAGAAAAAAGAAATTCAAAAAATAGACCTTTCGTCCCGGTTGCAGACACCAACCGGGACTAAAGGTTGGCTTCACGCGCGCGAATTTAAAGCGGCCTAAAAAGACCTTTTGTACCGGTTGGTGGCTGCAACCAGTACTAAAGGGGGTCTTTTGTACCGGTTGGTGGCTGCAACCGGTACTAAAGGCCTGGAGTATATAAACTCCGGCCGTTTCTTTCTTCTCCAATTCTCCAAATCGCCACATCTCGCGCCCCCGACGCCGCCCTGACCTCTCCGTCTCTTGCGCCCCCGATGCCGGCCCAGCCCCCACGCCGTCGACGCCGCCGCCACGCCCCCGACGCCACCATTCGCGCGCCCCCGACGCCACCCCCACGCCGTCGCTTCTCTCCCGCGCCGCGCCCCCACGCCTCCGTTGACGCCGCCACGCCGTCGATCGACGCCGCCCCGGCCCCCACGCCGTCGACTCCGCCCCGGCCCCCACGCCTTCGTCGCGCGCCCCCCACGCCATCGTGCCGCTCTGCCGCGCCCCGGCCCCGACGTCGTCCCCTGCTACGGTAGGGTTTTTTTAATTTGCATTTTTGCATTTGTATAGTGTTAGAATTTGCATAGTGTTAGAATTTGTATAGTGTTAGTGTTTGTATAGTGTTAAAAAAAATTTATAGTGTTAGAATTTGTAGTGTTAGAAATTTTTTGTTAGAGTTAGAATTTGTAGTGTTAGAAAAATTTGTAGTGTTAGAAAAAATTTGTAGTGTTAGATAAAATTTGTAGTGTTAGAATTTGTAGTGTTCGAATTTGTAGTGTTAGAAATTTTTTGTTAGTGTTAATAGTTAGTAATAGAATTATCATAGTACAACAAATTTAGGCAATGTAAATTTGTTAAAACTTAGGGAAAATTTGGGATTGCTATTAGCTAGGAATTTTGAAATTGCTATTAGCTATGAATTTTAAATTGCTATTAGCTATTATTTTAGACATTGCTATATTGGAAATTGTAGGATATTGTTCATTGCATTGTATGAATTTTTGTGTATAAGAAATTTAAATTTGCTTGCTACTTTGTAAACTGCAGTGACATTGAGCTATGGACGCCCCATTCATCAGAGACGAGGAGAATGAAGAGCGAATGGCAGAAATTATATATGAGAAGACCCTTGGAGTAAATTCCGATGGAGAAGATTCCGGTGGAGAAGACGATGATTTCAGCGAAAAATGTTTGAACGACTCCGGTGAGGGACTTGAGATAGAAGAAATAAGAGACGACGACGAAGTGCCCTTAGCAAATTCTGGCGAGGTATATATATATTAAGTCTCTGTTGATCACTAGATGCATTAATTGATTTATATTGCACTTATTAACGGATCATTTTTCTTTTAGCCCTCCGGATCTAAGCCTCGAACTCCGCCAAAGACGAAACGAGGCCCGAACCAAAGGATAAAACTGCCAGATGGTGCAAAGTTGTCGATCAACGTAGTTGCTGATGATGGAAAACCGCTTGTAGCGCCCCTACCCCGGTACTATACAAAGATGTTGTGTGTCACTGGTTATGTGATACAACCGAAGGTTACTGGGCACACCTCTCCCAGGCCAGAACCTCTGGCAGGCGTTGCTCGGAATGGATCATCGGCAACACAACACCTCGATTGATGCCATAACACAGGCACAACTATCAAAGTATAATAAAGAGATCAAGACTGCGGACAACTGGTACATCACAGACTCTACGCTTCAAAGTAATATTACATAACTTGGATTACAGTACTCGGTAATATTACAAGCAGAGGTCACATGACCGAACATTACAACAAACAACGAAAGCAAAAGTGTTGCTACACAACAAGACTGCAAAAGGCCTAAGAGGCCAAAAGTAAGCAACGTAGCCAAACCCAACCTACACGTTCCAGGCTGCTACCTGGGAACCCCAAACTAATCGTCGACGTCAATGTAGAAACCAGCGTCTGAGTTAGGGTCTTCACCTGAACCAAAGTAAGCAAACATGAGTACCGAAGGTACTCAACAAGACTTAATTAACATATTATATATCTGCCTGTTCTGAGAGTATGTATGAAGGTTCATTTGCGTAAAGCCATATTTAGTTCCAAATAGAGGAAGGAAGAATCTCGTATCAACAGTAGACTTTTAAAAGGGATAAGAGAGCCTTTCCAACTATTGTACTCACGTTGTAACCACCAGCTCATCAACATTATCTATCAACTAGAGTCACCCCCTCGACGCCCTCGAGAAAGCACCCTTCATTCGTTGGCAACAACTTTTACGATTATGTTCAAGTTCTCTATGATCACAGAATCCGTCACCAAGTCGTCCATAACCGCGGACACGGCTTTTCGAAAAGATTTAACCCTGCAGGGGTGTACAATGTTTACCACACGTACCAACCGACTCTTAATGCCACTAGATTAGCACAATTCCTTGATGTGCCGGCAGAGGGTGGTTGACCACGACCTTTACCTCAGTTGATTATATCCCATGGGTCATCCATAACAGGGAACAGCCGCCATTACGCGAGATGGCCACCTCGTGACGGTCCTCGTTACTCTGTCACACGAATCAAGATCCGTGTGCGTCCATCACTGGATCCCTGCCAGGCCCTATCCTCTTCTCATACGTTTCTGACCCACACGCAAATGGAAAACCAAACTACGGGTCCCATGGGTACAACCAAACAAGTTAGTTGGTCATGCGGGGGTCCAGGCCGCGTGTGGATGTACGCTCAGTCTTGGCTCCAAAGGCGAGAACTCAGGTCCTAGGACGGCGAGAACGAGACAAACCACCACAGACCCCTGTGGCCTCTCATCCATAGCCTTTTAGTCAATTTACCAGCGCACATCCCTTTACACGATATCCTGATATAATAAGTTCATTCGCAACTCTGGTTCACCAACCGGGTAGAACAGAGATAAATAACTATGCATGGCTAAGCAGATATAAGGCTTTGGCGATAAACACATATCCACACTATGGCTGCTAGGAATAATGATTGAGGATATCTAGGTGATGCAAATATATAGGGGACCTCTATATAAAGACCAAAATACATTGGAATCGTATGCAAGTACAAGAGTGAAACACTTCGAAATCATATATGGGCAGATAAGAGGTTATGCTTGCCTTGTTCGTCGGAAAACAGATCTTGTTCTTCAACTACAGCGGAATCAACCTCCGAACCACGATCTACCGAGAAGAACAAATACCGGAAAAGAACAACAATCAACACATGGCATTGATGCAATGCGCAATATGTATGCATGATCAAATTAATGCATTGACATGGAGCTCTTAAACATATTTGAAATGTTATTTAAATTCAAATTGCAATTATGAGCATTTATTTAATTTAACTCCATAATTATAGAAAATGCATTTAGGTCATTTCCAAATATTTGCCAAATTTAATTGTTCAAACATGTACGAATTTTGATATAAACAGATTGGCCTTCATTTTCTGAGCATTTTGATATAAAGTTCACATTTTTCTGATAAACAGAACAAAAGTTATTGATTTTACAATTTTAATCATTTTCTGGATTCTTTTAAATAGACTGGGTCCCACCTGTCAGATCTTTATTATTTTCCAAAAACATTTCCGAAAAGAATAAATGGCTGACAGCCGGGACCCACATGTCAAAGACACAGGAGCACCACGGCGGCTCTGCCACGGCGTGGCTCGCCGGAGGAGGCTGAGCGAGCACGCACGAGTGGGCGCGCTGCGCGCGCACGGACACGGGGAACCAATTGGGGGCGGCGCCGCCAGCGAATGGTCGCCGGAGCGACGGCTATGGCGCGGCGGAGCCACGGCCGGCGACGAGCTTCAACGCATCGGCGCTACGGGGCACGATAAATCGAACGGAGGGCATGGGAGGATCACAAGCTCACCCTGAGCACGCTGGAGAGGACGGCGAGGCCGGAGGAGCTCGGACGGCGACGAGAGCTTGATCAACACGCGTCGGCTGGACTTGAGGAAGATGGCGAAATTCCGGCAATTCGTGTTGTTCCAGCAAGCAATACTCGACGGGGAGGAAGAAGAGAGCTAGGCAGAGCTGATGGCGGCGTCAATTTGGCTCAGGAGTGGCCGGAGCTAGCGCACGACGGCGGCGTCCGTGCGGCTAGGGTTTGCTCGTGTGGAGCGAGCAGAGCACGGGGGAGAGGAAGAAGAGCACGGGGAGAGTGAGCTCGATGCGGACGTCTCCGTGGTCTTATCCACGCGAGCTCGCAGGCAAGCAGGAGCTGGCAATCGACGGCGACGACACGGCGGCTCGTCCTTCTGTCGCGAGGAAACCCCCTGAGCTTTTAAATATTTACTGAAGTTCTTTTAACAGCAACTTCCTGCATTTTTTTAGGGCATTTAAAATAGTCAAAAAATTACCCCAAAATTCATGGAGCCTTCTAATATTGTAGAGAAGCCCCACACATTTTTGTTTTTGAATTTTTGAAACTTTTGAACCACTATTAAAAATAGGACAAGTTCTAGGTCTTTTTAATTATTTCTTCTTTAATTTAAATTCAAAACTTATTAATGCAAAGATTAATGCATGACATGATATGATTACACAACTTAACACTTTATTACAAACTTGGGATGTTACAAGTCTACCCCCTTACAAGAATCTCGTCCCGAGATTCCTAGGTTTTAGAAAAGAAGTCGGGGTACTCAGATCGTAAACGATCTTCTCGTTCCCAGGTTGCTTCAGCTTCGGAATGATGAGACCACTGAACTTGAGAAACTTGATGGTTTGACGAGTTTTACGTTCAGCCTCATCAAGAATGCGAACAGGATATTCTCGGTAGGTGAGATCTTCCTGAAGATCAAGGGCTTCATGATCAACAACCCGCATTGGATCCTTGAAGCAACGCTTGAGTTGAGACACATGGAAGGTATCATGAACATCCGGAAACTTGGAAGGCAACTCCAATTGATAAGCAAGTTCACCTCGCTTAGCAAGGATAGGGAAAGGTCCAACATAACGAGGAGCCAATTTGCCTTTGATACCGAATCGATGAACACCTTTCAGAGGTGTGACTCGAAGATAGGCTTTGTCACCGATTTCATAATGAACATCCTGATGATGACGATCATAGTAGCTCTTTTGACGAGATTGAGCTGTCTTTAGACGCTCACGAATGATGCGAACTTGTTCTTCAGCTTCATTGATCATATCCGGTCCAAAGTATAACCTTTCTCCGGTTTCTGACCAATTCAAAGGAGTTCTGCATTTTCGGCCATAAAGAGCTTCAAAAGGAGCCATGCCCAAGCTGGATTGGTAACTATTGTTATAGGTGAACTCGGCAAATGGAAGGAACTTTTCCCAGTCTTTACCGAAGGATATAACACAAGCTCGGAGCATGTCCTCAAGAATTTGGTTCACTCTTTCGGTTTGACCCCGGTTTGAGGATGATAAGCAGTGCTGAAGGACAGACGAGTTCCCATAGCTTGGTGGAAACTTGCCCAAAACTTGGAGGTAAACAGACTTCCACGATCTGAGATTATCCTTTTTGGAACACCGTGAAGTGAGACTATTCGGGAGACATACAGATCTGCCAGTTGACTAGCGGTGATGTCCTCTCGAATAGGAAGGAAGTGAGCAACTTTGGAGAGACGATCAATCACTACCCAAATAGCAGTGTGCCCCTTCTTAGTCTTGGGAAGACCAGTAATGAAGTCCATGCCAACTTCATCCCACTTCCAAACCGGAATTGACATGGGTTGAAGAGTACCAGCTGGCCTTTGATGTTCAGCTTTAACACGACGACAAGTGTCGCATTCAGCAACGTACTGAGCGATGTCTCGCTTCATCCGGGTCCACCAAAATCTTTGGCGGATATCTCGATACATCTTAGTGCCACCAGGATGAATAGAAAGAGGCGTTTCATGAGCTTCTTGAAGGATTAACTTTCTGAGATTTTGTTTCTTCGGCACAACTAGACGGCTGCCGAAATAAACAGTGCCTTGATCATCAACAGAGAAACATTTAGCAACTCCACTAACAATGTTCTTCTTGATCTTGGCAATACCGGAATCATGCTTTTGAGCATGTTTGATTTGGTCTTCAAGAGAAGGTTTCACTTCCAGATTAGCCAGATAACCAGATGGAACAATCTCAAGGTTAAGCTTGGATAACTCTTCATAAAGAGAGGGTTGATGTTGTTGCACCATTAGGTTGTTGCAATAGGATTTCGACTTAGCGTGTCAGCAACAACGTTGGCCTTGCCGGGTTGATAATTGAGACCCAAATCATAGTCCTTGATTATTTCCAACCATCGTCTCTGTCGAGATTTAAATCCGGTTGGGTGAAGAGATATTTCAGACTTTGATGATCCGAGTATAATTCACAACGGCTACCGAGAAGGTAAGGACGCCATTGTTTCAAAGCATAAATGACAGCTGCTAGTTCAAGATCATGGGTTGGATAGTTGAGCTCATGCGGTTTCAGCTGTCTGGAAGCATAAGCCACCACATGACCTTCTTGCATTAGCACACAACCAAGACCTTGGTGCGAAGCATCACAAAAGATTACAAAGTCCTTGGTAGTGTCTGGAAGAACAAGCACTGGAGTGGTAGTCAGTTTGGTTTTCAAGGTTTGGAAACTTTCCTCAGCCTTTTCTGACCACTCAAACTTTTTATCTTTCTTCAGCAGATCAGTCATTGGTTTAGCGATCTTGGAGAAACTCTCGATGAACCGACGGTAGTAACCCGCCATTCCGAGAAAACTCCTAACCTCCTTGACTGATTTAGGTGCTTCCCACTTCAGAATGGTTTGAACCTTGTCTGGAATAACTGAAACACCTTCAGCAGACACAACGTGTCCAAGAAATATGAGCTCTTTCAACCAAAACTCACATTTGGAAAATTGGCATAAAGACGATGCTCACGAAGTTTTGTCAATACCAAACGTAGATGTTCGGCATGTTCTTCTTCGGTTTTAGAGTAGATCAGAATATCGTCGATGTAGACCACGACGAACTTGTCAAGATACTCCATAAACACTGAGTTCATGAGACGCATGAACGTAGCTGGAGCATTTGTAAGGCCAAAGGACATCACTTTATACTCATAAAGACCATAACGAGTAACGAAAGCCGTTTTAGGAATGTCCTCCTTTCTGATCTTTATCTGATGGTATCCTGATCGCAGGTCCATCTTGGAGAATACTGTTGCACCAGCTAACTGATCGAACAGATCGTTGATCCGTGGAAGAGGATACTTATTTTTGATGGTCACTGCATTCAGCGGCCGATAATCAACAACCAGACGCGGAACATTAGTATCCCGCTTCTTGACGAAGATAGTAGGGCATCCCCACGGAGATGTGCTAGGCTGGATGAACTCTTTAAGTTCCAACCCTTCGATTTGTCGTTTCAATTCAACCAACTCCTCTTTGGGCATTCGATAAGGTCTTTTGGAAATAGGAGCAGTTCCAGGAACCAGATCGATGACAAATTCCACACTTCGATCAGGTGGCATGCCAGGTAGTTCTTCAGGAAAGACATCTGGAAAGTCACAAACTACCCATAATTCATGAATTTCTGGAGGAATTTGAACTTCCATAGCATTCAACTCAGTTTCTGGCGAGAACTGAGAACGGCTGATGGAGGCCATGCTAATGGTGACCAGTACTTGACAATATCACCAGATGGATGTGTCAAAGTGACAGACTTAGCTGCACAATCAAGAATAGCTTCATATTTCACGAGCCAATTCATGCCCAAAATAACGTCGATGTCAGTTGACTGTAGAGCAATGAAAGTGGTAGGGAACATCCGATACCCTACATCGACTAAGAGTTCAGGCGTAACCATTGTAGTTCGCCAACTAGAACCCGGAGAGTGGATCAACAGAGGAGTAGGCAACTTCACAAAAGGTATCCCATGCATATGAGCAAACTTCTGTGACATGAATGTATGCGAAGCTCCAGAATCAAACAATACAGTAACTGGAATTGAGTTGACTCGGAGCGTACCAAGGAGGACGCTTGGATCATTTTCAGCTTCCTCAAGAGTAACGTGGTTCAGACGACCACGACCAGCAACAGAAGGCTTCACAACTTTCTTGGGCGGGGAACTCCACGACCATCAGTCTTTTGAGGGCACTCCCTCGAGAAATGACCTGGCTGACCACACTTAAAGCACGTGAGGCCAGCTGGAGCACCAACTGAAGGACGATAACCTTGTCCACCACCATAGGTTGATGTAGCAGGTGGAACTGGCGGACGAGGAACATAACCCGAATACTTAGGTGCATTTTGAGCTTTAGGTACAGCACTGTATGGTATGAACACACGGCGCTTCTTGAAGCCAGAAGAAGATGCACGAGAATCACCAGAGGCCTGCTTCAAAGCAGACTCCAAATCCTTTCTACCTTGCTCCATGGTGAGGGACTGATTATGCAGTTCCTGGAAAGTTTGGAACTTGAAAGGAATCATCTCATAGCGGAGTTGAGGATTAAGTCCCTTGCGGAACAGATCCTGCTTATCAGCATCATTGGTCACATCCCTGGGAGCGTAACGAGCAAGACGAGTGAATTCCTGGCCATAAGCTTCAACATCCATCCGTCCTTGTGTCAGCTCAAGGAATTCCTTTCTTTTGCGGTCCATAACCGCTTCGGGAATATAAGCAGCTCGGAAAGCAGTGCGGAACTCTTCCCAAGTGACCACATGTTCCGGCGCAAACAACGCCAGATAGCCTTCCCACCAAGCACCAGCTGCACCCTCCAGCATGTAAGTAGCAAAGTTCACACGCTCTGCATCTGGAACATGGAGTGCGCCAAACTTGCGCTCAATGGCACGCAGCCAATCATCAGCATCAAGAGGCTCCTTAGCCTCCTGGAAGACGGGAGGTTGTGCTTTCAGAAAGTCCCCAAGGGTGGCACAGTTGTTGGCGCGACGCGCAGTGTTTTGCACCAACTGCTCGAGGAGATGTTCATTTCTCAGGCGGTTGGTCTCAATATTCTGAAGAACCTGCGCCATTGTGGGAGGTGGCGGCAGTTCTTCCTCAGGAGCATTATGACCACCACGGCCAACAGAACCTCGAGTACCACTGGCCATCCTGAGTAGAAAGAAACAAGAACCATGAACACATTCATGGAAAAAGGATACAATGGAATGATAACATGATGGATCAAGGAAACATGATAAATGACATCATGTAGATAAAACAAGACATGTGACTATTAAAAGATCACACTAGTTGATATGGAACATCAAAGATATAATGGGATCGATGATTTAGATCAAGTAAGTAAACTTGGAAACTCTGAGAGCATTAGCAACCTGACACGGAGTACTAAGAAAAACACCCAACGAGTTTGATCCTAGATTTGAAGATAACAGACAAGCAAGTAAAACCTTTACAATCAAATAAGGTAAGGTAACTCAGAGTTCAGAGCGATACCAGATAAGGAGTAAAAAGAATCCTAATGAGATTTTCATAACTCATTTTTAGGTTCCAAATAATTTTCACAATCACTAGACTCAACATCGACCAATAGTAAGGGTTTCCTACAGGCAGTCCTGCTCTGATACCAAAATTGTAGCGCCCCGACCCCGGTACTATACAAAGATGCTGTGTGTCACTGGTCATGTGATACAACCGAAGGTTACTGGGCACACCTCTCCCAGGCCAGAACCTCTGGCAGGCGTTGCTCGGAATGGATCATCGGCAACACAACACCTCGATTGATGCCATAACACAGGCACAACTATCAAAGTATAATAAAGAGATCAAGACTGCGGACAACTGGTACATCACAGACTCTACGCTTCAAAGTAATATTACATAACTTGGATTACAGTACTCGGTAATATTACAAGCAGAGGTCACATGACCGAACATTACAACAAACAACGAAAGCAAAAGTGTTGCTACACAACAAGACTGCAAAAGGCCTAAGAGGCCAAAAGTAAGCAACGTAGCCAAACCCAACCTACACGTTCCAGGCTGCTACCTGGGAACCCCAAACTACTCGTCGACGTCAATATAGAAACCAGCGTCTGAGTTAGGGTCTTCACCTGAACCAAAGTAAGCAAACATGAGTACCGAAGGTACTCAACAAGACTTAATTAACCTATTATATATCTGCCTGTTCTGAGAGTATGTATGAAGGTTCATTTGCGTAAAGCCATATTTAGTTCCAAATAGAGGAAGGAAGAATCTCGTATCAACAGTAGACTTTTAAAAGGGATAAGAGAGCCTTTCCAACTATTGTAATCACGTTGTAACCACCAGCTCATCAACATTATCTATCAACTAGAGTCACCCCCTCGACGCCCTCGAGGAAGCACCCTTCATTCGTTGGCAACAACTTTTACGATTATGTTCAAGTTCTCTATGATCACAGAATCCGTCACCAAGTCGTCCATAACCGCGGACACGGCTTTTCGAAAAGATTTAACCCTGCAGGGGTGTACAATGTTTACCACACGTACCAACCGACTCTTAATGCCACTAGATTAGCACAATTCCTTGATGTGCCGGCAGAGGGTGGTTGACCACGACCTTTACCTCAGTTGATTATATCCCATGGGTCATCCATAACAGGGAACAGCCGCCATTACGCGAGATGGCCACCTCGTGACGGTCCCCGTTACTCTGTCACAGGAATCAAGATCCGTGTTCGTCCATCACTGGATCCCTGCCAGGCCCTATCCTCTTCTCATACGTTTCTGACCCACACGCAAATGGAAAACCAAACTACGTGTCCCATGGGATACAACCAAACAAGTTAGTTAGTCATGCGGGGGTCCAGGCCGCGTGTGGATGTACGCTCAGTCTTGGCTCCAAAGGCGAGAACTCAGGTCCTAGGGCGGCGAGAACGAGACAAACCACCACAGACCCCTGTGGCCTCTCATCCATAGCCTTTTAGTCAATTTACCAGCTCACATCCCTTTACACATATCCTGATATAATAAGTTCATTCGCAACTCTGGTTCACCAACCGGGTAGAACAGAGATAAATAACTATGCATGGCTAAGCAGATATAAGGCTTTGGCGATAAACACATATCACACTATGGCTGCTAGGAATAATGATTGAGGATATCTAGGTGATGCAAATATATAGGGGACCTCTATATAAAGACCAAAATACATTGGAATCGTATGCAAGTACAAGAGTGAAACACTTCGAAATCATATATGGGCAGATAAGAGGTTATGCTTGCCTTGTTCGTCGGAAAACAGATATTGTTCTTCAACTACAGCGGAATCAACCTCCGAACCACGATCTACCGAGAAGAACAAATACCGGAAAGGAACAACAATCAACACATGGCATTGATGCAATGCGCAATATGTATGCATGATCAAATTAATGCATTGACATGGAGCTCTAAAACATATTTGAAATGTTATTTAAATTCAAATTGCAATTATGAGCATTTATTTAATTTAACTCCATAATTATAGAAAATGCATTTAGGTCATTTCCAAATATTTGCCAAATTTAATTGTTCAAACATGTACGAATTTTGATATAAACAGATTGGCCTTAATTTTCTGAGCATTTTGATATAAAGTTCACATTTTTCTGATAAACAGAACAAAAGTTATTGATTTTACAATTTTAATCATTTTCTGGAATTCTTTTAAATAGACTGGGTCCCACCTGTCAGATCTTTATTATTTTCCAAAAACATTTCCGAAAAGAATAAATGGCTGACAGCCGGGGCCCACATGCCAAAGACACAGGAGCACCACGGCGGCTCTGCCACGGCGTGGCTCGCCGGAGGAGGCTGAGCGAGCACGCACGAGTGGGCGCGCTGCGCGCGCACGGACACGGGGAACCAATTGGGGGCGGCGCCGCCAGCGAATGGTCGCCGGAGCGACGGCTAGGCCGGAGGAGCTCGGACGGCGACGAGAGCTTGATCAACACGCGTCGGCTGGACTTGAGGAAGATGGCGAAATTCCGGCAATTCGTGTTGTTCCAGCAAGCAATACTCGACGGGGAGGAAGAAGAGAGCTAGGCGGAGCTGATGGCGGCGTCAATTTGGCTCAGGAGCGGCCGGAGCTAGCACACGACGGCGGCGTCCGTGCGGCTAGGGTTTGCTCGTGTGGAGCGAGCAGAGCACGGGTGAGAGGAAGAAGAGCACGTGGAGAGTGAGCTCGATGCGGACGTCTCCGTGGTCTTATCCACGCGAGCTCGCAGGCAAGCAGGAGCTGGCAATCGACGGCGACGGCACGGCGGCTCGTCCTTCTGTCGCGAGGAGGAAGAAAGAAAAGAAAAAGCAATTTACATAAAACCCCCTGAGCTTTTAAATAATTACTAAAGTTCTTTTAACAGCAACTTCCTGCATTTTTTTAGGGCATTTAAAATAGTCAAAAAAATTACCCCAAAATTCATGGAGCCTTCTAATATTGTAGAGAAGCCCACATTTTTGTTTTTGAATTTTTGAAACTTTTGAACCACTATTAAAAATAGGACAAGTTCTAGGTCTTTTTAATTATTTCTTCTTTAATTTAAATTCAAAACTTATTAATGCAAAGATTAATGCATGACATGATATGATTACACAACTTAACACTTTATTACAAACTTGGGATGTTACACCGCTGAAACCCGAAGACAACTGCCGTAAATATGTAGGTCAATGCGGAGTTCTTGTTAGGGACACGATCCCGATCACCATTGCAGAATGGAATAAGCCGAAGAAAGCCAACGTTGGAGCTAGTTATGTCGAGAAAAGAATTAAAGAATTGCTTTGGGACACGCTCTTGACATATTTCAGCCTACCGGAAGGTCTCCCAGAGAAGAAGAAGGAGAAAGTCAAGGAGTGGACTCTTAAGAAGATGGCCATGCAATTCAACTGCTGGAAGAAAACATTGTGGAAAAAATATGAGAAAGTAACTCCAGATTTCACTGGACATCTAGAGAAGATAAAAGATGCGTGGCCCGCATTTGTGGCGTATAAGAAATCGGACACCGTTGTGGCTCGATCGGCCAAAAATAAGTTGAATGCTGAAAAGAAGAAATATCACCATACTTTGGGGTCAGGTGGCTACAAGGCTGCCTTGCCTAAGTGGGAAGCCTTTGAAAACGAACAGCGTGGAAAAGGGATCACTCCACAGACAGATGACTGGCCCGAGAGGTCCAAGTTCTGGTTGTTCGCGCATGGGGCAGGGTTGGACCCAGACACAGGGCTGATTGTTGCCAAGGGAAAATGGAAGAAAAGAATTTCAAGAGTCGTAAAAAAACTAGAGGACGCAATAGACCTAGTCCGAAAGGGAAAATTTGTTCCCGATAGAGAGGACGACGAGCTGACACTCGCCCTCGGGAATCCTGAACACTGGGAACGATGTCGAGGCAGAGGAGCCAGGGTTAATTGGAATCAAGGGTTTCCGGTGGACGTTGCAACTTATAGAAGCCGTTCCAGAAATAAGAAGAGGGGGTTGGACCGGTTAACAGAATTAGAACGCCAGGTGCAGCGGCAGCAGGAGCAACTGGACTCAATTATCCAGCAAAGGGCATCTCAGGTGATGCTACAAGATCCTGCAGTCGATGCCTGCCCATCTCAGCGGAAAAGCAGTGTGGGTTCCACGCAGCTAGAAGATCCTGCAGTCGAACCGTCGGCGGCTCACTACCCCGTGGATGATATCACGGAGAAAACAAATTGTCATCTACATATGCCAATGAAGAACATTAGTTGGTCAGATTCCAGCTGGCTATGCTCATGTCGGGGTGACAAAAGTTATGCCGGGATTCCAAACAATGGATCTTGACATTCCTGGAGGTGACGACGAGAAGACACTGGGAGAAGTCGAGCTTGGTATCGTTCTATGGAAGAAGAAATATATCGTGTTTCCAGACTCGGCACCAAGGCCACCGACTCCTCCGAGTAGAAATCCACCACCTCAAAGTCCACCCGCCCTCCCCGATGATTGGGAGCCCACCGCGAGTCCATCGCCCGCGCCGTCCCGTCAGCCGACTGATGCACCCACTAGTAATTTGACAAAGCGTAAGCTGTTCACGTCGACTGGTACTATGCTCAGAAAAGACAGGTCCCCTGTCAAGAAACGTGCAAACATACCCAAGAAAGTCAAGACTCCTGAGAAGTTACCTTGCGAGATGAGTAAGGAGGAATTAGACGAGAGCACGCGTGCCAAGGTGACAGCCTTTTTTGCACGGAAAAAACAGGAAAGACAAGACCCTGTAAAGGAAATTCTAAAGAATATACCAAGGGAGACACTTGATCGCACCGTTGACAACTTATATATCCCTCCAGTGAGGCCCCTTTCAGACTATGAGCGCTGTATTGAGAAGACACATAGCTCACAGATGGAGGAAAAGAAATGCGGGAAAAAAGTTCCCCAGCTCGGAGAACAAGAAGTACAATCGATCGCCCCGCTCATTGTGCCTTCTGATAAGACGGCTCTCTACAACGACAATATTGTTGCTCAGCAAATCTATGGCGATACTGGTTACGCCATTGCTGAGGTGGCATATAAACATGTTTCCGGGGAGCCTCTGGTCAAAGATCCGAATGCTCTAACAACACAGTTATGAAAATTGCATAACTGGTACATGACTGCCGCAAAAGAAGGGAGATTCTATTTCATGGCGGGAGTTAAGGAACAACACTACTTCCGAGAATATGCTGTGCAGGTTGAGTTCTCCAAACTTTTTCAGATGTACAATCAACGTGCCCTCGACAAATCTATCATCAGCTGCTATTGTCTGTAAGTGATTTATTTGTGTAATTTAATTCTTTAGTTAAGCTCGTTCATTGCCTGTAATTATCCTCACGACATTCTTTTGTACGCTATTATGCAGAATGAAGATTCGTGAATGCAGACTGACAGGAATCTGGGACATTGGGTTTATTGACCCGGATAAAGTTCATGAAGTCACCGTAGAACAGTATGCCCAGGACACAGAGGACGTTTTGCTAACGTTTTTAAAGCGACAAAGTACCAAAAAGAAATACTTTTTCCTTACAATTTCAAGTGAGTGTTACTCTCTTGTACACATTCTATTATGCTTTCCCGATATTACGTGTAATTGATGAGTTCTGAATAACTGCGTATATAAACGTGCGCAGGTTCCACTTCATTTTGCTAATCATTAGAATCGATCTTGGAGAAGTTGAAGTCTGGGACTCATTAAGGAGAGATCAAGATGAATACAAAAGCGTGCGTATATTGCTCAAGAGGTAATTTCAATCGCACTATATCGGCCTCTTTCGTTCATTTCCTAATATCAAAGTAAGTAATAACTCCTCAATTCATTTTCTTTGCCGGGCAAGGTTTGGAAAAAGTTCATCGCGGAAGAACGCGGTGAATGGAAAGATAAGCTGGAGTTTAAGGCTAACAACGTAAGTAGTACTACGTACCTAGGTCCGCGTATCTCTCTAATTCTAGTTTCAATACCATTATCATTCTCTTGATTATTATTTGATTGAATTCTATTCTCGTATAGTGGTGCCTGCGACAACCACAGGGGACGGATTTATGTGGATACTACGTTTGCGAGTACATTCACATGAAGGTCAATGAGACAATCAATAGTCGAAGAAATCAAGAGGTACGTAAACATCATTCTCAAATTTATTTTGCTACCATCAATTGTATTTAGTTTCCTTCATAATTGATTTGATCTCCTTCTTTTAAAGATGGCAAGGAAGCGGAACCAGGTCCTACCAGAAAACCGCGTAAAAGCAATTGCGGAGGAATTGGCGGGATTTTTCCTTACGCAGGTCATACCTGAATCCGGAGAATTCCACTATATCGAAAAATAGACTCCCTCCATGTACTAGCAGTGATCTCCATGTAATGAGTACTTTATATGTGTACATATATATACCAAGTTGTATGTGTTATGTGATCTTCACGTGTGCGAAAACTTTTTTTTGTGCGTCGACGTGATCTCCTCCGAAACCCTAAACCCGGAAAAATAAGCGAAAAGAAAAAAAAGCAGAAACCCTAAACCCTGAAAAATAAGACAAAAGAAAAAAAAAGCAGAAACCTTTAGTCCCGGTTGGTGTTACCAACCGGGACCAAAGGTCCTGCGCCCGCGCGCGCAGCTCCGCCCACGTGGAGGCCTTTAACACCGGTTCGTGGACTACCAGGACTAAACGCGGGGGGGGGGGGGGGGGGGGCTTTAGTCCCGATTTAATTGTCCCGGTTGCACAACCGGTATTAAAGGCCCTCTGGAACCGGTATAGAAGCCCTTTTTTTACTAGTGCCTATATGACAAACCGTCACGTCGCTCTCCATGCCCCCTCGCGAACGGACGCGACTCTACAAGAGTCGGTTCCCCTTGTATATATACTGTGATCATCAATGAAATAGACAGGAGTTCGATTCATTTGTTTCTCGTTCTAGGAATTTACTCGCAACACTCTCTTCCCGCCACCTGATGGCCGCGCAGCTACTCAAGATTCAGTTAATTTCGCCCATAGGAGAGCACTACGCCCCTGTTTAGGCTTCAGCGATTTTTCCCAGGGAGGACCACAGCGCCCTGCTCAAGATTCCGTGGATTTTATCAAGTGAGATCAGCCGTCCTTGATTGGCCGAATTTGAAGTCCCCGTTGGGCGACACTCATCTCCTGCTACTACCGACTGTGCTGTCGCCCCCGACCCATTTCAATCCCCTATCTGTACTAGGTTCATGCTGTTTACTATCAGATTAGTTGACTGCACTTTCCATGTTTATTATTTTTGCCATTGCTTATATAATGTTCAGATACGATTACAAGAACATAGGACACATATCTGGATCAGCGGAGGAATGCAGGTACGAAAAAAATGTCAAGGTACTACAGAGAAGAGCCTACCATGCCAGACACCTATATCATGTGTTTTCATCATATATTGTAACTCAGAAATATTCTTATGCTTCCCTGCATTGTATCTGTCAATTGTGCTCTCTTGCTTGTCCAAGGATTAACGACATTTTGGTCGGGTGTATTTCTATACCGATGTATGATTGCTTATTCCATCTTTTTTTGCTCTTTCGGTGTGCTAAGCGGGTGATTACCCCGTGAACCTAGGATGAAATTTGTCAGATTATTGATTAAAATCATCAATAATTTGCTACACTGTGCTACTAAGAAAAAACATAACAATGTATGATTGCTTATTCCATCTTTTTTTGCTCTTTCGATGTGCTAAGCGGGTGATTGCCCCGTGAACCTAGGATGAAATTTGTCAGATTATTGATTAAAATCATCAATAATTTGCTACACTGTGCTACTAAGAAAAAACATAACAAACTCCCGCAGCAACGCGCGGGCCAATATCTAGTTATTATAAGTGTGTGGGTCGGGGTAGGTTTGGAAAGAATATCATCAGGTTTGCCACATAAAGGCTTACCACGCAAGAGTCAAGACGACTGTAAAACATGACTCTGTGATTAGTTTTTTTTAGGGGCAAGGTCCATGATTAGCTAAGGAAATGACAAAGGAGTTGGGAATAGTCTTGTCAGTGATCCTGGATGGGCCACCTGAGCCAAGGCCCACAAGCTATACCAAGTTACGAGCAAGGCTTACAGTTCCAGAATAGGCTAAATGAGTCTTTTGTTTCTTAACATGGAACACAGAGACATTCCATCTAAAGAGGTAAACCTTGAGACCCCATGGGGCTTTCACAGAGCTTAGCAATTTCTGGCCGTCGGATCGAGCAGTTACAGCTCGATCTGGACCGTGCATTCGCTTGCTTACTTTTTTTACTGTCTACATTGGTCGCTGACGGTGGGTCCAAAACAACGCCGGTGCGGGCCGTGGTGCAGCTTCGGACCATGCGGGCGCCCGCGCCGGACATGGGGTCCGGGACGCGTGCCGGTCTCGCTTTGGCTGCGCTGGCCTGAGAGGTGTGGGCTGCCCATGTTCTACCCGCCTCTCTCGTTGTCTTGTGGGCCTGGCCTTCGGCTGGTCCACATTTCAGTGGCCGTAACTTGCTGAAGGTACGGTGCAGGCGTTCGTGGAGCACGGTGATAATATCTCTTGACAGGGGCAGCATCAACTTTTCCTCCTCGCAAGTGGACCGAGCGTGTCGCCATCCACCTCGCTGTCAACTTCTCCATGGTCAGCGGGTACAGATTCTACAGTGCCGGCTGCCCTATCCCTGGCCCCGATGAGGAGAGAAGCTCGCCCGGCCTCACTTTTCAGCTTTTCTTCTCTCACTCCGATCTAGGTTTTGCCTCCTCCGATCTCTCATGGTTTCTTCGCCGTATCACCAGATCCACCGCCGCCTCGCCGACTCTGGCCGGATCTGACGCGATGCAGTTCTTCATGGTTTCGGTTAAGGTGATGCTCTGGTTGACCCGTGGAGGTTTGATTCCGTTGGCTTTTTTATTTCTTCCGCCCATGGGATCTGATTCGTTGGCTTTACTTTCTATTTCTACGTTTCCTTTCAGCAGCAGATTGTTCTCCTTTTCTTTGATTTCCTTAGCCTTCGCTTCTATGTCAGATTTGGTCTTCTTGATTTTGGAGGTTTCAATTCTTTGGCTTTTGCTTTCTTCTGTCCGTGGGATTCGATTCGTGGCCATTGTCTTCTTTTTCTCTCTTTCCTTTTCTGCAGCAGGTTAACAAATTCTCCTTTTGTTTGTTTCTTCACCTTTGTTTCTATCTCGGATTTGGGCTTCTTCTACCTTTTCCAGGTTCTTTTGGTGTTCGCTTTTGGAATCTCCTGTTCTTTGGCTTTTCATAGCCGATTGCCTTTTGTTTTTTTCGTCAGATTGGTCAATCTTTGATATGTTCTTCGTTGTTTTTGTCTGATTCCGTTTTGACCGTCCTTGATTTCATGCTGCTCTTTGTTTAGTCAGATTTTTCCTCATTTGATTTCTTTTTTTTGTATTTGATCTTCTCTCTTTGGTTTTGATTTCTTCTCCCTGCTGAGAGAGACCACAAATTTACAGACGAAGTGGGGTTGGTGGAGCGGAGCCGTGAAGGCCGACGTGCCTGGCGAAGATGGTCTTGGGCCTGGGTGGAGTAGACCGCCGCCGTCTTGCCCCTGCCTCCTCTCGCGGTGCAGCGACGACGGCCGCCCAGGCTCCTTCTGCCGGCGAGGATGAACAGCGTGATATGGAGGTCAAAGGGGACGGAGATGGAGGCTGGTTGGAGCTCCCAGCCGTCACCGCTTGAAGGTTTTCACCGCGGCCTCGCGGGAGAAGCCAAGAACGCCACTGCAGCTGACCATGCAACTCTGCTCCATTTGACCTCGCCGCATCTGGCTCTCTCGCAGGTGTCCTGACTCCCCTCTTCCTCTCTCGCTAGAATATATGCTCTTTCTGTGTGCAGATTCTTTTTTTCTATGCCTACAAGTTGTTCAATGAAAATTCACTCAGGCTGCTGGGCAAGATTAGTCGATGTAATGTTTATGCTCTGCTGTGTACTCATTTCGTTTAATTTAGTTCAAGTCAACAATGATAGGTCGAGTTATATGATCCAGTGGAATCATAGTTTATGTTCCCCTTTTCTTATCATTGCAGGGTACCTACAAGCAAGCTTGTGCAATGTACAGATTGGTCACCTTCTCCAGACTCTTCAAATGTTATGCCCTTGAATGAAAACAGGTGTGAGTGGCCCGAAGGCCATTATGATGTTTCTTTACTTGGTATTTTATTCTTAGATGTCAACCAAAAAACTCAATTCAGTTTGTTCTATTGCTGTAGGTGAAATCTAGAATAGCTCTTTGCTATTCTGCTTTACATGAGTATCATGAAGCAAATGTAAGATTTTTTTCTCTTAATGAAGATCACAGCTAATGCTTGGGACAGACCATGGAGGGCGCACTGTTGCAATGCTCAATGACTACTAACAGAGTTCATAGCCAAGGTTAATAGGTAATTCATGTCTCCGGCAATGAATCTATTTATATTTTTGCACCTCCAGACCTGCAGTATTTGGGACTGAACATTATGACTGCAATTCATAATTTAGTAGTTGTAGCTGAACGTTCTAAAATTTTAGTATTCCCATTTATGAGTGAACACAATTCAGCATTGGAGGTGGAATGTTGGAACCAAATCTTGCTTTTCTAAAAGTTAAAGGTTGGAAAGTTCCAATTTTATTTCCTACAGCCAGTTTGAGTTGACCTGGTTTAAAACTAGCTGCAATAGAGAGTGGCCTAAATCTTCTTTATGGAAGTGAAACTGTTATTTTTCTTTCCTGTCTGATCTAGATATCTTCCCTTAATTATGCAGGTTGCTTGCTACTAATTTCCATTTTCTTCTCATATTAATCATTCAAACTAACTCGGGGATTTAAGTTTATTATGAAAATTAGCTGTTGTTAGTTGAGCATTACATGTTTATGTGTACCACCTGAGTGATGACTGGTTTACATCAAACCCCATAGAAACCAAGATCCAGGTTCTATTATGTAATATTAGATGTTTTGTGTATGATTGCTTTCCCATATTATTTTTCTTCTATTGATATTTCAAATATCTTTTTTCTAGGTTTTCCATGGCAGTGTTGATTATGCCCTTTCTGGCCACCTCCCTGACAAGAATTATGCTGTCACGAGTCCATATAATTCTGATCATGGAGTCACCCGCTGGATATGACCTTGCTGGTATTTGACGATTTGCTCCTTCGCAGGTTTGTTGCCTTCGAGTATAGCTAAAGCTAATACACATACTTTATTACTTGTTGCATATACGTTGCCTCCGGATGACTAGCGATGTGAATCTCTCCTAGATACTTATACTTTTTACTAGCCAAACTAAAGGGCCGAGAGCAAGCTTTCTATTTTTATTTCCATTACTGTCTATTCTTAACTGTTGGCTCTTTCCTAACTATGGAAATTCCGAAGCATATGATTGGCCTACAATTGACAATCAATATTCAGGATGTCTTTCAAAAAATAATTTGCTAGAAGACAGTCAGTAAATTGAATTAGTGTAAAGAAGAGTCACATAACTAGCAAAAAGACATGATATCAAATTGTGTGTTCTGATGGGTGTGTGACCTTGACTACTAGATAAGCAGATGATGTTAACCAAGCTGACCACAAAAGCTGACTTAGTGCCACGTCTTCTACCAAAAGAATTATTTACTTACGTGATCCTGAGTACGCTTTCTTTACTATATATGTCCTGTTTATATCGTGATTTTCATCACATCTTTGTTCCCCTGAGTGTATCTTCTTTCTCCTCTTAAATGCAGTGGTTATGAGAGAAGTGTCCTATGGGGGAAAGGGCAACTATCTTTGTGGTTGAACATCTGCTCCAGTCTTCTGAAAAAGGTCCTGTTGTGTCTATCTTTGTTGACACCTTGGTTAAACCGTACAAAGCTATTGCTCTCTATCTGTCTTTATGTTGTTGCTCTGTGAAAATCTAGAAAACTGAATTTCTCCTTCAGATACTACCAAATGATTTATTAATCAGGATTGAAATTACTCATGTGTTGTGTATTTACCTGTGGATGTGTAGTCAGATCCATGTATTATTTTACAAGATAATTAAATCAATCTGTACCGCATTCTTGCCATCTAATTTGAATCTTAGTTCTATTCTTCGTGAAAATCTTAGTTTCTAGGTGGATTAAGAAACCGAATATGTGCTACTTTCGCCTCTGTTTTCATTTAACAATCTCTCTTTATTTATGTCGTTGCTCTGTGAAAAGCTAGAAAACTGTATTTCACCTTCTGTGTTTTTATTTCCCTCTGGATGTGTAGTCAAATACATATGGTATTTTACAAAATATTTTTACTGTACGATCTGTTGTCATTTGATCTTTTCAATATATGAGACATCATTTGTTGTCATTTGATCTTTTAAATTTCTCTTGACTTTTGTTCGTGTGTTTCTTTGCCAGGTTTGCTTTGCCCAATTGTACTTATTGTATACATATTTATTTGGCAGGCCTACTTGCCTAAACTATTAGATATGTCCCGCTTTCGTATTATCCATGCTTGTGTGCAGCGAGGATTAGGACTTTGTACCTGGTGCATATCAGCAGTGGCTGACCGAAACACTGATTGTTTACTTTCTAACCTGATTGACTGTTTTGCCAGTAGCGCGTTCGTATCCACGGCTGGTAGTTTTGTAGGCAGCACACAATGCGGTTGCCTATTCTGTGATTCATTTGATATATATTTTCTAGGCTCTTGAGACATGAATAAGAAGAGGACCCATTGATCTATGTTCTTAGAGTCTACCATTGCTTTGTGTTCCCTTGCCGCGTGCCAATGTAGTAGTTGCTGTGCAAAATAATTAAAAAATTGCTAATTATTAAAACTTAGCCAGTGAATAAGCTGAGATGTTTATTTCTTACCTTGGTAGCTTTAGTTGTGTGTATGGCCACTTTTGTCAGTGATATTGCACAATTGTCTTTCTACTCTAGAAACAGTGGCTTGATTAGTTATTATCTCTGTTCTAGCTCTGTGTCTATTTGTCCTTGCAGGTCATAGAACGACTTTTTAGATGATGTATGTGAATTGGGATTGCTAGATTTGTGGTTCAGTTTACTTATGGGACAATATAGCTTTGTGTGATTATCCTGAGAGGTCAATTTATATGTTCTAGATGTGTCTCTATCTGTCCTTGCAGGTCATATGACTACACTTTAGATGCTTTATGTGAATTAGGATTGCTAGATTTTTATTTATCTCAGCGTGTTAATAGATACATTGCTATCTTTTCTTAATATGGGTCACATAATCACCTTTCCTCTGTTTCTTCCATGTGTGTTGCTGTTGTGTCAAGGAAGTACCGGTTTGTTGTTTCTATGAGGACCAACAGTTTTGAACCTGGTTCATGCAAACTGTATTATCAGGTTCATAGGATTGATGAGCAATATGGAAACCAGCCTAATTTTTCAGCTCCCCGTCGTAATAGTTGGATGGCATTAGCGTCGGGAAGTATCTCTGCTGACAGTATGTTAAGTTCCTCTGGGATTGCTCTAGAAAATCTTGCTATTTTGAGTCAAAGAACTTCCTAAAACATTATCACTGCATATACAGAAGCTCCGGTCACCACTGATACGGGCACTGCTGAGGTGAGAACAGTTCTTCCTGTTAAAATGTTAGGTTTCTTCTATTGGTTCTTTTGGCTTTCTATGTTGCGATTTATTCAGATAAAACCTACATTTGTTCATTGGTTCTGTAGATTCTTATTAGACTGTTCTTGTATGGGCTTTGTCATATCGAGTTGTGGCACATGCTGCTACTATACTCCAGTGGTTATTGCTGCTTTATTTCTTCTCACTACTATTTATGCTTCTGGATTGGGGTGCATTGTGCTAGAGATATGGGTGGTCGGCTTGCCATGCCCTTTGCGATTTCTCTATTCTGTATCAGCGTGTTGTTGGTACCTAACTAATTCTTACGCTATTTTCTCGGGTTCGGGCACTTTTGGTGATGCAAGTTAGAAGCAGGTGTCCTTTATCTTTTAGTCTGCATACCTTCGACTTTAAAGACTGTTGGTTGCTTTTGTAATCATCCTGTAAATATAAACGTTCGAGGCAATGATCATGTGCACCTTATGTGGATGCTGCTTTTGTCTTCTTCGCATGGAACGTTTCTCGATGTATGTGGTTTGGCTTCGTACGAGGCGTTTAGTTAAACCTATGGATGGCTCTAGCCTACGTTAGGCACTTAAGTTAGCCAGGAGACAAATATTTGTAGACTCTTGATTCAGTGCTGCTAGCTTCTGATGTATGGAACTGGTTTATTTATGTTTCCTGTCAGTTTTAATATGTGTCAACAGAGTGGTTGTTGCCTATGAAATTATTTGCCTTCGTTGCTTGGTATAGTGTCAGAACGTGGTTGTTAATTTCTTTCTAGGTTTTATGGTTATTGCTTTGAACAACTATCTGACTAAGCAGTACCGTGTATTACAGTCATACGTTGTTTAGAAAGTTGCCTTCACGTAAGTTTAAATGGTGTTAACGATGGTACAAATAATATATAGTTCTCCTAGGTACCACAAGCCCGGCCTTACCCCAGCTCCCTAATACTAGGTTCTAGCAGCACGTCTGCTACAACAGTTCGTGCTAGCAAGAGTAATTGTTAGTTCGGTTACTTTAAGAGTTAGAAGTTCGGTTACTTTAAGAGTTAGTTCCATACTAATTTCCAGTATGTATCCTTTCTACCAGTTACAAAACTTAAAATGGGGAACTATATTGACTTGCATTGCCGTTATCCTTCGTAACTGCATGACGACACCTGATTATTACTTCCAAAATCATTTCACAGCCTTTCACATGGAGCTTATCGAGATTGCGACCACTGTCCTGCTTGAGGAGATGCTGAAGAAGTTAGGTCACAAGAATTAAAATAGGTGGCCTCGGTCACATTTTTCCTGGCAACTCTATGTCTTTGTCTTTCCTATGGTGCCATCTCGCTATCAGGCTATTCAATGGACAGTATTGATACTGCAGACAATGATTCAGTGAAGCAAGCTATCAGTAGAGGGAAAGCACTGAGCACAAGATCCTGAAAGATTATAGCTATGATCAGCTTAATGGGGAAAAATGACTGAAGATGGTAGCATCAACCAAGTTATTGAAGATAATAGGACTTCAAAGATTATTAGAGAAGGATCAGAATATTAAATAGATCACTAGGTACCGGGACAGTTTCATACTGGATGCGTCCCAACACAAGTGACAAGGTCAAGCGGATTAGATTACTGAGGTAGGGCATACAGTTGGTTTCTCTCAGCTGGATAATGTGAACCTATAAAGCTTTGTTATGCATAACTATTGTGTCATATTATGAATGTTTGGTATAGCGTTTTGCAAACTGAAAACCAGTGTCAAACGGCGGGTGGCGCGCGGCAAGCCGCGCCAGGGAATCTAGTTAACTTGAAGCGGCATAATCGCCGGACATGGCCTTGGTTACAGTGTTTTAGAAATACTCCTCCCATACATAGTGGAAACCTGGCGGCTCAGCCACACCCAGCGCCGCCACCGCATGAAGCTGGCCTGTTACATATACCCAACTTTATACTCGATAAATGAGACTTGTAACTTTGTAAGCGGTACTTTGCTTCTCTGAACAAGGCTCGAAATGGGGTTGTATCGTAGTCACTTGAGCTGATTGCATTCTTCAGGCAATCTGTTGCAAAGATAGGGCGTCCAGTACTAGCTTCGTCGGCAAGTGTGATAGCCTAGATTAGGGCTTGTGTCTCCGTACGCAAGGCCTCGCGTGCATTACCAGCAGCAGCAAAAATGACCACGCCATTTCCAAGGACAGATTCCTAGCTTCCAGTAAAACACATGCAAGGATGAGTGCGGAGAAGCACCACCTCCATGCACTGTAGGCCATGATAGCCATGCCAGAGCTGGGATGGAGTCTGGCACGCCATCTGTAGCGCCAATATGCATGTTGCGCCCACCAGCTGGGATGGAGTCTGGCACGCCATCTGTAGCGCCAATATGCATGTTGCGCCCACCAGGATATACAACCCCTAAAAGCATCTCCATCGGCGATTTTAATAGGCTTATTGGATGCGCGCAGGCACAAAAACACGCCCCATCAAGCCTCCCAACAGCGCTAAGTTGTCGGACGAACCCAATAGAGCGTCCGGAAACCCCGTTTTGCGCCTCGCCCGTACGGAGGCAACCGTGGCAACGCGTAACACGTCGGATACTGACAGGCGGGACCGGCCTGTCACCGACTCAACGCCGGTCGCCGCAATTTATTACGGGGAAGGAAGGGCCGGTCGGCATAATTAAACACTGGAGCGGCCGTGCTTAAACACTGGAGCGGCTGATCGGCGCGCCGTTTCCCTCTCACCTTCCCGATGCGTGGCGGTAGAGTAATGATGCCTTGGTAACCGTCGCCAGGGCACGCCACGTTCTCGCGCATTCTCACTTGGGAGGCCATCATGAAGGCCGAGCGTCAAGCCGCCGTCGACCGCTACGAGGGTCCACCTCCGCCGCCATCGCGGGAAGGACTTGTACGACGTCCTCGCGCTCCCCGGCTACCTGACGCCGCAGCGAGACAGCACACCGACGTGGTTCGCCACCGCCTTCCGCATCCCTTCTCCTACTCGCGAGGCCCCATGGGCGGCGTTTTCTACACACGCTGCGCCTCCCCAAGTCAAGAGGAGGCGCTCTGGTCAGGACCACCGAGGAGACCAGGCAACATCGTTGGTGAGCCATTTTCATCTCGCCAGCGAGCTCCGATGCGACGCGTCGCCAAGGTCAAGGAGGAGCCAACCGTAGTCACTGCCGCCAGGCCACGGCAAGAAGATCAAGGCGGAGGACTCTTCTACCTTGGCCACTTCGCCGCTGCAGCACCGGCTGATGACGGAGGAGGAGGCAGAGGTGCTATTCCAGCTCTAGCTCGCCGAGGCGCAGCCGCTGTCCTTTGAGACGGTCCAGCCGGCCTGCCAAGAATGGGCGGAGGAGTGGTCCGCAAGGAGAACGGCGAGGTCAAGGAGGAGGCTTAGTCCGACGTGGACGGGCTTGTCAAAGCGTTCGATTGGGACCGATTCTACCGCGGTGGTTAGGTTAGGTTAGGTGTAGGGTTAGATTAGTTACATTTTGTCGAAGGATGTAAAAATCAATCAAGTTTGAATGAAATCTACTAACTTTGCATGAAATAGTGTTGTTTCATCTTTTCCGAAATAAGCCTATTTGAAGCGTCGGTGAGGTAAAACGCTCCCAATAGGCCGGCAACGTGCCGGCGCTCATGATATCACTTGTCCGGCACACTTGCCGGACGCTCTATTGGGAGCGCCGGTGAAGATGCTCTAACAAATAGGTTATCTAAAAATGCCAGACGAAATTAACAAAATCACATAAGTTTAATTGGATCAAGTAATGTGCATTTCCCAAGAAAAAAACTTTGACATGGAAAGCTCCCAACTTTACATATAATCTAAGGCTGAAAAGTTTTTTTTTCTTCCACACTTATTGTAGTACTCCGGTTATTGTAGTCATGGATTTATATTCCAATGCATAAAACATAGTGTGTGTACGAGTCATACAGCACTGGTCGATCGATATGATCACAAACCCACTCCCGCACGCATGCATGCACCAACTAAAAGTGCATGCATACGTGTATGCATATATATGACCGACCGAATCGACAAGCATGTCCACATATATGTAATTAACTAGCCGAAAGTTTCCATATCACATAATTAGTTGTACTTTGGTAACGGGCCTGCTGTCGGCATTTCATGCTGCCTGCTTGATCAGCTCATGAGTGGTACGTTGTCCTGGGCATCCATCGTCGTCCGCCGCCGGTAGCACCGGCAGCATCCCTTTCTCCTGCAGGCTCTTCACCGTCTCGTATATGCTCTGCAGCACCGGCACGAACTCCATCCCCAGATCCTTGAGCCTCTGGTTGGTGAACTTGTACCCTTTCACCGGCGGGTTTACCTCGTCCTTGCACTTGGTGGGCACGGGGTACTCCGGGAAGAGCTTGGCGAGGACGCGGCAGAGCTCGCCGCGGTGGAGGGTGGTGCCCTCGGCGCAGATGTAGCGGCCGCGGGCGGCGGGCGCCTCGTAGACGCGGACGTGCGCCTCGGCGACGTCTCTGACGTGGACGTACGCCTGCGCCGCGTTCACGTACGTCTTGGCCGACCCCGTCAGGTACTTCATCACGTGCTCCGTGCTCGCGTTCACCGTCGGCTGCAGCAGCGGGCCGAGCACCAGCACCGGGTTCACCACGATGAGGTCGATGCCCCGCTGCCGCGCCGACTCGAACGCCTCCTGCTCCGCCACCGTCTTCGCGTAGCAGTACCAGTTCTGCATGCCGATCGTGTCATGAAGGGGTAATGATTAAATCTTCAAAAGTGGATGATTAACATTGCATGCATGATTTTCTCCTAAGTAATGATTAGGTTTCATTAGTCAAAAAGTGGATGAGTGTGACCCTAAGACAACATACTGTCGCAAAATATATTCTTCTAGCTGGTCGAGTTTGGTCTCAACTACAAAAGGAATGGATAGGATCCCGGCTTTAGGCTCTAGTGTGTGAAGTAGGTAGAGAGCAAAAAAAAGTATTTGGAGTGGTTAAAGATGGACGCGAATAATGTTCTTGTTGGTGTTTGACGCACTGGCCAAGAAACAACACCTCAGCCATGTATACCCATGCATGTAGGTCAGAAATCAACGTCGTCCTTTTCTTTTCAAAATCCACCTTTTAATCCACGTTTGGTGAGGCTTGACATGTGTGCATCATCGGAACAAAGCGTATGAGCAAATCAGTCGCTGCAAGCATATATTACTCTGCCTCCTAAGGTTTCGAAGTCTAAAATATTGCTATCAATCTGCGCATGATTCTTAAGGACTACTCCACTTTTGCCTATCTACGAACTCACAAACTATATACAGTACCTCTGTCTTCTTGCAGTAGTCGAGGTCACTCCAGCAGGTGTCGTCGACGGGCTTCTCCGTGTCCCTGTAGGGGTTCATGTATACCGTGCCGATGGTGGACGTGAACACCACGCGCTTGATGCCCAAGTCGGCCGCCGCCGTCAGCACGTAGTTTGTCCCACGTATCGCCGGCTCGATCATCTTCTCCTGATATCGAGTTCAGTTTTCAACCGTGTTAGCAACATGGGAATCAATTATTCAATACTCGATCAGGATTGACGAGGAGTGTTAACGGTTCGTGCTACCAAATGGTATACGTACGGGGTCATCGGTGACGGGGGAGGCGGCATGGAAGATGCCCTCGCAGCCCGTGAATGCCGCGACGAGGGTTTCCGGCTCCATGAGGTCGGCACGGAGGAGGACGAGGCGGTCGGCGGCGCCGTCGAAGCCTCTCAGGTGGTCATTCTTCGGATCAACTGAAAGTGATGTGCACGAGTTAGCCAGATGCATGATCGGTAATGGACATCCCGCCAGCGGGCGTCTCCAGCACGGATGGCGGCCGGAGAGTGTTGCACATACCAGGGTTGCGGACCGTGCCGCGCACGGTGTATCCCTTCTGGAGGAGGCGCTTGACGAGCCACGACGCGATGAAGCCGCCGGCGCCGGTGACGCACACCGTGCGGCCGTGGCCGGTGAGGTCGGCCGGCACATTGTCTGCCTCGATCGGCATCTCACTTTCGGATGGATGGCTACGGTGCGTATGTCTGGAGCTGTTGCTAGCTGCAGTAACAGTTGTTAGTACGTTTCTGTACCTCGAACTGTTCAGTGCAGGTAAATAGGTATTAGGAAGGGAGCTGCCAAATATGCAAGTGAAAGAGGTACTAGACATTGCTCCTGTATTTATAGAGGGAAAGCTTGAGTGGTTCAAGACGGTTTGGAAACGTGTGGCCCGCACCGACAGGGACTCGTCTCACTGGCGAGCTTCGGCACCAGTAGTTGGTGAGAAATTTACTTTATTTGCAACCTGCGCCAAGGAATTAGAATCTTGATTTGGTCATTACCGCATGATTCAAACTGTCCGAAACGTCACTTGTTCGATCGTGCGCAAGATCAGAGAGTTTTAAAATCAAATGGTTCGGCAAGCAGGCTTTGTTAACACATTGATCTCGATGAGTTTCTTAACCGGCCCCTGCCGAGTCGTAAATTCGGAGTTGGTGTCCTGAGCTTTGACACCACTAGTTGGTGAGAAATTTACTTTATTTGCTACCTGCGCCAAGAAATTAGAATCTTGATTTGGTCATTACAACATGATTCAAACTGTCCGAAACATCACTTGTTCGATCCTGCGCTAGATCAGAGAGTTTTAAAATCAATATGTTTCGGCAAGCAGGCTTTGTTAACACATTAATCTCGATTAGTTTCTTAACAGGGCCTGCTAAGTCGTAGATCTGGAGTTGGTGTCGTGAGGACAGTGTGACGTTCCAAGAAGGTGCACTGGTTGATATGCTGCTACAACTTAGTACGTACATACTATGTGTGGTCTTCGGTCGTCGATCAACGGCATGGTATAGCAGTCGTATTTCGCGACAACAAGCACATGCACTTGGTATACTCAGTATTATATCCTTGAGTCCGGAACAATTGCAGTTAGATACTAAGTACTTTATGGCGACTGCAAGTACTTGAGTAGGTCGTTTTAAAAATGTGCTTAAGTGAGTTTCGATAGGATCAGTGGAACTGAAAGGAACATATTTGCTCTGCAATAACAGCATATACAGTTCAATGGCGATCATACAGAAACGTTCAACAGGTTTCAGACTTGAGGATCATAGCATGCCTGTTTCATGCCAAGAATGTGTTTTGCATGACCAAAAGGGTCCACAGGATCTTAACGCAGTGCTCTCGGTTTCAACACTCATGCTCCGCGCTCCCTCCCGCCATGGCAGCCCTCTCCCTTGCAGGGCCCAACTCCTCCCCACCCTCGGCGTCAGAGCTCCAGGCTTGGCTCCTTCCTTGGATTCGCTGGTGCTCGCCGTTCCAATGCTGCTGCTGTCTGCTCTGGTGAGTCTCGCTCCCTCGCCCATCCCCTGCGAGCGGCGCAGGATTCCCGCCCCGCCCCAAGGCTGCGGCTGTGCTGCTGGCCTGCTGGTGCACGCCTCGCCGGATTCCCGCCCTCTCGTCGCGTCCCTTCCCGCGGATGCTGCTGAGCTTGGGGACGGGCCCTGGCAGACCTGCAGCTCGAGGCGGGAACGGCGGAACCAACGGTCGAGAGCTCACCTAGCTACTGGTTTTTTTTTGGTAAAAAAAAAGAGTCCACGGCCCACAGGAGCTGTCCTTTTCCGGCCCGCATGCGTTTTATCCTTAATCATCTTATCTCGTACTCGCTCCGTTCCTAAATGTAAAATGTTTAGATGTTACACATATTGTCTAGATACATACATAAATGAGTAAACATATACATGAAATGTATCTAGATACATTTGTGTACATGTATATGTGGACAAAGTCTAAAACATCTTATATTTGGGAACGGAGGGAGTACATGCTGGTTTGGTCAAGAGTCGAGACTAAAGGTGAGAAATGTAAGCTAGCTAGTAATCGAATTTGGTTGTGTGCTTCAACTATTAGGTGAACTAGCTAGTAGTGGTTGATGACAGAAGAAATTCAGAGCGGAGCATATTGTGCATACACATACACTTCTGCAAGTAGGTGAAGCCATGGCTACTTCTAGAAAAAGTACAGAGTGGTAAGCAAGCAGTGCTTTCTTGACGAGCGATCATGGCCGGCTATGTGAACGTGACGTTGAAGATTGGGAGATGCCTTGAGCTTTACTACTAGCGAGATTTTCCTTCCTTCCTGGACGTCTTTTTGAAAATAATCGTGCCCCTGTGAGTGTAGTGGCCGCCGGCTCTTTGACGCGATCAATACTTGGCAGACTTCAGGAAGAAAGCTGAGGCAGAAATAACAGCATAAAGGGATAATAAAGTTATAAAGCACAAGATCGATCTCACAAACAAAATTAAACTGTCTAGCTACTTTGTTTGCATGCCAGAGTATATTGTGACTTCGCACTGCTCGAAAGGTACAAGAAAGTTATGCCCGTTATCGGATGACACGAATTTCTAAGGAGGCCAACTAATAGTACCAATTTGCAAAAGAAAAGCAGCGTGCAGCGTTTTGAAGGACGGGCTCCATCCCGTTATTGAAAAATTCGAAAATCATATTTATAAATTTTAGAAAAAAAATTAAAAAAATCTGACGTAGACAATGATTATTTCTACCAGTGTGCACAAATACAATGTGAAATATTTTGTATTTTTGTCTGCGTAAAATGCAAAATTCAAAAATAAAATCATATTTGTCGGCATTTGTCATCTTTGTGTAGCCCGTAATATAAACTATTTTGAGTTCGAAGTTTACAGGGCCGTACAAAACATCATTGTCAACATTTAGGATTATTTTGAATTTTTTTGAAACTTTAGATGTTGAATAAAAAATAAAAATAAAAGGCTCCATGGAGCCCGTCCTCTAAAGGAACTTTTCGTAGTTTAACCTCCCTTACCCACCTCTAAATTAACTATATATCATGGCAAAATGTCAAAGGTACAATAACAAATTGTTGCAAATTTACTTAAAAGTATCGTAGAAAGGCATTACTCCCTTACACTCGTTGAGGTTATTTCAAAATGATTGTTATTTTTACTATCTTTTGTTAGCTGCTCCCACCATATCACAAATACATGGTGTATTGGCCATGTCTTAAATAACTTGGACTAGAAATAATATTTTGAATATTTAGGTGGAAATTTTTACTAAGATTAAATGGCTTGTTAGTCGTGTTGATGCCTGTAACTGCCACATATTTCTCTCCAGAAATACATTTTTCTGAAAAGGAGAATATCCCCCAACCTCTGCGTTAATTGATCCACATAAATATTCGTTATTTAAAATCCATCAGCCAAAAAATCGATTTGGAAGAAAAAAAATCTGAGTTTGCATGCCTTGAGATCACCGGGCAAAATGGTACGGTAAAAGATTGGAATAAACGAAAAGTACACAACTCCTAAGCTAAACCTTTGAAATGGAATCGACAAACATGCGCCACCGATGACTAGTCCAACCATAGGTCAATATCGGGATTTCCATTCTGAAACAGAGATTCGAGCGACCACCTTCGACAATGATATTAATGACACGGGCATGTGTCATGATCAGATATTTTGTGTTTCCACTAGAGTGTGCATGCTCGTCATTGATGTCGCCTCTACCACTTCTCCGGTTACCTAAACCTCTCTAAACGGATACCGTTGAAGGAGATACCAAAATACGGACACGTCTCATACCACCTCGCCTCCAGTCACTGTCACACTACCTTTGATCCAGAGGCAACATGCATGAAAGGACACCTCTGACATAGTCACCGCGTGTAGCACCTGCCGGCAGCAGGAATGACTTGACGACGCCTCCTCATGAGACATCATGCATAAGACATGCGAGGATAAACATGACTTGACGCCTCCTAGAAAAGATGCCATGTGTAGCATCTGCCGAGTTGGACCGAACCCGATCTGGAGGTCGAGGGTCTGTCCCATACTGCCGCCAGCCTCGAAATGCCATCACCATCTCGAGAACTAGTAGCATTCCATTACATTTTCTTGGCCAATCTGTACTTACCGATAAGTGCCTAATCATTTAAGTTTGCATGCTTTTTTCTGTTTTACATTCTTGCATTGATTAATATTTTGTACAAAACTTGCATACCCATTAAGTAATACTTGCAAGTACGTAAGTGATTCAACTGCAACGAGTGGCAGTACCATTCAAAATTTAAGTGTTTCAGCTGCAGCATGGTTGCCCTTTTGGCGTCTACCCTTCAAAGAGTAGGCCGATGTTGAATAAGTGATCTCTTCTGCAGTTTGATGCGGAAAAAACATCATCTTGTGCAACGCGGTGCATGAAGATGGTGACGAAAGGGAGGGAGAGAAATGTTCACCCTTTTTTATAACACTGGGAACCTACCTTTTGTCGCGAAGATAAAAATGTAACAGTGTTTGTCTTGTCTATCTTTTGCATTTATATAGCTATCAATTGATAATTTTGTCGCATTGTATTGATACATGGTGTATGTGATGTGAAATTAATGAAATATAATTGAGATTTTCTACTGAAAAAAATATATTCTGGATATATACATGAGTTGTAGTGTGGTGCAACACCTAGCAGCATGGTCCTACGAATTTGAATCGTGTGTGATGATTTTTTAAACACACGCGACTGAATAACAATATTTGTGATAAATACCAAATACACACGAGTAATGATGCCTATTTGTGTGCAGTCTTGCCAAAACGCAGAAGGGTGAGGGCGAGACAGCTATGTGTGATGTCTTCATCATCGCACACGATTTTTATCAACTTTCGTCTGTGATGGTGAGCCCGGCTACACACGGTTTTACGAACCGTGTGCAACTGACTACCCATTGCATTTACACGTATAGCGATGGTTCGGTAAATCATGTGAGATGGTATATTATAACCGTGCGCGTTTGTGCGATTGTCTGTTGTATTCCGCAAACAACAGCTTACAGCGGGCAGTTGTCGAATGAGCAACTCCTGGTCGTGTCCTCTTCGTCTAGTTTTCTCTGCATCCGGTGCAACTGCACCAAGAATCAAGACACGGGAATAAAAGTCAGGGATACATACGGGTATATGATGGTTGACTTCATTGACGGGAACTCCTGTTTTGATCATACATGTTCCAACCACTGATCAAGTCATAGCGTACGTACCGAGATGACGCGCCTAGGAATAGAAACAGTTCCAAAATTGCCAGAATACAACAGTGCGTGAATCTGAGTTGAGATGATCAAGTCATAGCGTACGTACCGAGATGACGCGCCTAGGAATAGAAACAGTTCCAAAATTGCCAGAATACAACAGTGCGTGAATCTGAGTTGAGATATGTACACATTAGATTCTTCGACGAAAAGCTCATTCCTATCCCTTTCTTCTCTCTCTTCTTCTACGGTACCTGAGGGAGCTCTCGTTGACCCCGGGCCAAACCGAGGCCGATCTTGCCGGCGCGGCCGGTGGGAGTAGGCTGAGGGGAGGTGCCGGTCTAGGATCTGTTTATACTAGTGCTAGTTCTTGTCCTTTCATGGCGTTTTGGAGTTGGCTTCTGGATCCCTGCGGCCGGATCTGGAGCGTCCCAGCCCTGCTGCTCTTAGCGGTCTTTCTCCGGTGGCCGGAGGTGAGGCATGTGGAAGCGTCGGAGCTAGGCATCTCCTTTAATAAGGCTGCTCTTTCCAGCTTTTCGAGCTCGTCTGTCCTGGTGCTGGGGCGCAGCGCTGGGCGGTGGCTGCTTGGCATCCCAGCTTGGCTTCTGTTGAAGCTGGCGTGGGGATCCTCTGCAGCGGCTCGCTTCAATAAGCGTCGTCTGGCTCGTCTCTGCTTCTGGAGCGCTGTCGTGCTGCTCTCCCTTCTGGCCTGCCGTGGTGGCGAGGGGAAGGGGCAGCTCCACTCTGCAGATCATGAGTTGAGCTTTGCAGATCGAAAATTGGAGCGGTGCTGCCTTCCTCTGGCTGGCCGTGGTGGCGAGGAGAGGAAGATGTGCTACTGTTCTACTTCAGGATCTGTGGAGTGGTTCTGGAGCTGGTGTGTCCTGGCGTTCGAGCGCGGCGCGGGACGACGACTTCGACACATCTTCAGCAAGCTTCCATGGTGGAAGCAGATGCAGGAGTTGTTCAAGGTAAGCTCCGATTTCAAGCGCTGCTGCCTCTTCTTCGGGCGAGGTGTACGGTGGCTGCATCTTCTTCTGGCCGGCCGTGGAGGCGAGGGGTGGAAGAGTAGCTGCTTCGCTACCTTTGCTTCGGTGGGGAGGCTATTGCTGCATCCTCGAGCATCTCACGCGGTGGCCAAGTTTGCCGCCGCGATCTCTGGCCAAGAAGGTGGCCGTTCTTCAACCTCCTCGTCGGAGGCCTCTTTGTCCAGAAGCCAGTGCTCGGTGGCTCGATTTAGCCAAGTGGTTTGTCCCCGGCTGGGTCTAGCTTGCTGGCGTCTGCGACTGCTCGTCGGAAGGGAGATTCCGAGCACAAGATGCTCTAATGATCTCGGCGTCGGCGCCTGGAGATCGCCGGCGAGCTGTGGCAGTGACACTGAAGGGCTTAATTGCTTTTTATCCTTTAGCTCTGAGGTGTTTTTTGTAATTTCGAAGGTCCTTTATTCGAATAGTAGGTCTTTTAGGGCGTTAGATGAAAAGGACCTTCCTGTAAAATGTACCTGCCACGTGTTTGATTGATATGCAGCTCTGGGGTCTTCGGGCCCCACCCCTTGTGCAAAAAAAAAAAAAGATTCTTCGACGAAAAGTCGAAAGTGATTAGGTTCTTGCTCAGATGTTTATTGTATATCGATCATTGCTTTGGGAGTGCTGACCACGTTTGCCACGGAGTGTAAGCTGCTACCTCACATGTGTCGAAATATGTCTCACATCTCACATCTCCCACTACGGGGTGCTGTTTGGTTTGCGACAAAGTCTGCCTTAAAATGCATGTGTGGCAAAGTGAGACTGTCGCCAGGTGAAAGTGTGGCCATTTTTAGTCTTGGAACTAATCATATAGTAGTACTCCATATTCAAATCAGATGTTCTTTTGACATGCGTTTTCTTTTGTTGTTTGCAGTGCGGTCTAAGTCGATGGTATCATTAATTTCTAGGGTTGGTAGGCGGGGGATGCATATATCATCCGGTGTTCACGGCCGGTATAAACACAACGGTCCAACAAAGATTCTAAGTCTAGCTAGAAAAAGAAATAGGAAAGAGATTCTAAGTATCTGCAGGCTTTCACTTAACCATACCAACACAGGGAAAAATATCAAGGGAATATTTATGTTGCGTGAGAAGAAGACCACGGCGCTCAATAGAAACTCTTAATTTACATCGAACTCAGAACGAAGGCCATCATCAAGACTGAGCCGTAGCAACTACGGAGGATCTAATACCGTCCATAGACAAGGAGATACGTGGCGACCTCCAGACAATGAAGCATGAATAACACGTATCAGTCGTGGAGGGAAATAAAGCAATGATGACGAAAAACAGTACAAGGACGTGCATGCGAAGCACGAGGAGGCTGTTCCAGCCCATGAATAGTCTTGATGAGTTTGCACACTGCTTTTAGCATGTTCGGTTATTCCACTAGTAAAAAAAGGGCCTTTAGTCCAGGTTGGAAAACCGGGACTACGCAATCGAGACTAAACGCCCCGTCCTTTAGTTCCGGTTGGCCACAAACCGGGACTAAAGGTCATCCACTTGGCTGCGGTGGAGCGCTGGGCCTGGAGGACCTACCAACCGGGACTAAAGGACTGCTCCATAAACCGGGAGTTTTTTTAATTTTATTTTCAATTATATTCTTAATTCTATTCCAAAATTTCCCACTTAGCCACACACTTAATCTCTAATTATACATTTAATCTCAGGTCAAAGTACTTACCCTGGTCAAACTTCCCATTCGGTCACCCATCCTCAAATTGCTCTATCCCAAGCACGCTTAACTTTTGAGTTCATTCCGAATTAGTTTCGAAATGAGAAGTTAGAACTTACTCATATTAGTATCCTATCAATCATATTAACCCCTCAGTCATGATGTTACACTTTTTTATTGTTTAAATTTTCAAAATTTATTTGAATAAATAACAATGATTATGTAATAATATTTTTTAAATAAATAACAATGATTATGTAATAATAATTTTTGAATAAATAACAGTGATTATGTAATAATATTTGATATGGAATAATTCATATCTTTAAATCCGTAAATCAAAATTTGATAAATAAAATATCTGAAAAATGAGAGGAATTCAAATATGTCATCCATATAATCTTTTGCATCACATAAACATCGATAAACTTGCTATAAAAAAACCTGTAGCATGGAGCCAAATGATCAAGTTATAGCAATTCCCACGGCATAGTTTGTGATAAAGTTCTCATATTCGACAAATAGGTGTAACTTGGTATAGGAAGCAATGGTTTTGAAGGGATTTTTCAAATTATTTTTATAAATATCATTTTCCTTTTTCTAAGTGGTAACAATGACTTTTTTTGGGAACCAAGCACAAAAATATGGTGCAAAATGGCACCCATCTAATTCTCACAAAGAGTAGTCCACATTTCATGGATAATCTCCAAGTATTAGGAATTTTATTGATTTTTATCTAATTTCGCCTAGTTAAAAGAGTTTATGCTGATTTTCCGAAAGTAATCCATATTTGAACTACAAGTGTATGATAGTTTGGTCTGAAATTTTTTTTAAATCATTTTAAGGTACACAACTAGTGGTCATGTCACAGAAATATCGATAGTTTTAGAGAATTTGACCGCTTTCGATGAATAGTCATGGCGGCCATTTTGACCGTTTTTTGAAAAAAAATCAAATAAAGTGAAAAAAACCTCAAACAAATATCCTCTGGCATGGTCCTTTTATGTGTACTAGTTGCTATGAAAAATGATAAACTTGATTTTTGACAAATTGTTCAAAAACAATCTTCAAAAAAGGTCTATCATGTATAAACATCTATAAGTTTCAAGCCAAATGCCCAAGTTATGACCATTCTCACGGCATAGTTTGTGATAAAGTTTTCATATTCGACAAATATGTGTATATTGGTATAAGAAACAATGGTTCCGAAGGGATTTTTGAAAACAAAAAATATGGAGCAAAATGGCACCCATCTAATTCTCACCAAGAGTAGTCCACATTTGATGGATAATCCCCAAGTATTAGGAATTTTATTGATTTCTATGTAATTTCGCCTAGTTAAAAGTGTTTATATTGATTTTCCGAAAGTAATCCAAATTTGAACTACAAGTGTTTGATAGTTTGGTCTGAATTTTTTTTAAATCATTTTAAGGTACACAACTAGTGGTTATATCACAGAAACATCGATAGTTTTAGAGAATTTGACCTCTTTCGATGAATAGTCATGGTGGCCATTTTGCTTTATTGAAAAAAAAATCAAATAAAGTGAAAAAAACCTCAAAAAAAGATATCCTCTGGCATGGAGACCTTTTATGTGTACTAGTTGCTATGTAAAATGATAAACTTGATTTTTGACAAATTGTTCAAAAACAGTCTTAACAAAAAGGTCTATCATGTATAAACATCTATAAGTTTCAAGTCAAATGACCAAGTTATGACCATTCCCACAGCATAGTTTGTGATAAAGTTCTCATATTCGATAAATAGGTGTATCTTGGTATAGGAAACAATGGTTCCGAAGGGATTTTTCAAAATATTTTTATAAATATCATTTTCCTTTTTCTAAGTGGCAAAAATGAGTTTATGCGAATTTTTCGAAAGTAATTTCACATAGTTAAATGAGTTTTTGTGATTCAAAAGATGATATAGTTATCATATTTGGATTCCTCTCATTTTTCTAATTGATTTAGACATTTTATTTGTTAAATTTCGATTTATGGATTTAAAGATATGAATTATTCAATATTAAATGCAACGGCCGCATCCTGCCGCAACCCCTTTAATAGACCTCCTTTAGTCCCAGTTGGTATCTCCAACCGGGACTAAAGGTCCCGTTTGACCCGGGACTAAAGCTGGCCGTGCGGCGTCCTAGCCGTTGGAACCGGAACTAATGCTCACATTAGTCCCGGGTCCAAACACGGCCGGGACTAAATCTCCGAACGGAAGGCCCATTTTCTACTAGTGTTCAAAGCTAGAGGTTGCCGCATGTACGCTTCTACTCTAGAAACCCATCATAGAAGGCATTCTAGACCTCATGTGCCGAAGCTGCCACCCTTTGGCTACTGCAAGGGAGATGAGAAGGCGAATGGCAGTAGATTTTACTGTCGGACTGAAGTTGTCTTCGTAATCAAGACCATGTCGTTGTTTGAAACCCTTTGGCACTAGTCTCGCTTTATAGCGCTCAATTTGACCATTAGCATGTTGATACAACAATAACGTGTATATTCATTTGGAAGTTTATTAAGAATACCCATGTTGTTCGCAATGATTATTAGGTTTTCATGCTTTACAAGATCTTCCACGAAATTATACTATTTTAATATGAACGCTGGCAAAAAACCCGTCTTTCCGATCACCTATAAGAAACCTAGAGTTGCCACTATTTAGCCCTCCCTGCGATTTGGCTCAAGCTCCGGTGCGGCTTATCTTCACGGAAAAGATACAATGAAGACAAGTTCGACGTCCATTGCCACCTCTTCATTAATTAACTACATAGCACGGTAAAATTTCAAAAGTAGGATAACTAATTGTTGCAAATTTACTTAAAAGTGTCATAGAACGCGTTACTTCCTTACACTCATTGAAGTAAATTAATTAAAATGATTTTATTTTTTATTCTCTTTTGTTAACTACTCCCACAATATCACAAATATATGATGTTTTAGGCATGTCTTAACTTCGACTATAATATTATATTATTATGGATTTTTAGGCTGACTTTATTTACTATAAAGGGTTGGTTAGCATCGACGCTTGTGGCTATAATATTTCTTTGACAAGATAAGGAAGGAGGTGAAACTTTTGTTAACCGCGGTACACAACGTTTGAGTGAAATCATGCTGGGAAAGTGGTACGGTTGTAATATTTTTTTATCATGTTAATTAACATAATGGGGCAAAGCTTTTTCCTCTGTTTAGAAAAACAGTTATGTGTTAAAGTACATTTTTAGAGGAGGGTAATCATTGTATCAATTGATGCACAAAGCTATTCATTATTTTAAATCTAACGGGAAAAAAAGATGTGGAAAAGAAACTACAAGATGCTTCGTGACGCGTTAGTAACTCCACTAGGCAAGCACTAACCCTATGGGGAAAAAACTAGAACAAACGAAAAGTAAAAACTCCTAGGGTAAGCCTTTAATAAGGAATCGCCGGATGTGCGGAAATGATGACTAGTCCAACCATAAGTCAATCTCGAAAGTTCCATTTCCAAACAGATATTCGAGCCACCATGTTCAGCAAGGGAATGACGCAGATGTGCGTCGATATTATCTGATAAGAGTTATTGTGTTTTCATGGAGTGTGCATGTTCATCCTTGTTTCCACCTCTATCATCGTCACTTGTCTGATTACCGACACCTGTCTAGACAGATACCGCTGGAGGAGATGCCACAAGAAAGAGATGTCACATACCACCTCATTTCTAGTCACTGCCAGTAGCAACAAGAATGACATGACACATCTGCTAGAGTCACCGTTTGTAGCACTCCATGGAAGAAGGCAGGACTTGACGCCTCCTCATGAGACGTGTGTAGACCAGCGACGATAGACATGACTTGACGCCTCCAGAAGAAGCGTTGATAACCCACAAGTATAGGGGATCGCAACAGTCTTCGAGGGAAGTAAAACCCAAATTTATTGATTCGACACAAGGGGAGACAAAGAATACTTATAAGCCTTAGCAGCGGAGTTGTCAATTCCACCACACCTGAGAAAGCACTAGTAACAGGGTGATGTGAAAGCAGCAGTAATATGAGAGCAATAGTAACAGTAACACAGAGACAATGGCACCAGAAAATAGTTGCTTGCGTGGAGTTGACGGGAAAGCAATGATGATGACAGATGGACCGGGGTTCCCAGCTATCTACACTAGTGGTAACTCTCCAATAACAAGTGTTGGGTGAACAAATTACAGTTGGGCAATTGACAGAATATTGAGCGCATGACAATGCATATATATGACATGATGACTACTATGATATTTAATTGGGCATTACGACAAATACATAGACCGTTATCCAACAGCATCTATGACTAATAATCCACCGCCGGGTTGTCATCCGAGTTCCCCGTTGGTATTAAGTTGCAAGCAACGGATAATTGCATTAAGTAAAGTGCGTAATGTAAACAAATACATATGACCGTGGACATAGCATTGTTAGGTTATCCCTAGTGGCAACAGCACATCCGCAACCTTAGAACTTTCTGTCACTGTCCCAGGTTAAATGGAGGCATGAACCCACTATCTAGCATAAATACTCTCTCTTGGAGATACAGGCAACTACTTGATCAAGGCAACCACAAGTACCGGAGAGCATGCAAGATCTTAAATAACATATAAGATAGATTGATAATCAACTTGACATAGTATTCAATATTCATCGGATCCCAACAAACACAACACCGATTACATCATATGGATCTCAATCATGTAAGGCAGCTCATGAGATCATTGTATTGAAGTACATGGGAGAGAGAGTACCAACTAGCTACAGCTAGAACCCGTAGTCCATGGGGGAACTACTCACGGAGCATGATGGAGGCGGTGGCGTCGATGGAGAAGGCTCCGGGGGTCAATCCCCGTCCCGGCAGGGTGCCGGAACAGGACCTTCTGACCCCCGAAACGAAGTTTCGTGGCGGCGGAGCACGGAGATGTATTCGGGAGTTTCGTCAATTGTTTTGTGAGTTTTAGGTCAGGGGCAATATATAGTCCAAAGGGCGTCGCGAGGAGGTGACCGAGGAGACGACACCACCCCAGGGCGCCGGGCAAGGCCCAACCGCGCCCTGCCCACGTGTGGGGCCCTCGGGCCTCCCCCGGACTTGTCCTTCTGGCCCATGGAGTCTTCTGGTAAAATAGGGGCCTCCGTAAATTTTCGTCCAATTCCGAGAATATTTCCAGACTAGCTTTTCTGGAATACAAAAACAGCAGAAAACAGGAACTGGCACTGTGGCATCTTGTTAATAGGTTAGTCCCAAAAATGTATAAAAGTGATATAAAGTAGATGCAAAACATGTAGCAATTGGTATAAAACAAGCATGGAACATCAAAAATTATAGATACGTTTGAGACGTATCAGCATCCCCAAGCTTAGTTCCTACTCGTCCTCGAGTAGGTAAACGATAAAAACAAAATAATTTTTGAGGTGACATGCTACTATCATAATCTTGATCATATAATATTGCAAGGCACATGTAAATGAATGAAGTGATCCAAGTCAATGGTCTATAATTTGCTACCAAATAGATAATGAGTAAACAATGAATCACACAAGCTAAACGTTTTCATGAATAGTACTTTCGAGACAAGCATCAAACAGTTTTGCATAAGTGTTAACTCATAAAGCAATAGTTTCTAATAAAAGGTATTTAATCAACACAAAGGAAGAATTAGTTTCAGCATTTGCTTCAACTTTCAACATATTTATCTCATGGATATTGTCAACACAAAGTAGTATAACAAGTCCAATACATTGCATATAACGCATGTTGTAACAAAGTTGACACTAGTGTTTGCTTGTGGAAGACAGAAAGAATAGGAAAACTGACTCAACATAAAAGTAAAAGAAAGGCCCTTCGCAGAGGGAAGCAGGGATTAAATCATGTGCTAGAGCTTTTAGGTTTTTGAAAGCATATAGAGATTGCATAAAATATTTGATACTCCTCCCAACCTTGCTAACACAAGCCATGGCTAACCGAATCCTCGGGTGCCTTCCATCAATCACATACCATGGAGGAGTATCTATTTTTGAGAGGTGTTTGTTAATTGTCAACGAATGGTAGCGGGTGAGAACAGTATTCTACCTGTCGAACGGACTTTTAAGAGCGGCTCCCATGAAGGACGTTATTTCTACCAGCAAGGCAGATCATCCCTCTTTCTCTTTGGTTTACACACATTCAGGTATTTCACTGTTTGTCATTGCTTACTGATGAATCAGGGCAAAAGTGTGAAGAGAATTAATTGGTTAAAGTTGTAATTAATTGGGACTGGGCACCCCGTTGCCAGCTCTTTTTGCAAGTTATTGGATAAGCGGATGTATATGCCACTAGTCCAGGTGTAAAAGTCCACTCGACAAATAGAATAAAGAATAACCACACTAATTCCTCATGAGCTAGTAAACATTGACACAAAAAGGGAATAATAACATTTTGAATAATTTAAAGGTAGCACATGAAAAATTTACTTGGAGTGGCAAGGAAATACCACATATAGGTAGTTATGGTGGACACAAATGGCATGGATTTTGGCTCAAGGATTTGGATGCACGAGAAGCATTCCCTCTCAGTACAGAGTTTAGGCTAGCAAGGTTATGTAAGCAAACAAGAATATCAACCCGTACACCAAGTTTTATATGACAAACATATTGCAAACGTTATAAGACTTCATACCGTCTTCCTTGTTAACCAAACCCTGTTATTAGAAAATATCTAGACCTTAGAGGTACCACCGATGCAAACCAAATTTTCAACAAGCTTTACGGTAGTTCTTCACTAATAGGCTTAACTCATGTGATGCACAATTTAATCATGATCTACTTGTTAACTCAAAACAATTGACAAGCATCAAGTTATCCATTTTAGTGATCTACAAGATTAAGCAAGTTTTTCCTTATACCAATTACCACATGCAACATTTTCTGAACCAACCAAACACCAATCAATTTATTTCATCAACTCTCCAAACAAATATAAGTGAAGCAAGAGAGTACTTTCTACAAAAGAAAGCTAATAGCTCTGACAAGAGATACATGAAAACAAGAGCTAAAAGCTGAACAGCGCTAGATATGAATACTCAACAAATATAAGTGAAGAATAGGAGTATTCTCATGAAAAAGCGGAGCGTGTCTCTCTCCCAATCAAGAATGCTAGGGTCCAGTCAAGCTTTATTGAAAATAAAAGTGCAATACTGAAAATAAAAAGCACACAGACGCTCCAAGAAAAGCACATATGATGTGAAAGAATTAAAATATAGTTTCACTAGAGATGACCTGATAATTTTGACGATGAAGAAGGGGATGCCTTGGGCATCCCCAAGCTTAGACGCTTGAGTCTTCTTGAAATATGCTGGGGAGATCCATGGGAGCCTCCCCAAGCTTAAGCTCTTCACTCTTCTTGATCCTATTATATCATCCTTCTCTCTTGACCCTTGAAAACTTCCGTCACACCAAACTCAAAGTAGATCTCATTAGAGGGTTAGTGCATAATCAAAAATTCACATGTTCTGTAAAGACGCAATATGATTTGTTACTTTAAACATTAGCTACAGCCACTGATGTTATGTGAAGCTCTTCCACCCAAAAAAGAATTTCACTCAACACTAGTAAAAGAGAGAATGCGAAAAATAAAAAGGCATAATCTGTCTAAAACAGAACAGTCCGCAAAGACGAATTTTTTCGAGGCACTTACGACGCTCAGATCGAGAAACTCTGAACTAATGAAAGTTTCAGACATTCATAAAGATTACGCACAAAAATTTTCAGATTTAATTAACAATCTGGTGATTTTAGGAATTTCGTACAGTGAACAGCAAAAATCTGTTTCTGCGCAGCAATCAAAATTAAGCATCATCTTATCATTAGAGGCTACTCTTGGCACAACAATGCGAGAAAATAAAGATACAAAGGAGTTGCTACAGAAGTAAAAACTCCTTGACTCAATAAAAGAAAAATTGCAGAAAAATAAAATGGGTTGCCTCCCATAAGCGCTTTTCTTTAATGCCTTTTAGCTAGGCTTGATAGTTTTAAAGATGCTCACATAAAAATAGAAAATGAAGCAAAAGGAGCATCAAGAAGCAAATTCGAAACACATTTAAGTCTAACCCACTTCCTATGCATAGGAAACTTGTACACAAATAAATTCATGAAGAACAAAGTGACAAGCATAGGAAGATAAAACAAGAGTAACTTCAGAACTTTCAGCATATAGAGAGGTGTTTAGTACCATGAAAATTTCTACAACCATATTTTCCTCTCTCATAATAATTTTCAGTAGCATCATGAACAAACTCAACAATATAACTATCACATAAAGCATGCTTTTCATGATCTACAAACACATAATTCTTATCAAGCTCAAAAATAGTGGGATTAAAACTTTCAAACCCACTTTTAACAATTTTATAACAAGATGATTGATCATTCTCAAGAGGTATGGGACTCCTAGATAAAGTCAAGACCTCTCCAATCCCATTTTCATTAGTAGTACAATTAATATTATCAACCAATATAGGACCATCATCTAGAGCTTTATCATAAACATTTTCTAAGCAAACTTTCTCATTACCATGCATTTCGATATTAGGCACAAATAAAGGATTATCATAAGATTTATCAAAATAGCATGGATTATCATAAATATCAGTAGCATAATCATTTCCACAAGTTTTACTCATAGGGAATATTTCAAGAGAATCCACAGGAACATAACATTCATCCTCCTTTGGTAAGCATGGAGGGCAATCAAATAGTGTAAGAGATAAAGAGTTACTCTCATTAGAAGGTAGGCATGGGTAGCTACTCCATTCTTCCTCCTTTTGTTCATCACTCTCCTCCTCTTTTTCATCCAATGAGCTTTCAGCTTCAGCAGTAGTTTCTTCTTCTACAGGTTCCTGCAAATTGTGAGTGCATTCTTGTGCATTAATGAGTCTCTCTTTATAATCAATGATATAACAATTATTGCTGAAATTTTCTAGGCAATAATCAAGAATAAAAGAGACCGTTTCTTTAAGTTTATTACAAGCAACACAGTTTCATAATTTTTAGCCATGAAGGAGTCTATTTCAGAAGCTCCCATAAGTAAAACAAATTGTTCTACTTGTTCAGCTCCAAATGAATATAGTTATTCCAATGATAGTTCATAATTAAAACTTCTTCACTAAAGCCACATTGGAATTTAAGATGTTTAGTATCTTGTTCAGAGCAACAATTTATATCATGGCGTTCCAGCAAAATTTCAGCAATTTGATTTAACTTTTTTAACATGCCTCTCATGATTTTACCCTCTCTTGATTCTCTATACTTTATATATAATTCTTTAGCTTCCATAAACATAGAGGTTCTAGCATGTTCTTCCATAGCAACAGTTTTTTTAGATTTTGGTTTTTAAATTTTTATGGATTTTCGGGTATATAAGAAAAATAAAACTAGACAAAAATAAACTAAACAAAAGTAAACTAAACAAAACAAACTAAACAGAAATAAACTAAGCAAAATAAAACTAGACAAAAGTAAACTAGACAAAACAAAATAAAATAAAAACAGAGAGAGAGGTGGAGAGTACTCCCCAGGTGAACTTATGAGTAGAGCTATGCTCCCCGGCAACGGCGCCAGAAAATAGTCTTGATAACCCACAAGTATAGGGGATCGCAACAGTCTTCGAGGGAAGTAAAACCCAAATTTATTGATTCGACACAAGGGGAGACAAAGAATACTTATAAGCCTTAGCAGCGGAGTTGTCAATTCCACCACACCTGAGAAAGCACTAGTAACAGGGTGATGTGAAAGCAGCAGTAATATGAGAGCAATAGTACAGTAACACAGAGACAATGGCACCAGAAAATAGTTGCTTGCGTGGAGTTGACGGGAAAGCAATGATGATGACAGATGGACCGGGGTTCCCAGCTATCTACACTAGTGGTAACTCTCCAATAACAAGTGTTGGGTGAACAAATTACAGTTGGGCAATTGACAGAATATTGAGCGCATGACAATGCATATATATGACATGATGACTACTATGATATTTAATTGGGCATTACGACAAATACATAGACCGTTATCCAACAGCATCTATGACTAATAATCCACCGCCGGGTTGTCATCCGAGTTCCCCGTTGGTATTAAGTTGCAAGCAACGGATAATTGCATTAAGTAAAGTGCGTAATGTAAACAAATACATATGACCGTGGACATAGCATTGTTAGGTTATCCCTAGTGGCAACAGCACATCCGCAACCTTAGAACTTTCTGTCACTGTCCCAGGTTAAATGGAGGCATGAACCCACTATCTAGCATAAATACTCTCTCTTGGAGATACAGGCAACTACTTGATCAAGGCAACCACAAGTACCGGAGAGCATGCAAGATCTTAAATAACATATAAGATAGATTGATAATCAACTTGACATAGTATTCAATATTCATCGGATCCCAACAAACACAACACCGATTACATCATATGGATCTCAATCATGTAAGGCAGCTCATGAGATCATTGTATTGAAGTACATGGGAGAGAGAGTACCAACTAGCTACAGCTAGAACCCGTAGTCCATGGGGGAACTACTCACGGAGCATGATGGAGGCGGTGGCGTCGATGGAGAAGGCTCCGGGGGTCAATCCCCGTCCCGGCAGGGTGCCGGAACAGGACCTTCTGACCCCCGAAACGAAGTTTCGTGGCGGCGGAGCACGGAGATGTATTCGGGAGTTTCGTCAATTGTTTGTGAGTTTTAGGTCAGGGGCAATATATAGTCCAAAGGGCGTCGCGAGTAGGTGCCGAGGAGACGACACCACCCCAGGGCGCCGGGCAAGGCCCAACCGCGCCCTGCCCACGTGTGGGGCCCTCGGGCCTCCCCCGGACTTGTCCTTCTGGCCCATGGAGTCTTCTGGTAAAATAGGGGCCTCCGTAAATTTTCGTCCAATTCCGAGAATATTTCCAGACTAGCTTTTCTGGAATACAAAAACAGTAGAAAACAAGAACTGGCACTGTGGCATCTTGTTAATAGGTTAGTCCCAAAAAATGTATAAAAGTGATATAAAGTAGATGCAAAACATGTAGCAATTGGTATAAAACAAGCATGAAACATCAAAAATTATAGATACGTTTGAGACGTATCAAGCGTCATGCATGGCATCTAACGAGCCAGATCGAACCAGATCTTGAAGTGAAGGGGGCGTCCCATAACGCCACCAGGCTCGAAAGGCCATCACCATCTCGAGATCCAGTAGCTGTGTCATCCACACAACTAAGTAGGCTGCTATAATTTTAAAAATAGAGTCGTCGCTCCTTGCCACACATGGAGAATAACCCGCCAATCAGACGGAAGAATATTGCGGCCCAAGCTAAGTCGTGTGTGCCTTTGGTGCTCTTCTCCTCCGGCAAGCTCAAATAGAAGCATGTCGTCATCCCGAACAACGTCACCCCGTACATGAGCCATCACGGTGGCCACAACATTGAGCTCAATATATCAAGAACCCGCACCTGATCCACCATGCCCGACCCCCTTCCTGGTCTCTGTAGGCCATGTCCGTGACGGTAAAATCGCGGTCGGGGGAGCAGCACAGACAGCTCCACACTCCACCATCATGCATCACCGGAACACCATCTCACAGAGGCAACTGGTATATGGTCTAACCGCACAAGATCAAGACCGCCTCCCTGACTTACTATACTGCAAACGCGGAGGAAAACGTCGAGAAGAGTCACACATGCCGGCTCCTTCCTCCATGAGACCGCCAGTAGACCCCCCCCCCCCCCCCCACCCCCTCCCCACCCACCCGCACACGATCACTGGCGTCGCGTGTCTTTTCCGGCAGCGGTCTTCTGGAACAGCGAGGAGAGAGAGGGAGGGAGGAGGGTGGCAGCGGCCGTCGGCTAGGGTTTTCCTCCTTGGTTACGGGATGGCTTGAAGGACGTTTTCGACCTAGCTCCCACATGTAGCTAACAAATTAAGGAATTAACCATGATCCCATTGTTTTCTTTGATGCGGTTTATGATGATGACTAGGTTGTTGATTTGGGGGTTGGTGAGACCAGGGAGTAGTCGCAACGGGTACATATGTCAGAACACAACGCTCTATTAAAAAAATTGGGTAAAAAAAAATTCAGTATCTAGGACAGTATCTAGTGGAGTAATATATTACATCAGTTATTGTCACTATGCAAAATGTCTTGCTACATGTAATTTACAAGGCCGTTCTAAGTATTTATATTTCTTCAATGGTGACATTTTCGCGTCTATAAGGGTCCTTACACTAGTTGGTCTTAATACTTTACACACAATACTAGTTTAAACAACACTATGATATTGCATCTTTGAAACCTTTTGAATAGTACACAATGTCTGGATCCAAAATGACCCTTTGAAATTTGAATAGTACAAAATGTCTGGATCCAAAAGGACCCTTTGAAATTTGAATAGTACAAGATTCCTCACCGTGGACAGTGCATAACAGATGATTAAACCAAGATGCTATATTATCAATAACAAATCTGGGAGAAGCCATTATGTATTTCTTTTTGTTTTATGTTTTTCGAAGACATTCTGTATTGGCCAGGCGAGGAAGAACCGACCAAGCAAGCGAAAAGTCATTGTGGCTTCCGAAATCCAGTAATAACTTTATTTCAAAATTTTAAAAACAATATTTTACAAGTTTTTGAAAAATCTGAAAAATTCTGGGTGTCGACCCGAACTCTTATATTCACTCTATCCACAATTGCCTTGCACTTTAGGCTTAGTGAAATTCAAACTTTTGAGATATCCTACAGCGGGCTGTTGCTGGATCATCAAATCCGGGTTGTGTACTTTTCGTCCTTCTTTCTCTGCATCCGGTGCAACTGCTCCAAGAACAAGAATCATGAGACGAATGGAATAAAAGTCAGCGATATATATAGGGGTATATGAAGGGTGCGTCATTGAAGAGAACTTCAGTTTTAAGCGTACACGTTCCAGACATAGTTCCAAAATTGCCAGAATACAACAGTAGGAGAATCTGAGTTGAGATATGTACACAGCAGATTCTTCGATGAAAAGTCGAAAATGATTAGGTTCCTCAAGGAAGGTTCTTGCAGTCTTGCTCATATGTTTGTTGTATATCATTTGCTTGGGAGTGCTGACCACGTTTGTCACGGAGCGTAAGTTTCTATATATCTCACATGCGCGGAAATATGTCTCATATCTCCGACTACGGGGTGTTGTTTGGTTTGCGACAAAGTCTGCCTTAAAATGCATGCATCTATGGTAAAGTGAGAGTGTTGGTAAGGTGAAAGTGTGGCCATTTTTAGTCCTAGAATTAAACTTATACTCCATAAACAACTCAGATGTTCTTTACCATGCGCCTTTTCCTTTATTCTTTGCAGTGCGGTCTAAGTTGCTGACCGTGTCATTAATTTCAAGGGTTGGTAGTCGGGAGATGCATATATCATCCGGTGTTTACTGGTATGAACACAACGATCCAACCGAGATTCTAAGTCTAGCTAGAACAAAAGTAGGAAAAAGACTAAGAATGTACGTAACACGCGACATGCATTGTCACCATAACTTGCACAGTTTTTTTTCAGAACTCCATAACTTACACGCTGAGTAACTAGGTTGGGAGAGAGAATTGGAATTGGACAACTGCGTAAAGTCAACAAACAGGGTATCACTATTAGAATTAGAATTAGAATTGTAATACCGTGGAAAAAGATGATGGTTCTGTAGATGCTGCGCCTACGGACCAGGAGATGGATGATGGACATGTGATACAAACAATCGAAGGTGGAGCTTTCTCCTCTTCATCAGGATCGGCGGGCTCCAGTGAGGAGTCCGTCCGGGCGCAATGAAAATCTTAGGATACAATAGTCGCGGCCGTCCAAAGGGCTGCGGCTATCCGGTCTCTGCTGAACTTGTTAAAGCGGAGTAGGCCGGATGTGGTGTTTCTGTCGGAGACTCACTTAGATGAGCATTCGGCGGAGGGGTTACGTCGTTGGATTTCAAGGAGGTTATTCGTAGTGATGGTAGAAGTGGTGGCTTGTTACTTCTCTGGAAGAAGGAGGTGGTGATTACTTTGCGGTATAAAACACACAATTTCATTGATGTGTTCGTAGGCAATAACCAGCAGGATGTGTGGCGGTTCACGGGCTTTTACGGTGAACCAAAGTGGCAAGATAAGCATCAGACATGGCAATGCATGAGAGATTTGAACGCTGCGGTGAGCTTACCGTGGCTCATAATGGGAGACATAAATGAAATACTTTACCCGTTTGAGAAAGAGGGAGGAAACCCTAGACCCCATCATTTTATGCAGTCGTTTAGGGACGCTCTAGATGACTGCAACTTGTCGGATTTTGGCTACGTGGGAGATAAATTTACATGGCACAGAGGGCGCATACGAGAGAGGCTTGATCGAGCCTTAACAAATGAAGCCTGGAACCAGAGATTCGGAGGTGCAGTTCTACAGAATATGGAGTATAGTGGCTCTGACCATCGACCTTTGTTGATGACTCTAGAGTCTGAAAATGATGATTTTGCGAGTGGGCCGACTGTCCTGCATTTCGAGGCTAAATGGCTTAAAGAAGCCCGGTTCCGTCAGGTGGTAGAAGAGGCCTGGGAACAGGCCGGCTCTAGAAATTCAAATGGATCGCTGGCGGGAAAACTCGCCATAGTGCATGAGCAGCTACACAAATGGGATCGATCAATCTTGCAGAAAAGGAAAAGGAAAATACGGAACAAGCAAATCTTGATGGAGAAAGTTGCCTCGGGGGTTCTGAGTGATGAGGCAGTTGATCTTCAACGAGAACTAGCGATAGAAATTGAGGACCTTTTGGAACAAGAAGAAATACATTGGGCGCAGCGTAGCCGTATTAACTGGCTATTACAGGGAGATAAAAATACCTCATACTTTCATAATTTTGCAAATGAACGGAGGAAAAGAAACTCAATTAAGAGGTGAAAGGATGATAATGGAGCTTGGCTGGAGGATATAGCTTCACTTAACCCCTTAGTGTCTGATTATTTCGCAGGTCTCTTTTCTACTGAGATTGAAGAACCTGATCCGGATTTGATTTCTAAAGTTGTTCCAAAAGTTTCAGCACCAATGAATGAACAATTGCTCAAGCCTTACTCGGAGGAGGATGTGAAGATGCTCTCTTTTCAATTGGTGATATGAAGGCTCCTGGGCCTGATGGTTTGCACGCTATTTTTTTAAAAAAATGTTGGCATATTTTGGGAGATGCTCCAACTAAGGAAGTGCTTGATGCAATTAATCATAAAATTATTCCCCCAGGTTGGAATGAAACGGTTATTGTCCTGATACCGAAGGTTGAAGCCCCGGAGTTGATTACACAATACCGTTGATAACCCACAAGTATAGGGGATCGTGTGTAGCCTTTTCGATAAGTAAGAGTGTCGAACCCAACGAGGAGCTAAAGGTAGGATAAGTAATCTCTCAAGTTCTATCAACCACTGATACAACTCTATGCACACTAAACGTTTGCATTATCTAGGAAATAAAACTACATTAGCAATACGTGTATGAGAGGTAGCTTTGCGAGATAATAAATGCAAGAAAGTAAATGTTAGTGCTGCAGCAATAAAATACACTAAGTAACCATATACTAACAGTACCATGATTGTGGAAAAGTGGTGGTAATTGTGGTGGCTTTGTCCAAGATTAATTAGTGAAGGTACTTGGTTCATTGTCCTCGATGCAGTTTTCTATGTGGGAGAGGCTAAATATACATGCACTCCACTACTTGGGATTGCAAGTACTATATGATTGGATTGTTAGAAAGCATCCGCAAATACTAACAATGCATTAAGGTTTCCCCAACCATAGCCTTAAGTTCAAGGTCCTCTTACTCCCATACGTGCAACTAATCGGTTCGCGTTCTCAGATTTCTGTCACTCCGGCAGAAATTCCCCCGCTTCGTTACAAATACTACCAACCCTAGGGTGTTTGATCCATGCACGCACAAATATAATGGACACCAAAGGACAGCACCATATAGACATACAACTCTAATGAACCTCATGCATTCAATTAAGCAATCAAAAGACAAATAAACTACGGAAACATGATGTAAATCATAGGGTAAATATTATAGCATCAAACACCATGTTTACATAGGACGGTACAGAGGTTTGTGGGAGGATGAACCACTGAATACAAGGAGGAGATGGTGATGGAGATGGCGGTGAAGACGGCGGAGAGGGGCAGCGCAGCGGCGCAGGGCGGCGGCGGCGCCGGCGGTGCGGGGAACTCCTTCCCCGCCGCCGGCATCATGGGGAGCGCCGCCCCTTAGCCTCCCTCCTTCATGGCTTCTTGGGAGCCCTCCCCCATGGAGATGGGATCCATGGGGGAGGCAAAAACATGGCTTTTGGTGGCTGAAATTCGTGGGTGGAGGGGTCCTCCACGAATTAGGTTTCCTCCCTTTATATATCTTTTCGGATTTCCGTCACCCCTTTTAGGGTTCCACCAAAACGGGCCTACAGGCCGCGTCCGAACTCCGATTGGGCTGATCTCGGGCTTAAAATCTTCGTATGGAAAATTGTGACAACTTTCGTAACAGCCAGGTCTCCATTTGACGTCATCTTCGAGGGTCAAACTGGCAAACTTCGTAAAAAGTTCTCAGACAGATTTCAGTAAAGTCCCAATTCGACTCCAACAAGGTTTCCTCTTGTATTCTTGATAATTTCTACACATCAAAGAGTAAAACAAGAACATTGTGCACTTTTGCAACTATTAATAGGTTAGTCCAAATAAATAATAAACTTAATATAAAACAAGTGCTAAAAGCATAAAAATGGCATGAAACAATTAAAAATTATAGATACGTTTTGGACGTATCAACCGTCCAATCAGCTTATGCAATGTACTATGTAAGGTGATTTCGAAGATGATTGCGTTACGGCTTAAACAGGTACTTGATGAAATCATATCTCCAGTTCAAAGTGCTTTTGTGCCAGGTAGATTGATAACGGACAATATTCTGTTGGCCTATGAGAGCATCCACACTATAAAGAACAAGAAGATTGGTAAATGGGGTTATTGTGCTGTTAAATTAGATATGCATAAAGCCTATGATAGGGTTGAATGGCGTTTTCTGGAATGCATGATGTTGAAGCTCGGTTTTGACTCAAATTTTGTGGAGCTTCTTATGGCCTGTGTTAGATCAGTTACATATAAGGTCAGGTTTAATAATCAGGAGACAAATGAATTTTCACCTACAAGGGGGCTTCGACAAGGGGATCCTTTGTCCCCTTAATTATTTTTGCTCTGTGCTGAAGGTTTGTCAAGTCTCTTGGCTCATAGAGAGGAGGTTCGTGGCATGGAAGGTGTTAGGGTCTGCAGAAATGCACCATCAGTATCACATTTACTTTTTGCTGATGATTCCCTTATCCTCATGAAAGCTAATATGTTAAATGCAACCTCATTGAGACAAGTGCTTGATCAATACTGTGCCAGTTCTGGGCAATTGGTTAGTGAAGCAAAATGTAGTATCTTTTTTAGTCCAAATGTGGATCCGGAGTTAAGGGCAGAAGTGTGCACCGAACTAAATATCACGACGGAGGCTCTCTCAGATAAATACCTTGGGTTACCAGCGATGGTTGGAGTAGACAGAAGTGATAGTTTTATTCACCTTTTAGAAAGGATCATCAAGAGAATTGAAGGTTGGAAGGAAAAATTTCTTAGTATGGGTGGTAAAGAAATTCTGTTGAAAGCTGTAATTCAAGCCATCCCTGTATATGCAATGGCGGTTTTCAAAATCCCAAAGAAGCTTTGTAAGGAGATGATGGATGCTATGGCGGGTTTCTGGTGGGGTGATTCAGAAGTTCAAAAAAAGATGCATTGGATGGCGTGGTGGAAAATGTGTGTCCCAAAGAAAAATGGAGGAATGGGTTTTCGTGATCTACACGCTTTTAACATGGCAATGCTGGCAAAACAGTGTTGGAGACTAATTACAAATCCTGATTCATTATGTGCGCAGGTTTTGAGAGCTAAGTATTATCCACACGGTGACCTTCTGAAAGCAGGACCGAAAACTGGATCTTCTTTCACGTGGCAAAGTATTGTTGCTGGCCTAAATACCCTAAAGAGAGGTCTGATTTGGCGAGTTGGTTCGGGAAGTAAGATCAATATCTGGGAAGACTCTTGGGTTCCAACAAGTCCATCACGAAAGATAGAGACCAGAAGAGGTAATATTCTACTCAAAACAGTGGATGAGATTATTGATCAAGAATCGGGTCAATGGAAGGAAGCGGTGATTAAAGATATTTTTCACCCGCTCGATGTACAAAGAATCCTGCAAATTCCCCTTAGCGATCATATGAATGAGGATTTTGTGGCTTGGCACCTAACAAGATCATATGTGTTCTCAGTTCGGTCTGCGTATTATGCGGAGTGGGATCACCAGAACGGACACAAACTCTCACGTGGTGACGGACAAGGTACGTCGACGCATAATCCAGTTTGGGATATTATGTGGAAGCTGAATGTGCCGAGCAAGGTTAAGATTTTCTTGTGGAAGGCCTTGCATGGTACTGTCCCTGGAATGGCTATACTGGCTAATAGGCACGTCCCAGTTTCTGGACAGTGTCCGATTTGCTCCACTGATGCTGAAGACATTAAACATCTCATGTTCACATGCCCCCGCGCAAAGCAAGTGTGGAGTGAGTTGGGAATTCTACAAGTCATTGAAAATTTTCTCCAAGTTGACAGATCTGGTTCGGTTATTCTTGAGGAGATGTTACGGAGCAATCTATCTATTCCTCATCATCTCAAACATGTGGGCATAAAAGAAGTCCTAGCTGTTGGGTCCTGGTACATTTGGTGGCAGCGTCGACAAGCAGTTAAAGGGGAACAGATTGCTCCTCCTAATCGTACGAGCTTTGCTATCCAAGCACTGACGTTAAATTTTAAAGGAGCTGCAAAGGGATCGGAAGCACATGACATAATGTGGTCTAAACCAAGTCCAGGTACATATAAATTAAATGTTGACGCCTGTTTTTTCCCCAATGGTACAGGAGCTTCGGGCGCTGTGATCAGAAACAGTAAAGGCGAGCCGATTGCTGGGTCTGGGGCTGTTCTCACCCGCCTACATGATGCAGCAGGTGCTGAGGCAATGGCTCTGAAGAATGGCCTTCTTCTGGCCGAAAATGTGGGGTGTGTTCCTATCACAGTCGAAACTGACTCGGCCGAGCTTGCGGATGCTATGAACGGAGTCGCAGAGTTATGGAGTCCTCACACTGCTATCATACTTGAGTGTGTTGACATTGCAAGAAGAATTGGTCGGGTGAAGATACAACATGGCCCCCGTGAAGCAAATAAGGTGGCGCATAACTTAGCTAGATATGCTTTTGATAATGATAGCTCTGTATTTTGGGACGATGATCCCCCTAGCTTTGTTATGTCGGATGTAATGAACGATGTATCTATGTTTGGTTGAGGTGGCGAGTTTCAGACGCACTCTTTCCCTAACCAGGGTACCGAAAGGGACTGGCAGGGTTTTAATGAGGCGGCTCGCTGACCTAATATAAGGTGGTTGAAAATTCAAAAAAAAAAACAGGGTATCACTATTCGCACGTTCCAACCCTAGAGAGGCTCTAAGGCGGCAGCGACCACTTTGCCCCCAACCTTTGCCGGCGAGGCCACAAGTCCTTGCCTTCTTCGTTCTTCGTTACGGCCACGACAGGGGTGGGGTCTCGGTGTTTCGACTTTGGCGAGTAGGCATGGCTGGTTTAGATTTTTCCAGGTGTGTTGCATCGGTGGCGGGGATGGTGTCGCGTTGAAATAAGGTGCCTATGCTTCTCTCCCATCTCGACGGTGCTCTGATCATCGCCGTCGTGAAGTGGCTTGGTCTCTCGCCGTTTTTCACATCTGGCGAGATTGATTTCTCGGTGTGTCGATGGTGGTTGTCAATATTCACGACGGTGCTGCCAGCCCAGGCCAGACGGATGCTCTGAAGAGAGAATGTTGATCCGAAGGTGGTGAATCTGTTGTTCATCCTCGATTTCGTCGATGGGGTGAAGTGGATCTGTGTCCAAGGTAGCACGGGGACGTCCCCAGGTTGATGTGCCACGCCGACATGTCTTGCGCTGCTTGCAACAAGCCTGTTCACAACTCACAAAGGTTCGTTTGTAATGGTGCTTATTTGGATCTGACAATGTTGTAGACTCGGCGCCTCTTCCGGCGTGCGCCTCGGCGGCGCTGGAATCGGGCAGCGGCCGCTGACTTTGGCGAGTGCAGAAAATCCTAAGGATAGTTTTTACTATCTTTTACGAATCTATCTGAAAAGTTTTCAGGACAATCGTGTTTCTCTGGTCTGTCTTTTAGTTTACACTTGTTGTTCGTTCATGTAACTTGATAATCTATTGATTAAATATGTGGTTGCCCTAAAAAACTGGGTATCACTCGGGAAAGCGGACCTTCCGGGAGGTCTCCCGCGCAGCTAACAACGCGCGCAGGGTTCTCTGGTTCCGACGCATGTCGGGCTGTGAGAGTTCCCGCGCGGTTGTCTCTTTTCTCGTGTTGTTTCTCAGTTTTGTACTTTTAATACACCGTTTTCTCCCGTTTTATTTTCAAGAGTACAGCGTGCAACACAGAATAAAAAATTCGAAACACAAAATTTGGAACTACAAAAATCGTGTAGTACAAAGTTCCCGTAGTACAAAAATCTTGAAGTACAAAGTAAAAAACCCCCGACGTAATATAAAATCGAGAAGTACCAAAAAAACCACGTATACACTGAAACCAGAATTACAAAAATGACGAGGAACAAAAAACACCGCGAAGTACAAAACTTTCGAGTTACGAAGTACAAAGTACAAAAAACACAAAGTACAAATATACTGAAATCCGAAGTACAAAAAAAACTGCAGAGGTACGAAATTATCGCGCGAAGTTCAAAAATATACTGAAATGTGCATAAAGTAGAAATATGCGTTCAATAAAAAAAAACATCACGGAGTTGCTCGACGATTATTCCTACTCATGTCAAATTTCGACGACGACGATGCTCGGCCGTGCGGTCAGGTGCATGCAACTGCTCCTAGAAATCAAAGTCTTATGTGGTATGGGACAAACTGGAAATGGGCGAACCTTTGAAGGTATCTCAAATTTTGGACTCACGCTGAAGTCGTGGCTAATTCACTAATGCCTCGGGCTCGGGGTCCTGTTCCTCTTCAAGCTAAAGTAAGACGGAAAATGTAGGCTGCGGCCTGCTGGGTCACCGATCATTGGATGAATTGTCGGCCCGTTTGTGGAGTACTTTGTAGAGGCGACTGGAATGGTTTGCTTTCGGTTAGTGGAGACGAAGTATTTGGACAGCGGAGGTGGACCCGGTATGGCGAACCGCGGCGCCGGCGGGCTGCAAAGAAGCATGGAGTGGGCGGCGCGGCGCTCGTGACGGATGATGGATGGGCACGACACTGTCCGTCGATGTGTGGCCGCCGCCGTCGGGACGTGGATACATTCTTCGGAGCGGAGACCTGTTCTTGGACATTGTGGGATGGGGTGCACGGTCGGCAAGGCAAAGTGTTTCAGATTTGATAAATGTTCAGATTTGAAAAATTGTTGGGATTCAAAAAATTGCTTAATTTTTTTTAAATGGTCAGATTTGAAAATTGTTCAGATTTAGAAAATGTATCGTTAGAAATTTGTTCAATTTGGATTCATTGTTCATATTCTGAAACATTGATCCAAACTGAAAATTGCTCAGATTTGTGCATTTTTCAAGTATCAACATTTCTAAATTTAACATTTCTCGAAACTGAACAATTTTCAGAATCCTAAAAGGTGAAATTTAAAAAACGGATGCAAAAAGAGGCAAAAGGAAAAAATAAACAGAAATGAAATGAAAAAGAATATCAGACAAGAAAAACAGAAAAAATAATAAAGGAAACATCCGCCCAATGGGCGCGCCCATTTCGTGTTGCTAACAGGCGATATATAAGATTTAACTATCGAGAGTGAATTTCCGATAAAAACTACCACTTGCAAGGCCAAACATTTTAATCGGTACCGTTTTGAACAAATTTGACACCCAAACTGATAGTGGGTCCCACTTATCATCCCATTTAAGAAATCATCACGAAAAGCCGTACAAGGGCATACATGCCATGTAGGAGGACCCTATTCAGTCCATGAATAGCCTCTATAAGTTTGCTCGACGCAAAACTAGGAGGTTGCCGCATGTACACTTCTTGAAATACCCATCCAAGAGGGCATTCTAGACAGTGAATGGCACCAACCCACATTGTGTGAGGGTGGATCTTAACCAAACCCGCACTCGCTTCCTCAAAACTTACCTGTCACGGTACCCGCACCAACATCTGGGTACAAATTTGGTGGCATACCCGCACCCGGAGGGTGTAAAAGACCCATGGGTAAAACCCACCCAACAATTCAATGAACATCACAACATATAAAAACACATGTATTATATTATTATTCTTTCACTAATTTAGCAAAACGGTACACATATATGAAAACTAAAAGCAAAATAGCACAATGTATATGAAAACTAAAAGCAAAATAGCACAATGTATATGAAAATGAACATCCAAACAACACAACGTATATGAAAAATAATACTCCCTCTGGTCCATATTACAATTGTCGTTGAATCAGATGTATTTAGACATGTTTGAGTGTTAGATACATCCGATCCAACGATAACTAATACGGATTGGAGGAAGTAGCAAAACAACAAAATACTCTATAGGTATGAAAATAACAACAATACCTATATGTCAGAAACAACATCAGAGTCCAACATAAGTTGCATAAGACCATAACAATATGTAGTTCAAACTTAGTGCTAGGTTTTGGGAATTTTTTCTTGAATAAGCCTATAATTTTAAGGATCCACATGCAAGCTCCACTTGCATCCACCACTGCCCACTATAACAATTGAATATACACGTTTTACCATTTGCTTATCCATGGGAATTTTTTTTGTTTTACCAACGCTTACCCTAATCCTAATGGGTAGAAACCCGCTGGTTATGCGGGTAATAAGTAGCCATTGCCATCCATATTCTAGACCTCACATATATAGTCGTAGGTGCCACCATTTGGTGACTGCAAAGGAGATGAAAAATAGATGGGTAGAGACTCGGAAGGCGAGCGGAAATAAAAGTCTTCCCTATGGCAAAAACTGGAAATGGGTGAAGCTTTGAAGGTAGTCCGTATCTCGATCACGTGCACGTAAGTCGTGCCTAATTGACCAATAGCTCGGGGTCCTGTTCCTTGTCAAGCAAAGCTAAGACGAAAATGGAGGCTGCGGCCTGCTGGTTGCACCGAACAACAAACAGATCATTGGATGAATTCCCGGCCCATAGCTAGGCAGCGGCGACTGGAATAGTTTTGCTTTCGGTTAGTGGAGACGAAGTATTTGAAAGAGTCGAAGGACAGATGGAGAAGGGGCAAGTAAGCAGAGGTGGACCCGGTCGGATGTTATGGGGAACGCCCGGTTGTAAAGAAACTGTCGAGTGGGCGCGCGTGACGGATGATGGATGTGCACGACACTGTCCATGGATGTTTCTTCAGAGCGAAGACCTGTTCTTGGACACAGCGAATGCCGCCTGAGGGCTCATTTGGTAGACAGGGAAAAGCCCGGGATCCCGGCCTTTTCTCCGGGCGAAAAGCCCCCGGGTGAATCTGGCCCGGGTAGCCCTACGGACCCATTTGGCGCTCCGGGAGGGGAGGGAATTTCGGCCCTTCCGCGGCCTTTCCCCGGGTGACGGTTCCCCTAGTCGGGACGTCGGGGACGAATTCCCGAGCTCGCTCGCTCGCTCTCGCTCTCGTTGGCCACGACGCCTTCCTCCGACGACCGCTGCCTCTCCCTCCCGACCGAGCGAGCCCGCTCTCCCGACCTCTGCCTCTCCCCTCCCCGGTCGTGTCCTTCTCCGTCCCGAGATCTGCTACAGCTCGACCTTGTACTCTCCGGCGACGGCGACGGCCCAGCGGTCACGCAGGTTAGCATCCTACTCCTTCTCCCCACCTCTTTTTCTTCTCAGCTCAGGCTTATCCGACCTAGCAACGATGGGTTGCTTCTCCAGATCTTGCAGATCGAGAAACGTGAGCAGTGAGCAGTGATAGCTCTTGATCCCTCGTCTTGTACGCACCCAGAGCGTTGATCAGGATCTGTAGCGGCAGTGGAAAAGATCTTGAGGGCAGCAGGTGCTACCTCTTGATCTCTCGATTTCTTATGCGCCCAGTTTTGTAGTTGCTTGCACTGTCCATATATGATGATGTCCTTGTACATTGCTAGCTGCATCCTGCATGTACCTCGATCACTGCTGCCATCAGGAAGCGTGCTGTTCTTGTTCAGATGTTTTCCTTAGCATGATGCATGTAAACTGCTAGCTGCAATTCAGATGTTTTCCTTAACTGCAAGTTATGATGTCCTTCTACACTGCTAGCTGCACTTCAGATTTTGTTTTGGCCATGCTATCGAGTTCATCATAATCAAGCCAGTGTTTGCTTGTTAGCATATATGGATCAACAAACTACGTGTACTGTTTTTTGTCTGATGATTATTTTGCATAAATGACCCATTTGCCATGACTGAATGGATCTCACTAGCCACGTCCATATTGCAAGTCTCTGAATATTTGCTGCCTGTGTGTAATGCAATTTGAAGAGTACTCTAGTAGACTAGATGTGGCACTAATACAGAACAGATCTAATGTCTACTAGTAATAGTTGCCTTGCAAGGCGTCCCAGGTGCACACTATCACCGTTACTAACTTGCTTAGGTATGCTTTTTTTGCGGGGAGGGTTGCTCATGTCAGCTAGGTAACAAGATCTGGTTTTGGCAGCTGAATTGTCCCCATACTTTTTTGGAGCTTTTCAGTTTTTGTAGCTGATGGAAATGTTCAAGAACTTGTCAGTGGAAGTCATACCTAGTTCAGTTCGACACTTCACACAATTGCGATGTTTTTCCTTCAGCCTGTAGCCTGTAGGTGTATGTCCCCCTGGCACATATATATTTTTTGTTGACACATGGATCCTGTGTTGCTGCTGCCATGGAGAAGTGAACTTAAGATTTGATTTATTTTCTTGATCCTGTGCAGTAAATTAAAAACATGGATGATATTCTTTCTTTGAGGAACTATGTGAACCATGTTGCTTTGTTGTTGGTGTGCAACTGAATCCTGCGTGTAAATATTGTCTGGTTCTTGCCCTTGTATAAATCTAGGATCTGTCCTGTTGCGTGAACATGTCCTCTGTCCTATATAATTAATTAATATTCTTCTGTGGTACCCAATAAAAATTTAACAGCCTATAGGTGTATGTTTGTTTGCTGCTTGCTTGTTTGGAGCTGAAGCACATCCTATTATGTTGGTTCAGTATGCATGATATCCTTTGAGCTTCCTAAAAAATATAAGAGGGTTGTAACCTGCTAGCAAATTGATTGAGTAATGTACAAGGGAAATGTACTGTGTCATGTCACAACACAATCTGAAGCCACGAGACACTAGTTTTATCTAGTACTTAGATATCTTGCAGTTTGATTTGCTTCTTCGCTTGTAAAGTTGATTGACAATGGCACATATATCTATTGATTTCGTATGCACGTATGTTGGATCTTTGTTGTTGACACTTTGGCACGTTTGCTTTTGAACTAAACTATGGACCAATTGAAATATATTTCACCATAGAGCATTTTCTGGAATAGTTTCTATTCTACATTTATTTGTTCTTGATTTACCTTCAGATTTTATAGTACTATGATGCATATGCATGCAGATGTTCGCAATGTGCTTGGAATCTCGAGTGGGAAAGCACAATCGATCTTGATGTTTCGGTCGAGAATTTCAGCCGTGGATATTCTACATAATTTATAAATTATATATTTTTGGATGAGAGTAATGTACGGAAGTTTGTGAAAATACTCTTGCCTGAACATATGAAATGCAATGTGCTGGATGATTCCTAATCATCAAGTCTCTGAGATATGCCCCAGGATGTGAATGCAGATATTTTTTTATGCTATTTTCTGTAGTGTGATCTGATGTGGAGTTACTTTAGTTTTTCAAATTTCTGTAGCTTAATACATATTTTTAAATTGATCGGACTTTGCTTCCAAATAATAAAAATATGATTTTTATTACGTAACACGAGTGTGTGCCTGAGATTTCCCCTTGCAGCCAAACGGACACAGGGGAAGGGGAAATCTCCCCGTGCAAAGCTGGGGATAACGTGCGCACGTAAAAATCCCCTAGGGGGTTTGCTTCCCTGGTTTTTGAAACCCTTGCAACAAATTAGCCCTGAGAGTGCGAGCCCTTCCTTGCTAGGCTAGCCACGCCTAAGGGCATCTCCAGCCGTTCGGCGCCCCAAGCCGAAAAACGGCGCTTTTTTGGACGGCCTGGGGGGACGCCGGCGCTATTTGACGCCATGGGTTCGGCGATTTCCCAGCCGTGCCCAAACCCAGAATTGGGCCAAAAAATTCAAAAAAAAAAGCAATTGGGCGAAATTCATCAAACATAAGCGAAATTCGTTAAACTTAGGTGAAATTCATACTATATAGGCGAATTTCGCATTGTTCATTACATAATATAAACTTAAAACTTAAACATAAACTAAAACACGGCGATCTACATGCCCAGCTGGCTGTAGAACGCCGTGTAGTCGCCGCCGTCGTCGTCGTCGTCGCTCGGTGGCGCGCCGCCGCCGAAGTGGCTCGGACCGGCCTCGTTGTTGTTGGCGCCGCCGCCGAACCACGCGCCGTCGTCGTCGCTGTCGTCGAGGACGATCACCTCGCCGCTCGCCTGACGAGGGGGAGTAGGAGGCCGGCGTGCGGCGGCGCGACGGCGGTTGGCCGCTGCCTCGTCGAGAAGGCGCTGCTGGAGCGCAATCTCCTCCTGGGCGTGCTGGTTGCGCGACCATTCGAAGATGAACTCGTCCGAGCACTCCTCGGCGACGACCATGGGCGGCGTGACGTCCTGCATGGAGGCGGTGACGGCGTTCTGCTCGCCAGGGAATTCCTCGTCGTCGTCCGGCGCCTCCGCCTTGATGGCCGCCCGGACGTACTCCGGTGGCGCCACCCACTCCACCGCCGCCTTCTTCTTCTTGGAGGTGGCGCCGCTGGTGCCAGGCTCCTTCTTGGGCCTGACGAGGCGAAGGTGGCCTCGGGGCGGCGACGGTCCGCGGCGCTCGTTGATGTGAATCCCGCCGCTGGGCCTTCTTGGCGGCGACCGGACGCGGCGCCCGGAGTTGAGGACGACGCCGCGCGGCGTGTCCTCCGGCTCGGGCTTGACCCGAGCGAGCGCCGGCGTGTGCGGGGACCCGCTGGAGAGCGGGCCAGAGGAAGACGACGAAGACGCCGTCCCCATCCTCCTGGGCAGCCAGGAGGTGAAGTGGCATCGAGACGTCGGCGCCTGGCACGGCGGCATGGTGAGCCGGGGCAGGTTCCCGGCGTGGATGTGCTCGAGGACGTACGCGAGGGTACGCCCTCGACCGCTCCACCACTGCTTCCGCCCGGCGACGGGGCCGTTGTTGTTGGTGTCCTCTAGCTCGCGGCGGTTGCGCTCTTGGAAGTATGCCGTCCAGAAGGCGGAGTTCGCCGGATCCCAGCGCGGGTCCGCCGCCTGCTCTTCGGAGAGCCCGGCGAGGACGTCCTGGATCGCGTAGACGCGATCCGCTCCTTCTGGCGGCGGCGGAACGGGGGCGCCGCCGGCGCTCAGGCGCCAGTCGCCGGGGACCCGCATGTCCGGCGGCGTAGGGTACCCGGCCTCCTACAACATGCGGGCCTCCTCCGGGTGCAGGAAACGCCGGCCGAAGCCGTTCGCCGCAGCTTCGTCTCCGGGGTATCGCCCGGCCATTGCTGTTGCTCGGGGGGAAGGAGAGAGATGGAGAGATGGGGGAATGGTGTGCCTTGCCACGGCGAGATGGGGGGAATAAATAGGCGCAGGGGAGGCCAGACGGTGGCGCGTCATTACTCCGGCGCGTGGCAACCGACTGGACGCGTCGGCCGCCGCTGAACGGCGCGGCAGTCCACGGCCATTACTCCGGCAGGCTTTTGACCAGCGCGGGAGCCGAGGAGATGACGACGAAGCGTTTTTCCACCCGTGATTCCGCGCCATTTCGCCTATCTCGCTGACAGCGCTGGCCCACATTCTTTTTCGCGCCATTTCGCCCCCCAGGCCGAACCCGGTGGGCTGGGTTTGGCCTGGGAGCGCCTGCGCAATTTTCCGCCGATCCGGCGCTATTTGGGCTCCTGGGGGGCGACTGGGTGAAAACGGCGCTCCCAGGCCATTTCGGCGCTTTTTTGGGCCCTGGGGGGGCGCTGGGGGGCGGCTGGAGATGCCCTAAGGCTCCGGACTCCGGAGGAAGACCCAACCGAAATTTTTGTTTGGGTGTTGCATGGGCCAGCTCAGGTTTGCCTTTTATAAGAGCAAAACTAAGTGGTTTTGCCTCCAGAGCTCCGGTGCTCTCTCCGTTTAAAAAATCGAAAATCATATTTATAAGCTTCAAAAATATTTGAATTCTTTTTTATGTAACCAATGGTGTATCCCATAACCGTGCAAAAAATCAGATTCAAATACTTTATATTATAGGGTACAAAAAAATGACAAAATGTGAGAACATTTAGAGATTTGAAAGTATGTATACTCAGATCCATACTTTCTCATTTTTGTGCCGCTCAAAATACATAGTATTTGAAATTTACATTTTGCAGGTTAGTGGGATACACCATTGGTTATACCTAGATTTTTTTTCAGAATTTTGTGAAACTCATAAATAGCTTTTTCGAATTTTTTTAATATGAGGGATCACTGGAGCTCGGGAGCACAAAATCTCTACTCCAAAACTCTAGCGGATATCGTAAAAAAAACATATTAACTTTTCTCTACAATTAATAAAAAGACCATACCGTAAAATCAGTTTGGATATGCCGAAAGCAAAACCGGTTTTATGATTTAGAAATACAATGGCTAGAACATATACAGTAAAATCGTACAAAAATATTAAAAAACCAGATACCGCAAATTCTAAAAAAAAATTAAATACTTAGCGTTACATTTGCAACGAAATTTAAGTGGCAGCAAACAAGTCAGACATACATATCATCATCATAGCAGTTCATACATTTTAGGGGCTACATTTTGTTTACCTAAAACCCAAATCCTAACCAAAAGCAGCTACCGGGAATGTTCACCGAGCCTTATGATGCGGCGGCGCCGCCGCGTTACTCGATATCAGAGAAGGAATACACCTCAAAGAAACGCTGGCGGTGCCGCTCCTCCTCCCACTCTTGGACGTGAGCGATGTGCTCGGCGTCCTGCTAGAGGAACACCTCCTCGTTCGCACGGCAGCGCTCAAAGCGCACCAACTTTGCGCGAACGCACTGCAGCAGTTCGTCGCCGTCGCAAGCTCCTCAGAGTACTCGATAGAGTCGGCGAGTACTCGATAGAGTCGGCGTTGAAACGGGCGTCGGCAACACTCGGTGGTGGGCCACGCGCTGCGGCCAGCGAGGACCACGCCTCCGCGTCTCGTGGCGTAGCAACGGTGGGGAATGGACAGGCGGTGAGTCCCAGTTGGTAAATAGGCGGCAGGCACGCTTGCGGCCGCCTCCAGCGGCAGCGGCGGCGCTTCTCTTCTTCGTTGCCGCTCGAACGGCCTCTATCGGCCTCTATCGCTCCCACCGAGGTAGCCATGTCTGTGAACAGATCCGGAGGCCATCGCTCTGGTAAAAAAAAAAGATGGAAAACAGAACATGGGAAGGTGGAGAAATCGCGCAGATGAGATATGCGGTCGAGCTAGATGGGGGAGCTAAGAGGTTGTTTGGTTAGGCCATCATTATGTGTTTTTGGTGCTTTTATCTTTTGGACAGGTGCTTTTAGCTTTTGGATATTGTTGCATGATGGCATAAGAAAAAAGCCTAATCGAAAAGGCAACCACTTCGATATTTCTGGAACCCCCCCGCGTCTACAGTGGACAGAGGCGAGCGGGAGGCGACTCCGGCCCGCCCAGCTCCCGCCGGCGCATCGGGTGGATCCCTCACCCTCCGCCGGCCGCTCCGGCGGCGGGAGGGTGGGGAATCGCCGGATCTGCGTTCCGGGCGTGTAGATCGGGGTGCGGGCGTCGCGGCCGTGGCGGGAAGGGCGGCGGCGTCGCGCTTCTGGAGCTCGGCGGCTTCCCCTCCTCGGCGTCGTCTCCGGCGGTGCTGGTGGGCTGCTGGCTCCCCGCTCTACCGGTGCTTCCTCCGGCGTCGGCTGGAGCTCGAGAAGTGGTGTAGGAGGCCGGGATCCAGATCTCTGAGTCGCCTGCGGCGTCGACGGCATCGGCGCGGGCTCCAGGCGATGGCGTGCTCTGGTGGTCTTCCAGGTCCTCTTCTCCGTCAAGACCCAAGCGGTGGACTGAAGACGGCGGCTCTGTCGACGGCTTCCTGGCCGCGGTTCGCTGCATCTTCGCCGGCTCGGGTGGAGCCTGGTGGCAGCGCGCGGTCGGCGGTCATCGTGGTGAGGCGGCGGTGGTGGATCTGGGCTCTCAAGGCTGGGTTTGTTTTCCTTGTTTCTTGAGTTTGTTCCACTAGTTCTGTTGTTCTTCGATCTGTATCCTTCGATCTCAAAAAAAAAAAAAGCCTAATCGAACATCCTCTAAATCTCCTTAGTCCCCTCTCTAGTCCCCACCTAGATATAGGGGGATAAGCCAAAATCACCTAAATGACAAAGCTAAAAGCTAAGAAAAAAACCTAATGGGACGTCCTCTAAATCTCCTTAGTCCCCCTAGATATATATAGTGGGGATTGCGAGGGGATACTCTCTAGTCCCCCCTAGATATAGGGGGATTGCGAGGGGATTTAGGGTTTTTTTTGTTGAGCCTTTTGAGCCGGTTGTGGGTGTTCAGGTAATCTGGTTGAGATATAGATGTTGTAAGTGCATTTTCCTTTCGAGCCGAATAACCATGCGTCGGCACGCCTACGCTTTTTGGCTGGATAGCAGACAAAAATTCCAGGATTACCAATTCAGTCGAAACTTTTTCATCAAGTTGATCAATTCAGTCAAAACTCTCTAAATGAGGTATAGCTGGTCGCAGCCTGATGACTGATGGGATCCGAAAGGCGTATTCAAAAGATTGCATAAACATTAGCACCATTATTTATTTGAACTGTCAATTTCTAGAAACTCAGATTCATGCATGGTCCACAACAAAATGCAACCAACGATGGGAAACACTGCAGAGTTGAACTAGGAACAAAAGCAGCAAATCCTTCAACTCTTCTACCCCACCGGCCAGCCGTTTATTTATGCTAACTACTCGTCCTAGCCGTCTACTTCCCATCTCGCAGCGGCGGCGGTGGCGCCGCCGCGTCCTGGCGCTTCTGGTCGTCGCGGTCCACGGCAGGGTCGCCGTGCCCGACGGCCACCTTGGCTACCTCGGTGGCCGGCGTGCCTGGCCTCGCCTTCTGGTACAGCACCAGGTAGCCGAGGGCGCCGACGATGCCGAACCCCACGAGCGCCATCGTCCCTGGCCCGTACGGCAGGCGGCCGCCGCGCTGGTGCAGGACCTCCCCGGGGCCGGAGCCGCGGCCCGGCGGGCGCTTGGACGCCTCCACCCCCGCCGCCCTCACCTCCTCCGGGCTCATCTTGTGCGTGTCCGCGTCACGGGCGTATCCAGTGGGGGTGCCATGGGTGCCACGGCACCCCCTAAAGATATGTAGAAATTCATTTAGTATTAATATTTGGACCAATTCTTGCTAATTGCTACAAGTATTTGGACTAATTGTTCCTAAATGGTAAGTATAATAGGGAAGTTTTTAAGCTTGGCACCCCCACCAATTCCATTCTAGATCCGCCACTGGTCCGCGTTGCGACGCCACTCTTCCGTGCCGCTATTCGCCATGCTCCCGGACTCTTCTCCTCCTGCTAGCTTTGTCACTCGCGTGTGAGATGTGTTGTTTGTGTTATTGGCGTGCGGGGGAGTGCAGAGTCGGGTGTTGTGGAACCATTGTTGTAAGTGAGCGAGCTATCTGAAGTTTATCGGGATGCGGTGTAAAGAATGCAACACGTAGAGGGGACAGGTGTTGGAAGCTCGTAGAAGAGACTGAACGAGGCGGCGCTAGCTGCCGCCGCGTGGTCTGCCGAGATCAGGCACATGTAAGTCTTACATTCGGCGGCGAGTTATCAAAAACGTAACCGAGGATGCCCAGGTACAGCGCAGAGGCAACCTAGAAGCCCTCGGAAAACGCACACGTGCTCTGAAGCTTGCCGAAAGCAAAACAGAACCGTGGCACCAGCAAGATTTGCGCAAACCACATCGGAGGCATTTCTCATTTTAGTCACTCAAAGAATATGAAATTTTCTGGTCTTAACACGGAACATTTCATTTTATGCATTCATCAAAAAAAAAATGCATGAATATTTGGTTTATATTTGTTTGTGAAGAAAAATACAGACATAAATGCTCACATGCACGCACATACATTTACTCCCATCAACGCACGAATATACACCCCTATCACTATGAGCACCTCCAAAATACTGAGTTGATTGGTCAAATTTGATATTGATTAAGTGATGAGGACATCCCTATCATTGACGCAACCACAACTACTGCACCACCTCAATTACAAGGACCGTTGACTAGGTCTCGTGCACGTCAACTACAACGACAGGTACTTTCGTTTCTACAAGCTACTCCTAATGTACATGAGAATATGATGCTGCCTAAATTAGATGTGTTTGTTTCTCTTAGGAATGATGGACCAAGCATGGACGAGAGGGACAAGCTATGGAGCATGTACGTGGATGGAGATAGCCGCAAGCGTGGAAACAAGGGAGAGGATGATGCCACCAATGGAGAGTACAACAACTTGAAGCCACCATGATGACATTTGAAGACTTGGACGAATTCATCAAGTCTACACTTCATAATCTCGTCCATAGTCACATATGGTGCTGCGTCACCTTTTATTCATGGGCCATGGGCCATGTAATTCGAACCAGAGTTTTAGTGCGTTTTTAGAGTCCGTATTAAGGAAGGAAAGTCCTCCAAGGGTTGGATTCGGCCTTCCCCAAGGCTGGCCGAAACCCCCTCCTTTCCTCCTTATATACCTCGACTAGGGTTTCGTTTAGACTCGGATTTTGTTTAGCTAAAAGACTGCCTAGCGTTTGCTGCATCTTCGTGATCTCGATTTGTGTCCAACGACCAGATTAAGACCGCTTACGGAATCCCACCTTTTCAATAAAGTTCATCTTATATCCGCAATTCTTGATTGCAATATTGGTTCTTACTTGTTCCTCGATCGCAGGTAGAACTAGACCTATTGGTCAGGCCGATCGTGCTTCTGCAGGATTCGGTAACCTCGGGAGATTGGTTTAGCGATTGCATTGGCGCTGCGTACGTGTGCGTAGTAGTCGGATCGCCAAGGTCGAACTCCACCAGAATCGACGTATCATCATCTCATCGAAAGATCGGACACCTTTGCCCTATCAAGTGGTATCAGATTTCAGGTTGCTCGGTGAGATTTTACTGTTTACTAGTGTAGATTGCATCTTCATACCTACAGTCCACGAAAAAGCCAAAAATACAATTAGGGTTAGTTCATCCCGTCCTACAACCAGTCCGGGCCTTTCGCATTTTCTTTTCAGTGCATTGCTTTGTTGAATTTTCGTCTGCATCGTCGTGTCGAGTTGCTGGTCTTAGCGTCTAGTTCCTTTAGAGTTTCGAGTTCTTTGCATATTTGTCTTGCCGCCGCCGCACAACTCGCATCTCGCCACCACCCACCAGCCTTCCGCCGCCATCCATCTACCCACCAACACCGCCACCCACGTACTCGCCGCCACCCTCCCTTCACCACCGCCGCCAGTTTAGGGTTAGGGTTCCGTTATTTCCGTTTCCTTTCTTCCGTGATCCGTTGTTGATACTTTCCATCCGTGGTTCCTTTATTTGTGTCGGTTTAGACTTGTAAAAAAAAAATTGAAAAAAAAACAAATCCGCATCCAAGTCGGGTTGACCACGATTTCCACTAGTCAGCCCTGAAACAGTCCGAATTGAGGCAGGTTTTCTCAGTTTTGGTTGTCCGGACTTTGAAAAATCATAACTAATTCATACGAACTCCGTTTTCGACGTTCGACCACTCAAAATTCTCAGAAAAAAGTTCCGCATCCAACCCCAACACTAGTCGTTGATTGCCCAAAAAATCTCTCAGAATTGCCAAAAGAGTTCGGGAAGGTGGAGTTTTTGCCACTTTTGCGGAAAAAGTTCGGAAATTTCTGTGATTTTCACTTATATCTTGCTTTTGAGCTTTTCCTTTGTGCTTGTTGTTGCCGCGCCTTGACTTTGTTGGTGCTATAGGCTCGCGTCTCTAGTACGGTCTAGCCTAGGACCAGCACGGTACCGTCTTTGAGCGTTTATTCAACTTGCATTCCTGATTTGATTACTGCTAATTCTTGCTACCATAAAGCCTCCTACAGCTCCACATATTTCTACTACGTGCATTGTGCCTCTCCTGGTAATCGCTTTGCCAATTTCTGAGGTGCTGATCTTCGCGGTTGCCGTGACGCTATCCTGCGTGGTAAGGAATTTGTAAGGGCCTTGTATATTGCTTGACGGATTCCGTGACTACCACCATATTAGTAGCTCATAGGAACATATACTTGTGATTTGTTTCTTGCTTTCTACTAATCATGGCAGACGACCTAGACAACAAGACGAACAAGGAGATTTATGAGGACTTCAAGAAGATGGTGTCCAACCACACTCAGGACATCGAGACTCGACTTGGCACTGCCATGGACCGACTCGACGGCTTAGAGGGCACTTTCAACACCAAATTTGACGGCGTCAACACCGCCGTGACTGATCTGACTGGCAAGTTTGATCAGTTGCTGGATAAGCTACAGACACGCATACCTGAGCTGTTTCATGTGCCAGGCAACACTTCACGTGCGTCTGCAGCCCCTGGCATCGACGCTCACTTGGACGGTTATGAAACAGAGGTAGACAATTTTCAGCAACCGCGGGGGCGTCCACATCAACACCCCCGCAACAACCTGCAGCAGCAACCTCAGGTGCGTGACCAACACCCTCGCAACAACCTGCAGCAACAACCTCAGGTGCGTAATGACGAACATGTCGAACATGTTGCTAAGCTAAAATTGGTAATTCCTCCTTTTGAGGGTAGATATAATCCTGATGCTTATCTTACATGGGAATTAGAGGTAGAACAACGCTTTGCATGTTTACAATACCCTGAGGATAGGCGTGTGTGTGCTGCCACTTGTGAGTTTACTGGTTTTGCTTCAGTTTGGTGGTCTGAACATTGTCGCTTGTATCATGATAATATTCCTACTACTTGGGTTGCTTTAAAAGCTGCTATGCGCACTCGTTTTGTACCTCCTATTATCAGCGTGAAATGCTTCAAAAACTGACACGTTTGCAACAAGGAAAAAATCAGTAGAAGAATATTATCAAGAATTGCAAACTGGTTTAATTCGTTGTGGTATAGTTGAGGAAAATGAAGCTATGTTTGCACGATTTTTGGGGGGGCTGAATAAACCAATTCAAACAATTTTAGAATATAAGGAGTACAATTCTATCACTCGTTTGTTTCATCTTGCTTGCAAAGCTGAACGTGAAGTGCAGGATAGGGAGCCACGGCCAAGACCTAACTTTTCTGCAGGGCGTACATCGTCATGGACATCACGCCAGCCAGATGCCGCTTCCCGAGTGCTGCACCACCTCCTTCGGCCAGCAAGTCCACCACGCCGTTCACACGTGCTCCTGCACCGACACCGCCTTGCCATCAGCTGCTCCTGCCAGGAGTTCGGCGTCTTCTGCGGGCTCCACGGGCCGCACACGGGACATTCAGTGTCGCAAATGCTGGGGTTATGGTCATATCGAGCGAGAGTGCAAGACACAGCGCGTCATGATCGTGCGTGAAGATGGTGAGTATGATTCTGCTAGTGATTATGATGAGGAAACACTTGCTCTTATTTCTGCGCAGGAAGGGAACGATGGACAGCCGGAGGAAGACGTCGAGTTTATGGCCGCCGAAGCTGCGGATTCCTACAAGAGCTTCGTCGCACAGCGTGCTTTGAGTGTGCAATTGAGTCAAGCTGAGCATGATCAACGCCATAATTTGTTCCAGACTCGTGGGGTTGTCAAGGAGCGTGCTATTCGGATCATCATTGATGGTGGGAGTTGTAACAATTTGGTAAGCATGGAGATGGTGGAGAAGCTCTCTATATCCACCGACAACATCACCATCCATACCATATTCAATGGTTCGACTCCACAGGTAGACTCAAGGTAACGCGTACGGCGCGTGCATTTTTCCATTGGCACATATTCTGATTTTGTTGATTGTGATGTTGTGCCCATGCAAGCTTGTTCGTTGTTACTTGGTAGACCATGGCAATTTGATAAAGAATCTGTTCATAATGGTAAAACTAATCATTACACTCTTATGCACAATGGAAAGAAAATTGGTCTTAAACCCATGACTCCTGAACAAATTTTAAAAGATGATCTTGCTAGAGCTAGTAGAGCTAAAACTGAGAAGAAACAACAAAGTGAGAATCAGATTGTTGCTAATGAAGTGATGCCACTTTCTAAAGATAATAAATCTAGTGCAGCACTTCCAAATGAAATTCGTTTGAAAAAGCCATGTTTCTTTGCTAGCAAATCTGATCTTATTGCTTTGGATGTTTCTACATCTGTTTGTTATGCCATTGTTTGCAAAGAGGTACTGTTTTCATTTGAGGATCTGCCTCCCTCTTTGCCCCCTGCCATTGCTAACCTTTTGCAGGAATATGTGGATGTTTTTCCACAAGAGTTGCCGCCGGGGCTGCCACCAATTCGCGGAATAGAACATCAAATTGATTTGATTCCAGGAGCTTCACTTCCTAATCGTGCAGCCTACCGTACCAATCCAGAGGAGACTAAAGAGATTGAACGACAGGTTCAGGAACTACTCGATAGAGGGTATATTCGCGAATCTCTTAGTCCTTGTGCTGTTCCGATTTTATTGGTACCTAAGAAAGATGGTTCATCACGCATGTGTACTGATTGTAGGGCTATAAATCACATTACAATTCGTTATAGACACCCTATACCACGTTTGGATGATATGCTTGATGAATTAAGTGGTTCTGCCATATTTTCCAAGGTTGATTTGCGTAGTGGTTACCACCAAATTCGTATGAAATTGGGAGATGAATGGAAAACAGCATTTAAAACTAAATTTGGCCTCTATGAGTGGTTAGTTATGCCTTTTGGGTTAACAAATGCTCCTAGTACTTTCATGAGATTAATGCATGAAGTTTTACGTGCTTTCATTGGACGTTTTGTGGTGGTTTACTTTGATGATATTTTGATATACAGCAAGTCGTTAGAGGAGCATCTCACTCATTTGCGTGCTGTTTTTGATGCTTTGCGTGCTGCACAATTGTTTGGTAATCTTGAGAAGTGCACCTTTTGCACCGATCGAGTTGCGTTTCTTGGCTATGTTGTTACAGCGCAGGGCATTGAAGTGGATCCCGCAAAAATTGAAGCAATTTCGAGTTGGCCTTCACCTTTGACGTTAACCAATTGAGGAGTTTTCTTGGCCTTGCTGGGTTTTACCGGCGCTTTGTCAAGGATTTTGGGTCTATTGCAGCGCCGCTGAATGAGCTTACAAAGAAGGATGTGCCCTTTGTTTGGGGTGTTGCACAACAGGATGCTTTTATGACATTGAAAGATAAGTTAACACATGCTCCATTACTCCAACTTCCTGATTTTAATAAGACTTTTGAGCTAGAATGTGATGCTAGTGGAATTGGGTTGGGAGGTGTGTTGTTACAAGAGGGCAAACCTGTTGCATATTTTAGTGAAAAATTGAGTGGGGCTAGTCTGAACTATTCTACTTATGATAAGGAATTATATGCTCTTGTTCGGACTTTAGAAACTTGGCAACATTATTTATGGGCGAAAGAATTTGTTATCCATTCTGATCATGAATCTTTGAAGCATATTTGTAGTCAAGCAAAACTGAATCGTCGACACGCTAAGTGGGTTGAATTTATTGAGTCTTTTCCTTATGTTATTAAATACAAAAAGGGTAAAGATAATGTAATTGCTGATGCGTTGTCACGTCGTTATAACATGTTATCTCAACTTGACTTCAAAATTTTCGGTTTGGAACAATCAAAGAACAATATGTGCATGATGCTGAATTTAAAGATGTATTGCAAATTGTAAAGAGGGTAGGACTTGGAACAAATTCGTCCTCAATGACGGATTTGTGTTCCGTGCTAACAAACTATGCATCCAGATAGTTCCGTTCGTCTTTTGTTGTTGCAGGAGGCGCATGGAGGAGGATTGATGGGCCACTTCGGCGTCAAGAAGACGGAGGACGTGCTTGCCGCACACTTCTTTTGGCCACGCATGCGTCGGGATGTTGAGAGGTTTATTGCTCGCTGCACTACATGTCAAAAAGCTAAGTCTCGCCTTAATCCACATGGTTTATATATGCCTCTACCTGTTCCTAGTGTTCCTTGGGAGGATATTTCTATGGACTTTGTTTTGGGATTGCCTCGCACTCAGAAGGGGAGGGATAGCATTTTTGTTGTTGTGGATAGATTTTCTAAGATGGCACACTTTATTCCTTGTCACAAGACTGATGATGCTACACATGTTGCTGATTTGTTCTTTAGAGAAATTGTGCGTTTACATGGTGTGCCGAATACTATTGTTTCTGATCGTGATACTAAGTTTCTTAGCCATTTTTGGAGATGTTTATGGGCTAAGTTGGGGACGAAATTATTGTTTAGTACTACATGTCATCCCCAAACTGATGGACAAACTGAAGTAGTGAATCGCACTTTATCTACTATGCTTAGGGCTGTGTTAAAACAGAATTTTAAAAAGTGGGAAGAATGCTTGCCTCATGTTGAATTTGCTTATAATCGTTCGTTGCATTCTACTACTAAATTGTGCCCATTTGAGATTGTGTATGGTTTTGTTCCTCGTGCACCTATTGATTTATTGCCTCTTCCAACTACGGTGCAACATAATTTTGATGCTACACAACGTGCTGAAATGATTGTTAAGTTGCATGAATCAACTAAAGAGAACATTGAACGAATGAATGCTAAGTACAAAATGTATGGGGATAAGGGAAGAAAGCATATTGTGTTTGCCCCAGGAGATCTTGTTTGGTTGCATTTGCGCAAGGATCGTTTTCCTGATTTGCGCAAGTCTAAACTAATGCCACGAGCTGATGGTCCATTTAAAGTGTTGGAGAAAATAAATGATAATGCATATAAACTTGAGCTGCCTGCAGAGTTTGGGGTTAGTCCCGCATTTAACATTGCAGATTTGAAGCCATACTTGGGAGAAAATGATGAGTTGGCGTCGAGGACGACTTCAATTCAAGAGGGGGAGCATGATGAGGACATCCCTACCATTGACGCAACCACAACTACTGCACCACCTCAATTACAAGGACCGTTGACTAGGGCTCGTGCACGTCAACTACAACGACAGGTACTTTCGTTTCTACAAGCTACTCCTAATGTACATGAGAATATGATGCTGCCTAAAGTAGATGTGTTTGTTTCTCTTAGGAATGATGGACCAAGCATGGACGAGAGGGACAAGCTATGGAGCATGTACGTGGATGGAGATAGCCGCAGGCGTGGAAACAAGGGAGAGGATGATGCCACCAATGGAGAGTACAACAACTTGAAGCCACCATGATGACATTTGAAGACTTGGACGAATTCATCAAGTCTACACTTCATAATCTCGTCCATAGTCACATATGGTGCTGCGTCACCTTTTATTCATGGGCCATGGGCCATGTAATTCGAACCAGAAGTTTTAGTGCGTTTTTAGAGTCCGTATTAAGGAAGGAAAGTCCTCCAAGGGTTGGATTCGGCCTTCCCCCAAGGCTGGCCGAAACCCCCTCCTTTCCTCCTTATATACCTCGACTAGGGTTTCGTTTAGACTCGGATTTTGTTTAGCTAAAAGACTGCCTAGCGTTTCGCTGCATCTTCGTGATCTCGATTTGTGTCCAACGACCAGATTAAGACCGCTTACGGAATCCCACATTTTCAATAAAGTTCATCTTATATCCGCAATTCTTGATTGCAATATTGGTTCTTACTTGTTCCTCGATCGCAGGTAGAACTAGACCTATTGGTCAGGCCGATCGTGCTTCTGCAGGATTCGGTAACCTCGGGAGATTGGTTTAGCGATTGCATTGGCGCTGCGTACGTGTGCGTAGTAGTCGGATCGCCAAGGTCGAACTCCACCAGAATCGACGTATCTTCATCTCATCGAAAGATCGGACACCTTTGCCCTATCATAAAGTCACCAGAGGCACATCACTATTGATCGAACGTCGACTTTCACTTAAAGAATATTTCTTATTAATGAGAAACAACAGTATCAAATTTTGGTTTAAACTCGAATAGGTTAGGAGTAGAACCATCTTCCTGACCATCCAACCACATGTTCGTTTTCAACAATGTGAACAGTTATGTGCAATAATTACTGTTAAGGGCAAGTTGCTTTATTTATAAATAAGTGTGAAAGCCTGTTTCAAGATAATTACTGTTATTAATACAAAATGTTGATTCGAATAATGCATATAATATGTGCTGTTTTTAGTCAATTTCATACAGCCATTTTTTGTCATGAAAAATGCAAAAAACAATCATAATATAGTACACCGAACTAGGATCGATGTTGGAAAAATATAGCACACAAAAAAAAAACGAAAAATAACAATCCGTTGGCAGATAAATTAGAGTATTCTGCAAATTTCCGAGCCTTGGAGTTACATGTATGGAACTGAAGTGTGTAATGTAAAGTTTCCACCATGAATCTTAAGGAATGGAGGATATAAATAGCTGATATACACCCAAATATGAGTGGAGATCTCCTGTCGATAGGCATAAGGCCGGTATATTAGTCCCTTTAACTGAACACCGGAGGTTGCGCCTCGAACGCAGGTGTGCGCTCTAGCCAACCGAGTACTGATCAGTCCTCTACTCCCTAATTATTCTAGGAAGTTCAGAAATCATAAAATATCAATCAAATCAGAATTATTTTAATTCCCATTCTCAGCCAAGTTGCAACTCATGATTAGCATGAATCACGAAGCAAATCAAACGGTCTAGAGCAGTTGCAAGTCTACTTGCAACTCAGTCGAATGAGAATTAAGCTTACATGACGTCATAAAATCCCAGTTGCAAGACTTGCAATTGATGCACGAATCACGAAGCAAATCAAATGGTCTGAAACAGTTGCAAGTGCAACTGATGACATCATGCGATTGAGAATTAAGCTAATTCTCATTCGATTGAGAATTAGCAAAACCAATAAATTATAGAGATGAAAACAAAGATAGAGACAAAGATTCAACATTGTAAAAGTGCCTCACTTCAGTGGATCATATACTGTAATGTTAAGAGCTTCTGTTTATTTTTTCAAAGAATATGCGTAGATAGTAGAAAATCAAAAATAAATTATAGAGATGAAAACAAAGATAGAGACAAAGATTCAACATTGTAAAAGTGCCTCACTTACTTCAGTTGATCATATACTGTAATGTTAAGAGCTTCTGGTTATTTTTCAGAGAATATGCGTAGATAGTAGAAAATCATTGCAGGTAACTGCATGGTTTTTAAAGCGGTTAGGTAAATTTAGATATATACTGACACTCACGACTTGACTCTCGTCCCCTACAAACGCCAACAAATGTACATGTTTGTATGTTTTTCTCAAACACGAAACAGATCTCGAAGAAGGCAATAATACCATGCATTGGGAGCACCTGATTTAATAACATAACAACCTAATCCAGTACAAAATTTCAACCTTTGGCTCACTCAAAAACACTACGGAATCAAGACATCAAATATTTATTTCGAAATGACAGTGCAGACTAGTCTTACCGATCTCATGAAGAAGGGATGAAGGTTCAGGTACATTTAAAAGGCTAGGCTACTTCATAACGTGCAGCATGAGAAAGCAGATATGCAAAGATACTCAACTGGTTAATTCCAACCAAACGAAAAGCAGAGGACTCTCACCTGGTTAATCAGAGCGAGAGACAAGCTCAATGTCATCCTCCACGGCCTAGTCGCTCAAATCAAAATAATAATACCAGCTAATTACCTGCGGCAATAAAGAACTACTAGTGACACAGGCAATCGCTAGTGACCCCAGTTACGTTACAAATATATCAGCATGGAGTGATCAAAGCATACTGAATCATCATTTCAAAAAAAAAAAACATATTGAATCATGATTAAAACTTTTCTACTGCAGTACCAGCACCAGTGATATTATGTTAGATGAGCAGATTGACAAACCAAACCCACTAGTAAATAGTAGCCAGGATTGACTGGCGTAACGTCAGATGACTTTGGGTCACTAACGTTTGGGTCCTGGCACGTGGGGCCCACATGTCAGTGACCCAATGACATTACTTCAGCGAATCTGAGCCCAGTAAATAGACACACACAAATGGATAACTAGAACTTGCTTGCATACAGCAGCTAGTTAGGGAAAATGACAGTCTGCAGGCCCTCAATCGAGTTGGAGGTCATCTTCATATGGCAGTGAAGATGATGAAGCGAGCTGCCATAGCCATAGAGTCGACAGACTTTGGTCTCTAAAATAAGCTTTTCTTTTCTCTCTTTGAATCGGAGATACACAGTGCTAACCAGAAGTTTCACAAGTGCTAAAAAGGATGACCAACTCTGCAAATACCAAAATTAACAAGAACAGCAAGCAGTGGAACAACAACACTGAAGTACACAAGTGGATTAGAAGACATAACTACCAAGCATGCATTCAGGGAGTCTCCTTCACAAACAAATATCTTGGTCAAATATAGTCATGGTACCATAGGGACAGGACTACTGCTCAAGTTTCATAACAGCCTAACTAATATATTACGAGTTATAACAAAGACCGTTACAACAGCTACTAAGAAAATGCAGCTCTCCGCTGTTCATTGACAATGCCTTTTTTGGTATCCTTCTTCACATTGAATTCCTGGTTCAAGGAAACCGAGGAAGGATCACGATGGAGGTAATTCAGTACTAGAATATTTCATTATTTTTTACAACTTGTGCATAGAATATCAAATTGACTACCATGAGAAGTAGATAGTACAACGATAGTCACTTAAATTTTATGTGCATCAGAAATCAATAGAATGAATTTGGTATAGAAATATATCTTTTTAAGTCAATGCACATTAAATGCCCTCAATCGCAGACCGACATGTTTCAATTCAAGCATACCCACTTCTGTGCGACACACTAAGCAACACTCGGAAAAAACCCAGATAACAAGAATCCCATACATAAGTTTCAAAAGAAACAATCTCATGCATAGCATGAGGTTCACAGTTCCAGATAGGCAGTAGAAAAATACACCATGATTATATTAAGAAACAGAAGCTCGAAATTCAAGGGTTGATGTATTTGTGATAATATTCCAGGACAACCAAATACAGCGGCCAACATGAAAACAAAGCTAGGAACTTTCAGCTCTTATACATCTTGATTTCTAATTTTTTATGTCATAAACACATTGCAATATTACCCTAGTATGCAAGTGATTTCAGAACATCATAAGGCAAACACTATCTAATGTCGCATAACTAGTACTATTAAATGGTCCAAGGACACAATTATATACCGAACACCATTCCATGGCTATACCAAACAGTGCAAAACTATTTAAACTAGCAAGAGCAATATACAGATAATCCAAAAGCCAAATGAAAAACCTTGCAGAATCATCCTTGAGTGCAGGGAAAATGGGTGGCCAAGTCATCATAAAAGGATAGACATTTAAATATTGATCCTTTTCAGCCGTCTCCTGCACTTTATGCAGTGTCTTTGTGATGACATCCAGATAGAGTGTGCATCCACACATTTTCATGAACACAAACTCAGCATTATCCCCCACGTGGCACAAATAAGGAAAACCAGTACGCTCATCCTTGAGCGTGTGATCTAGCATCCTCAAATTTGCACACATCTCATGCAAACAAATTGTATGGACCAGCAACCAGGTATCACCTTTGTGGAGCCAGATGCGAAGTTGAAGCTCATTGACATGGGTGAGGTAGACACCGGAAGCATCATCTGCCCGTGACAAGGTGGTGCTAAAAGGGTGATATGTCACTTCTTGTGGGAGTGGAATTCTGGACAAATTTGAGGCCGTAAAATCGAACACAACAATGTCTTCACTGAATGCGGTAACCATATAGATTTTGTCGCTGACTAGCACAGCTTTTGGTGCCGTCAAAGGTTGAAGGATCTGCTCTGTAGGCATGGTACGCAGGCACCATGCGCCATCTTGCAACACATATACGCTCATCTTGAAGTTTCTTGGCCAACTAGTCCACTCAGCCAACACATACAGGTAGGACAAGTTGCCGCCTTCTTCTTTGGACAGTACTGCACCTAGAATGTTCTGGATGGGGCCCTCGATGCTTGGGAATGGTGGGACGATGGGTATCCCTCCCTCGGGACACAGTGGGCGGTGCAGTTCAAGTGCAAAGAACCTTCCTTTGCGACATCTGGTGAATACACTGCCATTCCGGCAGTCCATAATCGACAGCCTGGGGCCAAAGCTGTATCCGGCTACGCGACGCACGACGGCAGCGAGCTCTCGGGGCTGGGGCAGCGTTGGCACGAAACGCGGAGCTGACCAGACCGACCCTTGCTCGTTGATGTAGAAGCCAAGGAGGCGGGGCGGGTGGCGCTTGCGGAATTTTTTTAGGAACCCGCGGTCAGAGACGTGGTGGTACCAACGCTTGCAGACGAGGGCGGCGCGGACTAGGGTGGTGGGAAAGCCGAGGCAGAGGAGGATCTCGATGAGGAGGTTGTCGTCCTCAAGGACCTTGGAGACGGCGGCAGCCGCCCCCGACGGTGGAGAACGCCGCTTCTGCGTCCTGCCATCCGCACATTCCGTCTCCTTGGAATCCACCAACCTGGAAAAAATAGAAAGCCGGCGTCAATGCAAGCTGAGTAAATTCTTCAACCAATGCCGCTCCAACACGCAGCATCCAGCAGGAACACGCACAAACAATGAAACAAACTGGACCAAATGAAAAGCGGGGAGAATCGGAAGAGATGGAGCGATTGGATCTTACAGTGGGGGGATCTCCTCAGTAGCAGCCATCATCTATCTCGCCCTGAGCTGAGCTCCTCCCGCTGAACGCTGCCACAGCAAGTAGTAAATGTGTTAGGCGAAAAATCCATCTACTAGCTAGCTAGGGTTTCCGCGGGGAACGAAAAGCGAAGAAGTTGGAAGAGAACGGGAAGGAGAAGAGCTGACCTCAACCAAATCCGGAGAGGAGGGAATAAGGAGCGTCTGCCTGCCAGTCGCCACCGCGGACGGGCTCAGGTCGCCGCCGCCGCCGCTTTCTTCCAATTGGGTGAAGCTCGGTGAAGCGGTGCCTCGCCTAGCCAGATACTGAAGGCTCATCCCAATTCCCAATCCGGCCCAATGGAATTTTTCGATGAGGCGCATACAGCTCAGCACATCTGACACGGAACCAAATTCTCAAGGAAAAAAATTGTCTGGCATGGAACCAACGCGTACGCACAGCTTTTGCTTGAGAATCGGAACACGTTCACATTTGCAAAACGCTCAACTTTTTTTGTTCTTTCTCTCTTCAATTGTTACTTTTTACCAGTGAGTTCCATCTTGATTAGCTTGTAGATTCTACCTTATTTGAGCTCCTCTCTCTCGGTTCAGATATGACTGCAAACGTTTGTATCACAGTTACAAGGAAGTTAACTTGTGATTTTTCAATATGAGAAACACATATCTGAGGACTCTAACCTGGTTTATCATAGCAGTAGAGCTAGAGACCAGCTCTTACCAGTTTACGAAAGCAAGAATCTTAGTACATTTCATATATCACTACTCGAGCAAATGATAACACACAGGAGTGTCACAACAGGAAAAGGCTTACTGACACACACACGAGAGTATCAGGATGCATGTTTATCTGTACCGACACCTTCTCTTTAAAGGTACGATTTTACTTGATTCCTAATGTTATAGGTCCACTTTTTTGAGTTTCGGCTTGCTGGCATAACATGGTGGGTAATGCTATACAGTATATATACAACAATATAGCCAATCCTTGTGGATTGTACAACTCTAGCCGGTGACAAGTATTGTTTTAAAAAAACAGAGCAGGTTTCAAATATATTCTCAGGTGTATGCATGTTGTGTTTGCTAAAAAAAGGCAACAGTTTCTTGCTACAAGGAATTTGTGGTGATGGTGGCATTGGAGTTGGAGGTCCACTCTGTTATTTATGTGCTGCGCTTTGTACATTCATTATCTCAATCTTCCACTAGATTGCAGAACCTTTAATTCCAGTTTACCTTGCTTGCAGAGAAGGATCGACGACACCTGGGACTCTGCATCCTTTGTTTTCAATCAGCTTCAGATCAACACCTGGGACAACAGCTCCAACCGGCTCTGTTGTCAGTGCAGTATCATCGCCGCATCTTACTTACAATCTACAACAATTCTAGAGATCACGATGAGCAAGTTATAATGCCTTCGATGATCGCATCCTGTGTTATGTTTCTTGCAAATTATTATGAGTTTGTCTACCCAATTTTGGTTGGTACAGACATGAAACTGGCCTGCGGTATATTCAAAAACGAACATCAGGCATCAATTGATATCACACTTGTCTTTCCCTGATTCAAGTAAACTAATCACTACATGCATATATGATGAATTTACTGCAGTTTGGACCGTCAACCATGCATGGCCCTCCGTGTGCAGCCTCAAAGCAACGCACTACAGCTAGTACACACACATCGCTAACGACACCAACTGAGCAACGGTGAAAAAATAAAAGGCTGATTTTGCATACAGCATAAGCAACAGTCACAAGAAGTCAAAGCAAACGGATCAGACGAGATAACTACTAAACACACATACAAGGAATACGTCTTGTTCACGAAACATAGATCACAGCTTGAATAGCATGATGCCGAAGGGATAGGAGTTGTGTCTAACATTTGAGTATTGCTCAGGTTACATAGCATCCCAATTATCCACTACAGGTCATCGTGGGCACAGCTCTCTGCTCTTTCTTGATGGTTACCGGCCATCCGAAAGCTTCCTATTTTATAAAGGAAAACAGAGGGATTCGGGTCAGAATATATTTTCCTTGCCACTTTATGCACCAAAATATCAAATGGACTAACAGTGCCTAATACAACAAATAACCAATTGATATGATATGTGTGCTCAGAAATCAAAATCAAGAATTTAGTCCAGCGATATAGCCCTTTTTTCCAAAAATCTAAAGCAGCATAGGGTAGATTCCTTTCGTATCCCAGACGGATATATTTCCATTTTGCAGTTTGTATTCTAGTAAAACAAATCTCTGAGACATGAAGTGCCACACAAGCTCAAATTACCCACTCCTAGCATGGACTAGCCAGTATGATATATCTACATCACACTTCATGCCAAAGCTCAAGCATACCCGCGCATAATCTACGATACGAAAAAATATGATATCCACTAAGCACCATTTTGAAGAAACAAGTATTAATGATCTCACACATATAGCTTCAGGTTCAGAGTTCAAAGGTACACATCAGAAGATAACACCATTATTATATTTAAGAAACGTCAAATCAAAATTCTGACAGCTGGGTTTGTGATATATTTTAAAACAATACAATATAGTGGCCACCATGACAAGAAGATTAAGAGTACTTTTGGTGGCATTGATAGTTCAGAAAAACCAGTGACAAGAGTTCCATGCTATAAACACCAAGGAAGTCAATTTTCAGCACTACTACAGCTTGCTATTGTGAGACCATATAAGGGATAAAGCAAGTTCAGGAAACCCAAGCTTTAACAGAAGTAACCAGGCCCACATGTAAAGGTCCCTACTATGACCGCAGGTAAAGACCATGTAAAGGCCCCTACTATGATTTCAAATCTTCTTACAGCAAGCATTCTCCAATGTTGCTTAGCCAGTATTGTTAAAAAGACCCAAGAGGAACCAATGCACAAGTGATTTGAAATGATCTTATGTCAAGGATTCTTAAATGTCGGTTAACTAGTATTGTCAGAATAACTTAAGGAATCAATCATGCAGCTAACACTTCTACGTAGCTATAAGTGCAACATTTTTTAAACTTAGCAAGTGCACTATACAGGTCCTCTAAACATCAAAAGGCAAACCTGGCAGGGTCGTCCCTGATGGCAGGAAATATGGGAGGCCAGATCATCATAAAAGGATCGACAGAAACAACGCGCCGACTTGTTATTGTGTTCTCATACACTTTACATAGTGTCCTGCACTTAATATCCAAAGAGAATATGCATTCGCACATCTGTAAGATTACAAACTGACCATTGCCTCCCACTTGGCGTATCAGCACATCAGCAATACCTTCATTCTCAAGCCTGTGGCCTGGCATCCCCAAAGTAGAAAGCATCTCAATCAAACAAATAGTATCAATCAGCAACCAGTTGTTCCCCTTGTGGCGCCAGATGCGAAGTTGAAACCCCTTGACATCGAAGAGATACACACTGGAAGCATCATCTGCCCGTGACAACATGCTCTCAAGATAGCTATACTTCACGCCTTGTGGGAGCTGAATTGTCAAGAAATTTGAGTCCATCAAATCCAAGACAATAATGTCATCACTAGTGGCGGACGGCAAATATATTTTATTGTGGCCAATATGCTTGGCTATTGGGTACAAACGCATACCATGGGGCCATGTGGCCGAGGCACGCATGAGCAACTCACCACCTTGCAACATATATACATGTGATGTGTAGTTTCCTGTTTCGGTAGCCACCCCCAACACATACAGGTAGTACATGCTGCTGCCTTCTTCATTCGAGATCATTTGACTGAACAATATATCATGTTCCTGCACGCGTGGGAGTGGTGGGATGATTTGCATGTTTTCCTCAGCACATAGAGGGTGGTGCACTCCGTGTGTCCATCTTCTTCCCTCGCAGTGCAAGGTGAAGACGGTGATGTTCCGGCAGCCCGTGGTCTCGTGGTCGCCGAAGTTGTAGCTCTCCAAGCGACGGATGGCGGCAGCAAGCTCTGGGGGCTGAGGCAGCATCGGGACAAAGCGTGGAGCATCTATGCACTGAAACAAAAGCGACCCCATGGTGACGTAGTAGCCTAGGAGGCGGGGCGGGTGGAGCTTGCGGAAGCGGCTTAAGAACTTGGGGTCGGAGACGTGGCCGAGCCATCGCTTGCAAACGAGGGCTGCACGGACCAGGGTGGGGGTGGTAGGGAAGCCAACGCGGACGATGATCTCCCTGAGGAGGTCGTCGTCGTCGAGAACCTTGGTCACCGCCACAGCCTGTGTCGGGGAACAGAGCGGTGTCTCGCCATCCTCGCGTGGTTTCTTCTCATGACGGACCCTGGAAAAATCGCAAGCGACGAACAAACACAAATATACATCAGTACGGTGGAACAAATGCTCCCACAAAAATTGCAAAACAGCCAGCACAGAGCAATTCGTCCATAATGCAGCAAAGCATATGAAAAAAATACATTGCCTGAAATAAAATCTGGGGAGAATTGGAAGAGATTGGATCTTACAGTTGGGGGATCTCCTCGGCAGCATCCATCATCCACCTCCCTCCCTCAGCTGAGGTCACTGGGTTGACCCGCTGCCGCAGAAAGCAAATGTTTAGGTAGGGTTTAGGGAGAAAATTCACATAGCTAGGGTTTCCCGCGGGAGAGGATGGGGAGGAGAAGCGCTCACCTCGACTAGGAGAAGAGGACGGGAAGGAGAAGCTTCCGCCGGCGTTGGGCAAGGGCTGGCCGCTGAGGTGGCGGCGCCGCCGCTCCTTTCTTCAGGGGCCTTAAACAGAGCTGCGGTGTGCGGTGCGAACTAGTGTGGGGAAGTGACCTGACCGACCTGGGTGAAGTGAACTTTTTTTTAGAGTAACCTGGGTGAAGTGAACTGAATTAGGTTTATGCAACGCCCGTGCGGTCGGTTTTTTGTGAATCACTAGTTGCCGTGCACGTGCAACGCACGTTTTTAAAATATAATCTCGTTTATATCTTAGTGAGGTTTTTTATTATAAGAGCAATAGATTTCATTACTAAACTGTGCAAGTATGTACGAACAACATACAATTCACACATGTTGCATCATTTAAAATCCACAAAGCATCGTATATTAACCATGGCAGTGTGCACGTGCAACACAAACAGACAATCAAAATTGATGGTCCTACAAAACAAAAATAAACATTCTAGAAAAGGTACAACTTACAAGTGAGACACCATTCTATGTAGAGAAAATTCCATAAACAACATTCAGTTACATCTGAATTTGAAAAATCAAGCTTTCAACATTACGCCATGCTCTCGAACAGATAACCATGCGCTTTGAGTGACTCCACCAAGCCGTCGAACATCTCCTTCACTCCTCTGAACATGGGAAGTGAACCGTTGCGCTAGCAAGGCAACCAGCTCATGCCTGCTTCTTATTAAAGTAACGCACACATGACATTGTTGATGTTGTACATAGAATACATAAGAATAGACAACAAAAGCATGTGTAGAGAATTCTCACTTGTTAGAACCTATTATTTTCAGGCACAAAAAAATAGTCTTATTTTAAAAACATTATGTTCAGTAATCAGAATCTCTACAAACATGGAAGAACAAAATCCAGCGAAAAAATATGTAGCCTTTCTTTTGTTCTGCACAATCAAATTGATCTAAGCTGTTGTACCCTCGCCTTTGTCCTATATTTTTCTTTTCTTTTCGTGTTGGCATGGGAAAATAGTGAAACCACAAAACTCCATTACGTATGTTGCATTGGTTACTCCTTGTACCTTTTCTTTTGAGCTAACCAATATTCAACAACAATTAGAAAACTGGCTTGAACGTGTTGACATACTATAGAAAATGAAGGCCAACAAAAAATAAGAAACCGGAAGAAAGAACATAACCTCCAATGTAGAATCAGTACCAACTCCAATAGCAGAAGAACAATTGCAGTCTCAATGTCGTCAACACTCTACAGGTACTGTACAATTTAGAATCATTCTCAAGTGGTTTTCATGATTCCATATAACAAACTTAGTCTTTGTAGCTGTGGTTTCGTTAATGAAATCGGGGAGGAGCCCTCTTTATCTAAAAAAATATATAACAAACTTAGAACCAGATACTGATGCAAGAACGCTACCTTTGAAGATTGCATGAAGCTATGACTGGATCAATTAATCTACATGAAGCACTACAGGACTGAAGTCGCGAAAAAGGACCATGAAAAATAATCTAGATCTGATTCGATTAAAAACCATGATCAAAATCATTGCACGGCACCGTGGGACTGAACTCCGTCAAATAGAACAGCTCCTTGAGTGTTTAGTGAAAAGGGCTTGCGTCCTTGGTGGCCCCTCGAGCACTGGCCTGGAGTCAAAAGCGACCGACCATTTGCATTACACAACCATTTGCATTACCAGGTGAAATCCTATCTAAAAGATAATACTGTTTATGAAATAAATTACAAGTAACTTTCTTAGAGAAGTCACTGTTACCTTTATCAGCTGCTCAGCAATCTGAACATCTGTTGCAGAACTTCCATTGATTTCAATAGACATTGCATCCCCCTCCAAATCGTTTATCAAGATGCTCGATCTGCTGGCACGACGTGTGTAATCAATTCTTGCACCAGTAGGGTTAATCACATATTCGGCATAGATAACTGGAACTTGCATATTTTCAGTAACCTGTCAGTTGTACCCACCATGGCAAACAGATACTACTAATTATTGTTGTCAAGAAAAATCGCAACACTGAGCAAGCATGGGACTATGGGATCCCGGAACTATACCATAGGAATCATACAAACCTGTGAAGTGATTGCTGGTGATTTAATTGTTAATGGAGGCACAAGTACACGCAGGCACACAATAGTGCAGAAGGTTTTCCACAGTGGCTGGTGGATACCACGAATTGGAGGTAGATCAGCAGCAGGGGATGAAGATATCTCCTCATGGATGGCGATGCTTGTAGTTCATATTCAGGCATACCACGAATTGGAGGTAGATCAGCAGCAGGGAATGAAGATACCCTGCGTGGATGAGATTCGATTCCATATAATGATATGGATTCAGAGGAAGGACGGCGGATTCGCACGAGCGGTGGCGTCATAGAGACAGAGGGGCAGCAGCTTCCTGTGATTCAGAGCAGGAGGGCGGAGGAGGCAGCGGCAGCACCGCGGCGGCGTTCTGCTGCTGCTGCTGCTTGTTGGCGCCACCGCCATCCGGCCCGAGCGGCAAGGCCGAGGGAGGTCGCCCTCTCGATGCGCTTCAGGTCGGCCCTGCCCTGCTGCAGCCGGCGTCGAGCAGGACGGTGCGCTTCAGGTCGGCCCGGCCCTGCTGCAGCCGGCGTCGAGCAGGACGACGGAGGAGGCAGCGGTAGCACCGCGGCGGCGTTCTGCTGCTGTTGCTTGTTGGCGCCACCGACATCCGGCCCGCGCTCGCGCTCACGCGCCAACGGAGTCATGGGCGCCGTAGCCGCCGCGGTGACGGTGGTGGGCGCGGCCGCGTTCTGCTGCCGCTTGTTGGCGCCACCGCCATCCCGCTCGCGCTCGCGCTCACGCGGCAACGGAGACGTGGGCGCCGTGACCGCCGCGGTGACGGTGGTGGGTTTGGAGCTCCGTCTCCGCGTCGCCAGATCTTCTGGATGCTGCTCGGCTGACTTTTATTCGGTCGCGGGCGGGACTCAATCAAAAAACAAAAATAACGTTTCGGGGCAAATGTGTTGAGTTGCTCAACACGGACCGAACAATCTGATGCGTTGATAGCATATTTAACGCATAAGATTTAATGTATCCGATCATGTTTGCTCTTTTAATAGTAGTATAGATTATCCTTTTTTTTGGCAAACATATACATTACTTTTGCTCAAGGTTAATGTTGAAACATAGAGTAGAGATTTGGTGCTCCCCAGATTCAGTGATCTCACCATTTTCAAAAAATTAAAAACTACATTTAAAAGTTTCAAAAAATTCTGGAAAAATGCATGCATATTCTTAATGATATATTCTACAAGCATGGAAAATGGCAATGCAAAATAATTTATCTTTTGAGCTACACAAAAATAACAAATGTACAGATTTGATTATAGCATATAATGTATAGTTCAAATTTCTAACTTTTTTCATTTTTGTGCAGCGCATAATACGAAATATTTGCATTGAGATTTTGTACGCTTATAGTATACTTCATTAAGAACATGCATGATTTTTTTCAGAATTTTTTAAAAATAATAAATATGATTTTTTAAAAAAATTTAACCGGCAGAGCACTGGTGCTCAGGAGCCAAAAGCTATTTCCGTGAAACATACTACTTCAGTTCCAATTTAGGTGGTGTCCTTGTTTTACATGCACCAAGTATGCACCAAGTTTGACTATCAATTTGACCAGCAAAATATGTCGCATGCGCTTTGAAAGTTACACCATTAGATTCGTATTAAAATAAATTTTCTACTGTATAATTTTTATAACATGATTCTCATAAATTAGTGGTTAAATTGATGGTCAAAATTCTTACTCACAAAATTAAGACTAATCTATTATCAGAATGGGTATCAGTATATAAGTATCGCCATACACCTGTTAGTTTTGTTCTTCAATAAAGACCGCGTATACATGTAGAGACAAACCACCAGAACCAAATACGCACGCAATGGCTATTCATAACTGAAAGGATCGGTATGACACCTAGAGGGGGTGAATAGGTGCTACTTCAAATTTTAGTTCTTTTTCAAATTAGGCTTGACATAAAAGGTAAATTCTCTAGATATGCAACTACGGTGAATTTACCTATATGACAAGCTAGCAACTAAGCAAGGTACACGAAGTAAAGACTATAAATAAGGATAGAAGTAACCGAAGTGAAAGCACGCGGAGACACGGATGTAATCCCGAGTTCCTCCTTTTTAGGGGAGTACGTCTCGTTGGAGAGGTGTGAGCTACCACGAAGGTCAAAACTCAACCGCCACAAAGGCGTCACCTTCTTCTCCGATGAACCGCACCACAAAGGTTTGGTTCACCTTCCACTATCGGAATCCTTCAAGGCGGAATCCGGAGCCTTTACAACAACGATCCGGGGCACAACCCACAACTGGATTGGGGCTCCCGAACAGCTACAATCTGTCACAAAGACAACAAGTGAGTACAACAAGAGGCTAGGTTTTCCCAATGGAAATCCTAGCAAATGGTCCCTCAAGTGAATGAGGGGGAAATGAAAATCGGTTTGGTGAAGATGTAGATTCAGGCCTTCTCCTTCAATCCTCCAAAGATCAACAAGTTTGGGTGGAGGGATTGGGAGATCTAGTGATTCTTGAGCTTGCTTTAATGGTGGACTTTTATGCTGGGCGAGCTACTTGTCCCAAGGTAGATGGAGGAGTATTTATAGCTCCTCCAAAAGTGGCCGTTGAAGAAGACAGGCTGGCCGGTCTGGGAGCCGGTTTGGCCGGCCTGGGTGCCGGCCTGGCATGTTGTGGCCAACCTTCAGAGGAGCCGGCTTGGGTCCGGTTTGGCCGGCCTGGGAACCGGCCACCCAGCCGAGCCAGCCGGCCTGGCGCCCGGACTGGCCGGCCTGGGAACCGGCCACCCAGGGCACCGCACAACTATCCGATCTCCAGAACTTTCTTTCTTCTTTTTGTATATGGAGATATACCGGAAGTTTTCTGAAATCACTTAGCAACATATTAAACTTTCACGAGTGTTGTTATCTAACACACAAAACATAGAGGGGATAATAAATGTCCTTTCAATCTCCCCCTTTTTGGTATTAGATGACAACACAAGGATTTGCAATTTTGACCACACTATATCACGTTCTTGAACAAAGAAATGGCTCCCCCTACATGTGTGCATATAGTTTGTTTGCATTGGAATGCAAATGCACACATGAGGAGGGAAACATTGCCAACAAGATAACCAACATGATATAGGAATAACATAATCGCACATAAAGACATAACCAACTAAGTTGAGATTTGGAGATATCATACCTTGTGCCAAGAGATGTAGACAATTTCATATCAATGCACAATATCATGAAGTCTCAACTAGATAAATACGAATACCGAAATCCATAGTCTCATACAATAATTTAACTATCTCATACAATAATGATAGCAAAGTTCCACGACATAAACCACATAAGTTCCATGACATAAAAGGTTCCACGAGCATAAACCACATAAAGTTCAACTAAAGCAAGTGCGATGCAAGAAAACGAAAATGCAAATTGATGCATGAATGCAAATCCCCGGAAATCTCTCCCCCTTTGGCATCAAGACACCAAAAAGGAGAAAGAGACGTGAAAGCCCATGGATCACTCGTCGGGAAACTCCTCCTCATCATCATCATCAACATCTTCATCTCCGCCACCAAAAGCTTGACCGGAGCTTGATTCACCTTGGGTGCCCTGCCAATAGGGAGCAAGAGAGGAAGCATCATCGCCGAACCAATAGGTGTACTTGGACTTGTAAGTATTCTCTGAGACCTCGGATGAGCTTGAGCAAGAAGGTTCGGGGAAATCCAGTTTCTTCATAATCTCTCTTTGATTGCGGTTATAAGACTTTTGCTTGCGATATGTCTTGAAATCCTTAACTTGCTTATCCGCAAAGAAGCAGTTCATCCTCTTGAAAGCATCCAATATGCCGTGCTTCTTGGGGGGCTCAACATGAGCTTCAGGAGCTTCTGTTCTAGCACGCTTCTCTTGAGAAGGAATGACCGCATCCGGAGGATGAGATGGCAAAGAATGAAGAGTAGGTGATGGCCCTTCACGTAGTTACCCCACAACGGCGCCAGAAAACAGTTGCTAGCCCCTTCATGATACCTGCGTGAAAAGTAAATGGGTTAGGTTGAGACTCCAAGTGCAGAGTGTATGTAGTAGTGGAAGACAGTTTTCCCCACGAGGGGTGACTCGAGGGTTTAATATCGAACTCTCGGGGAACCAGTATTTCAGGTGTTATCTCCTTATCCTTCTCTTGAGAACCTGCAACAAAATAAATTGTTTTGTGCCCTCAACCTCACCAAGTGGTTGTCAAGCACAAGGTGTGAGAATGATAATAAAATAATATGCAATGCAAACAGTAGTAAATATGCAATGATGGTAAATAAATATGCAAGGATGATGGTAGTAATGATAAATGATATTTTTGGGTTTTTTATGATGAATGCAAGATGTAAAAGTGTTTTTGTATTTTCGGATTTAATAATGGCAGCAAACAAAAGTGGTGATAAAAGTGTTGGAAAGGTGTTTCTTATGATTAAAAATGGACCGGGGTTCATGGTTTCACAAATGCACTCTCTCTTGATAACGTGGTAGACAATGGAACACTAAAATTAACATGTAAGATGGCAAGACATGGTTTGACAAGTTATTAATAATATGGGCATCACGTCCTAACATAGAGATCTCAAGTATAAGTTGTTCTCTCTCTTATGCTCCACCAAGATGCGAACTAAATCATAACACCTTAGTAATTAAGATAAATCAGAGCATAGCAATAAGTTCAATGACATGAAGTTAAAATAAGAACATGCTAGATCTAGTCATGGAGTAGTGGCCAAGGTCACATCCACTCTCCGGTAGCATGGTATTTTTGTTTATCCCTAGTGAGGCAACAAAGTAAGGTAGAAAACCCAAGTGGATCGCAGAACTTCTCTCACGTTCACTGCACTAGCCACCCCCGTTACTCCAACTAATGCACACGTTCCCCCTCACATGCTCTCATAAACATGCTTGATCATGACAAGTAAATAAGAACGGGGTACATAATATGCATCTACTTTCATAACTGAAACAAAACCATTGCAATCTCAAACATGTATTAACTCATAATAAAGATCCACCACAAAGGAATTACATAGATGACCGTAATCATGTTCAGCAGCTCATACGGTACTAATTAGTGAAGCTCATAGAGAGGAGAGATACATAAGTTACTTCCACAAACCCATAGTCCAGGGTGGACTACTCCCTCTTCATCATGGTGTCGGTGGAGATGTTGTTGGAGGGGAAGGAGACCACACCGGCAGCGCCCCGCCGGAGTTTTCCCCCTCCAATCTTCAGCTCCAGGTCTCTGTTTCGTGGTTTCTGTGTTTCGGCGGCGCTCCCTTTCGCGAAAGCCCTGGGGGGTCTATATATAGTCGTTTTTAGGTCAAGACGAAGCTTCGGGAAGAAAGATCGACGGCAGCGGAGGCCCGAGGGCCAGGTGGGGGCCCACGCGGTCAGGGAATCTGGCCGCGTGGGCCCACCCCTTTTGGCCTTCTGGTCTCCGTTTCTTCGATTCCTTTGCGCCTACGTTTCGTTCCTTCCAAAAAAGTGATCCCCGTAAAGTTTCAGGTCATTTGGACGTCGTTTGGGTCCCTGAAACATCAAAATATAGAAAAAGGGGTTTTCTGACAGCGCAGGGTTAATTCCAGAAAAATGGGGAAGTTGTTAATTATCCCCAAAACTCAATATAAATCATGAATATAACCCTTATATGATGCAAATAACATGGAATAACATGTAATAAAATGTAAAGTTCATGTATGCATTTTACATGCATCAACATCCCCAAGCTTAACCCATGCTCGTCCCGAGTATGAAGGTGATAAAACTAACATGGACTTTGCATTTTAATACTATCAATGGATATCAAAGGTGATTACTATTGCTACATAGAGTCAAATGATTCATTCTTCAAAGGAATAACAATATGCAAGATAAATTATGAAGTGATATCAAATACTCAATGTAAAGATGTTCAATGATAAATTCACAAAGTGTAATATAGAAGAAAGTACTATGGACCAAATGTATGCATAATGAAAAGTAAAAACATCCTATGGTGGTCATAGAGTACTTCTTATGAAAACTGAATATAAAAGGTGGACACTTTGGATAGATAAATAAGTAGAGGTAAAGCATGAATAAGTTTCATCTAACTTCCAAACACTTCTACTTAAGTTAATGCTTGCAATGTGGTAGTCATTGGTGTGGAGCTCTCATTACCCCTATCATAGCATCTTGAATGATTAATGTTTAAAGTGAAAGCAAATATGAGTGGTGTGCTTGACAATGTATTGGTTGAATGTCTCATGTCCCTTGAATACAAGTACCTACACCATGTGTTACTCACTTTGGTCCACAAAGTAAATTCAAATAAAGGTCATTGCAAGTAATAATAGTATCATCAAGAACTGCACTGGGGTACCTCTTGCCCCTTGACATGAACAAGCCCATGTCAAAACAACAAGACAAACAGACAATGAACAATCTCAGCACTCTTTTATTTACTATGGGTATAGCTTTTTATTATGAGGTGCATCACTGAATGAACATTATGGTTATGCTGTAAATTTCCACCATGAATGATGCATGGCTTAGATTAGCGGCCCAGGCATTTCTCTAACCATTTATACAAACTCTTTGAACTTACTAAGTATCCACATTCATTTCACCCATGATAGGCATCCATAAACAAAAGTACATGACATCAACTAAATATAAATAAGTGCAATGTTGAAAGCTTGCCATGTGACAGCACATATGGGCTAACTCCCAACCAAAACAATTGTCAAGCCCACAACTTCATAATTTTAATCACAATGGTTCATGCTTATTAAATGCAATAAAAGTAAATTGTGCATCAAGTTCGTGAGAGCTTTTAACCAATTTTTCCCATGACAATCAATAACATAAGCATTTAAATTCAGAAATGTAGATAACACAATATAACATGATAAACATACTTGGAATAGCATAAAGCTAATAGGTAGATATGGTGGACTCACTGGAAAAACTTTGGTTGAAGGTGTTGGGAAACAAGCTTTTTACTTGTTGTAATTTTTGGGCTAGCAATAGGGAGAAAGTTGACCATCTAAATGCATGCATAAGTGTCCATAGAACTAATCAATCCATGTTAAACCAAGTAAAGTTAAAATTCAACATCTAAACATGGTAAAAGATAGCTCTTGACAACACACTTGCAAATTAACATTCATTCAAAGCACATGAATTATGCAACTATATGTATCTTTTAAAATCAACTCAAACATCCCTATCCCAATATATTTAATAGCATCCAACATAATTCAACCCAAACTTCCAGTAGCTCTCTCATATATAAATGATAGTGGTGGTCTTATAAAAATCAAACCGAAATAACAAAAGCAAAAAAAAACAGACGCTCCAAGTTTATACGATAAAGTGCTTTGATCGAAAAACAGAAGTTAGACGTGTGCAAACCGAGAGTGTGTTGGTCGTGGGGTTGTCTTGACATCCCCAAGCTTATGGTCTTCACCATCCTTGGATAGCTCTTGGTGCAGCTCCTCTAATCCCTGTGAAAAAACTTCAAAACACCGTTTCTCCCATTTCTTTTCTGTGGGGTGATATTAGTAGTGATAAACAAATAGGTTCCTTGCTGCATAAAATCCTTAGGCAAAAATTCATATGAATGTCCAGAGAGTATATAATGTTGTATGCCTACTCATAAACTCAATTGAATCAAAAAGATTCAAGCAAAAAGCTCAAAGAATGCATCAAACAATATCAAGACAGAATCTGTCCAGAAAAACAGCAGCAGCAAAACGCATTTTTCTACCCTACTTAAACTCGTCAGAAAAATCTGCAAAAAATCACGTATACAGAGGATGAAAAGTTGAAGCTACAGTTCAAATTACAGCTCAATCGGAGTTACAGATAAAAAATGAAAAATCAAACCGTGCACAGACTTCGTGCAGGCAGAAAACTCTCCGAAAATGAATAGCAACTTTTCAAACCCAAAATAGGTAAAACTTGGTTCTTTATTAAAAATCCCAGAAACAAAACTAACAAACTACTCTCTTGTTACAGCAAGAGGACTCAAAGAAAATCTCAAACAAAAACAACCGGGTTGCCTCCCGTAAAGCGCTTTCTTTATAGCCATATAGCTAGGCTTACTTACTTGATAATCAAAGGGGACGTAGCTCATGAGGGAGCTTGAACCTTGGTGTGTCCCTCTTCCTTGGGAAGTGTTCCATGCTCTTCTTGTGTGGAAACTGAAACTTCACATTCCCTTCCTTTGAATCAATAATGGCACCTGTAGTACGAAGAAAAGGTCTTCCCAAAATAATAGGACTAGAGGTTTTATTCCCCATGTCCATGATTAGAAAATCAACAGGCACAAAAGTCATGTGTAACTCTACCATAACATCACTTACTTTTCCTAGAGCATGTCTAATGGAATCATCAGCAAGTGCAAGTTCAATAGAGCATTTCTCAATATTTTTAAGTTCAAGGACTTCATATAGTTCTTTAGATAATATAGAGACACTAGATCCTAGATCAAGTATAGCATGGTGTGTCTCTTTTCCAATGGTTACTAGTACCTTAGGGATCCAGATATCCCCAAGCTTAGGTGGTATCATAGCTTCTTGATTGTACCTAGCAATCTTTTCTTTTAAGACATGATTAGCAATATAGGAACCAAAACCAGCTGGTTAATATTAACAGAAGGATCACTTGCAAATTTTTGTAAGATAGAAATTAATTCATGCAAGCTACACTTCTCTAAATCAACAAATGGTTCCTTAACTTCACTAAGCATTTTAACTTCCTCAACTTTTTATCTCTATTATATAGATTAAATAATTCATAACGGTCATCAAACACATCTTCAGGTACTTGAGCTTTTTCTAAACTTTCTTTAATTTTTACTTCCAATATCAAGCCATCAAGTAGAATGTAAGCATCAGCAATAGTAGTATTTATGAAAGAACCCTTACATTCATTGTCTAAAAAGAGTTTAGAAGTTTCAGACAATCCTTTATAAAATATGTGCATGAGCATCCAATCTCTAATACCATGTTCCATTCCATAAGCTATACCTCTAAACCTTTCCCAAGTTTTAACCAAGGTTTCTTCCTTATTTTGTTTAAAGGTGATAACTATTTCTCTATATTATAAACCATGGCTGAAAAACAAAACCTCTCAATGAATGCAGCTTTCAAATTAAACCAATTGCTAAAATTCCCAGGTGGCCATTTTAATATCCAATCTAGAGCTTTTCCAGCCAAGGAATAAGGAAAAAGCTTTACTTTGATCACATTAGCATTGGCATGAATCAGGTTTAATTCTTTGCATCTTTCATTAAATTTACTAAGATGTTGAAGAGCATCTTCTTTTGGTTTCCCAGAAAAACGATTTTCAAAAATCAATTTAGTGACATTAGGATCTATCTCAAATTCTTTAACAGGGAAATTCCTATCTTGAGGAAAATTCTTAACACTAAATGGCCAAAAAGTTCTTTTCTCCATTGAACAAGTTTTTATGTGTTTTTTGAAAGGACACGGATGTCGCCTAGAGGGGGGGGGGGGGTGAATAGGCGATTTAAAATTCTTTACGGTTTAGGCTTGAATAAATGCGGAATAAAACTAGCGTTTAATTTATCAAGCGCAAAATCTAAACAAGCTAGGTTTACCTATGTGCACCAACAAATTATGCTAAACAAGATATACAACTATGTGATAGCAAGATATATTACTTCAAGCTCGATGGCTATCACAAAGTAAATTGCATAAGTAAGAAGCTCGGGTATAGAAATACCGAGGCACTTGGAGACGATGATTTATCCCGAAGTTCACTTCCCAATGGAAGCTACGTCTCCGTTGGAGCGGTGCGGAGTCACAAAGTGATCCCCGAATAACCGTCAAATGGCACACCGTAATCTCCTTCGTGCCTCTACCAATGTAGAGTGCCACAAACCACTATGGGACACTCGAGGGTGGTCACCGAACCCGTACAAGGATGAGGCACACTCCACAACTTAATTGGAGGCTCTCACCGAATTCCCGCGGCTCCCAAAGCCACAAGAAACACAAGGTTGGGGCGCGACTCCACAACTTAATTGGAGGCTTCCAACTATCCCGCGAGCCACCAAAACTCCGAGATCAACAAGGACCATCTAGGGCACTCCAAGTACCCAAGAGGATAAGCTCTAAGGCACCCCAAGTACCCAAGAGTAACAAGCTTCTCAACTTCGATTTCCACGTATCACCGTGGAGAACTCAAACCGATGCAACCGATGCAATGGGTAAGAACACAAGAAGTGCTCAAAATCCTTCACTCTCAAATCCCACCAAAGCAACTAATGCTATTGGGGGGAGAAGAGAGGAAGAACAAAGAGGAACACAAAATCCCTCCAAGATCTAGATCAAAAAGCTTCCCCTCACTTAGAGGAGAGATTGATTGGTAGAATGATAGATCTAGATCTCCTCTCTCTTTTCCCCCTAATTGGAAGCAAGAATCATGCAGGCATAGAGAGATAGCAAATCTTCAAAGGGTCAACAATGGAGGTCAAAACCGTGCTCAAGAGTTGGGGAACCGTTGGGGAAGAAAGCCCCATTTTATAGGTCCCCAAAATCCGACAGTTTGGGCCAGATTCGTGCAATCCAGAATTGGTTCGGATTTGGTTCGAAATTCCGGTTGATTCGGAATAATCCGGATGAAAACCAACTAGAATCCGGACTGAGTACAGTACTGAAAAAGCCAGTTCGGAATTGGTCTGGAAAATTCCGACCCGTTCGGAATTCCGACCCGTTCGGAATTGGTCCGGAATTGGTTCGGAATTCCGGAATTCCTGGAACGCCCGCACGAGAAACGCAATAACTTATGCATACGAACTCCGTTTTCGATGTTCTTGGGCTCGTTGGAATCACCACAACGAGCACGACAAGATGATGCAGGAAAACATCATAGTCCAACAAGGGAGTATAAAACCAAATCTAGAAAGGTGAAACCTCTCTATAGAAGATGAACCGAGAGAAACTCCAAAACCGAAAACGCAACAAGTTTTTCATACGAAATCTGTTTTCGGTGAACTTGAGCTTGTTATGAAGGTCACAACAAGCTCCAAAACCCCACACAGAGAAAATCCAAATAAGAACCAAGAAAGATGATGAAGGCAAGTATGCAAAGGTTTGAGATCTCTCCAACTGATACGCTAAAGCTCAATGAGAGCCCCTCTTGATAGTACGGTATCTATCCTATAACCCGGTCTCCCAACTAGTACCACGAGACCGGTAAAATAGAAACCCTATCATACATTTGCCTTGCGCATTCCACTTGAGCTAGATGACGTCGATCTTGATCTCTTCAAGTGGACCACCTTTCTTGATTGCGCTTCGCTTGGTGAAGACTCAAACATTGCTCCCCCATACTCCACTATGGGAGAGCCTCTCTTAGGCACATCTTCACATGAACATTATCTCTAAATGGGTGGCAAGCTTCAAGCCTAGGATTTCTTCGAGATGCTCATCTTGAACTTGCGCTTCTCAACATTGATGACGAACACCACTTGACGTCATCGATCATGGGCTATATGAAATCTTCATTTGATGCAAGCCCATAGAAAGATACCTAACCACACATAGAAATGCTACACACATATCATGGGTTAGTTCACAAAGCTATATGGACAATTGCTTACCATACCAAGAGATACATGATCCCACTTGGTACATCTTGTAGCTTTGTGTGTTGATCAATATCTTGATCAACCTTGTATCTTTTCTTCTCTTTTCAATAGATGATGTCTTGAAGATAACCATGAATGATCACATAATTCTTTTCTTCAAGACATACTTGCAATATGCTCAACTCGCATATGACCAATCATCGGATAACTCCTCGAATAATAACTTGGTCGTCACATACTCTTCTTCTTGATCATATCAAATATATCCATACAACTCGATGATCTTGATGCCAAATACTCCATTATATCAATATATTTATGGCATCAACCTTGAATCCAACATATGGAGTTCAAGCATTTGCCTATGGACAAACACTACAAGAATAACTCAATGCAACCATTAGTCCATAGGGATTGTCATTAATTACCAAAACCACACATGGGGGCGCCATGCCCTTTCAATCTCCCCCATTTTGGTAATTGATGACAATCTCTTTTACAAGGGTTTATATAATGAATTAAACAACTATGCAAATCAACAAGCATAGATGCATGAGCATGAAAGGTAAATGCTTATGACCAAAACAAAAGCATAACACCAAATTCCCTTAAACCCTATAAAACTTCTCCCCATTGGCATCCATTTCCAAAATGGGCGAAAAATCTTAGAAGGTCAATATAGTATGAGCTCCCCCATAACTTGTGCATTTCTCAAAATATGAGTGGAATCAAATACACATATCCAATGACGAATAGTTGGAGAGAGCACAAACTATATTGAGGATCCAAAGATTGCAAAAGAATGATATGGAAAACTTTTTACAAATCTCCAAATAAAAAGTAAGCAATCAAAAAGATCCAACTAACCAAATAAACACAAGATATTATGATTTGAGCAAAAGAGTGTTTTAAAGGAAATAGAGGAGCTCCCCAATATTTGTACACTATTTAGATTTATTGTATTTGAATACAAGGTGTACAAACATGGAATCCTCACTCCTCAGGTATTCTCTAAAACACACAATCAAATGAATTCACAAGCTCAATAAGATGCAAATGAAAAACAAAGCTTGTGACATATCCCATGGTGAAGATTATTGGATTGTAAAGACAAGCAAGTGGTCAAGGATATTCACCAAGATGAGAGCACCAAGATGTGATAAAATAGGATATGCACTCATAAACCAAATTCTTTTCGGAGTCACACCAAAGAATTAAAAAGGGAATAAAAGAGGTGACGCCGAAGAATTAGAATATCTAGTAAAGATGTAATTTCTCTCATGTATATAAGTTTCTAAGTGTACAACAATCATGACGATATATATACACAAGGAAACATGTACACATAAAATTAGTTACTAAAGAAAAGAACAAGATATCCACAATAAAGTCATATATTATACACATATGATATTTGTGTAGGATCATAGCCCATAGCTCAATGATTTCATATTGTGTAATAATGAACTTCAAATTCAACCTCAACACAAGCATCACAAATATCACTAAGGGAAAGGAGATAGTTGGGACGCGTTGAGGAAAGCAACAAGTATCATAAGAGCTACATTGAATTTGCAATAGCTACAACAAAAACAAATGAATACTTTTCATGCCATGATACAACCTACACAAGGTTGGATTCTAGAAAAGTATGCATGAGGGTGAATACTTGTTACCGAGATGACATTGGGTTGATGTAGTAGATAAAATTTCATCAACCATCCTCGCTTGGCTCCAATAAGCATGTGGTGAAGATACTTTCATTGTAAATGAGACAAGCATCCAATGCATCTCCATGTACCTAAAACACATTCAAGTAAAATTGTTCCCAAACTAATTGGGTCCAAGTAGTTAGTCAAACTACAATACATAGAAGGAACTACACATAAATATGTGCATATAGATATGAAATTGAATTTCATGCACATCTTAGCCGATTTAGGATTCCGTGGAGTTTCCCCTATATATTGGCACAAAGAAGGAAAGCATGCCATAAAATAAACATGTAGTAGATATGCATGCCTATGACCTTCAGTAACCAAAGGGAGATACAATTTGGACAAATATTAAGAGATCAAAGAGGGTCCAAATTATATCAAAGATCCAAATCAAAAAATTGACTTAGAAAAGCCAATTGAAACTAAAAGCAAATCAACACATAATTGATAAGATACCAATTGGATAATGATATCAAAAAGAAAATAAGATACCAATTAATCAATATATAAAAGGACTAGATATCAAATTTCCAAAAGAGATACTAAAAGAGAGAGAGAGAGAGAGATGTTAATCAATGAATGATATAACCCACTCCCAAAGAGAGATGCCAATTGGACAAACTCTCAAAAGGAAAGAGCAGGGTTCCAACAAATAAACCACACCCTCTACACTTTTCATGATGGTACAAAGTACCAAGCCAAAAAGGTTTGTCTACCATGAGACATGTCATCGGGATCCAATACTAATGAAAATATAAGTTGTACTCAATATAGGATAGCTCACCCAAGAATAGTGCATTATCTATAAGTAGCCTTTGAATGCAAGGTGCACAATGATGGGATCAATGCCTCTCCTACACCAAATAAAACACTAGGAAAGTTTGAGTAAAGCAAAATGATCCACAAGAGGTAAGGAAGACAAAAGGAGTTAAATCACATTAATTTTTGGCAAGGAATAAGGCAATAAAATCAAGAGCCAACATGAAGACGATCTACAAATTTCACCACAATTATGAGCATCAATTGTCATGGAAAAGGAGTATATGTAGAAATTTCTTAGTGGTGTATTGGATTGATTTTCAAGATCATCTTCGCAACCAATAAGCACATGGTGAAGGATAAGATTTAAGCGCGATGCTTATGTAGATAAATGTTCTTGATAGCTTCAAATATTCACGCATAATGCAAAGCAACTACAAAGAGTACTTTGAAGCAATCGGTTTTCCAAAGAGATATATGAGAACATATTAGAGGAAAACCTTACCAAGAACATTCATCACAAACAAGATCCAAATGTGAGTAAGTAAAAACATTTAAGCAAATGGGAACTTTTTGAGAAACATGCCACAAAGGAATAAGATAATTAACAATATCAATTCTAGGTGGCAATACCTCACATGTTCACATTGTCTAGGTTTGTAATATGCACATAGCTTATTACTCCCCCATAATGTGATAATCCATTCATTCTCCACAAGAGGCAAGTAAAACCCAACTAGAGATGATTAATGAACATTATAGAATTTGAATTTCTCATGAGAAGGACATACCATATAGAGACTAGATAAAATTGATATATCAACACTAAGTGGTAGTACTCATGTATATACATTTTTAGGATTGTGAAGTGCGCAAGCATATCACTCCCCAAAATGGGATAGTCCATTAATCTCTCAAAAAGAGCCAATTAAGATATAAGCAAGTTGATACAAAAGGCTCAACACAAACTCACACATACATGGTGTGCAAACCAACATACACATACTTGATTGCTCAAGATAAGTAAGTAGAGAGCACAACATATACAAACACTAGCAAGGTACAAAACCAAACACATGCAAGGGTGCAAGCAACTTTCAATGTATATATGATTTAAATACAAGTTACCGCAAGGAGAAACATTGGATATGTTATAGAACAATATAATCCAAATGACTTGGCTTGAGAGAATATAATTGATGAAGATCCCTTAATTCTTCATGATGTAGCCAAGTCTCCAATGCCCTCCACAACACCTATTGATCAAGTTTTAGCTTGTTGGTCCCCAACCAAGTTGGGTCCTAAGAGGTTAGTCACAATAGGCTTGGCAACCCAAATGGTTCTTTTCTTGACACCACTTTGAGTACCAACATATTTGGCAAACACATTGCCAACCTTATCCTTCCTAAGAGAATAAACATTATCAATTATGATAGGGTTGGATAAGGTACCACTAGTGCATGAAGAAGCAAAGTGACCCTTCTCACGGCATAAGTAGCAACATTTGCTTCCTCCTTTCTTCTTTGTTGAAGTCTCAACTTGAGAAGGAATAGCTTGATTCTTCTTGGGAAGTGGCCGTTCTTCGACTTGGGGAACTTTAGTTTGAACTTGAGGCATCTTCCCTTGTTGCTTCTCACTAAGAGACTTCTTCTTCAAAGGGCAAGATCTAACATGGTGCCCTTCAACCTTGCACTTGAAGCAAACAATCTTGGCCAAATTCTTGACTTGTTCATGGCCCTTCTTTTTCTTGTTATACTTGGACTTGTTCTTGTTATTGGAGTTGAATCCAAGTCCACTCTTGTCATTGGGGCGTCTTTGCACACTCAACATGTTGTCAAGTGTGGGCTTCCCATCATGACGCTTTTCCAAGTCTTTCTTCAAAGAAGTGACTTGGGCCTTGAGCTCTTTTAATTCCTCTACATGGTTAGTATCAACAAAACACTAGAGGAAGTTGAAGCTTCATTGTTAGAGCAACAAGGCATGGAAAGTAATTCATCACAAGATGTAGCAATATTATGAGTGGATGAATTACTAGGACTAGCACATGGCAATAAAGCATTTTGAGTATAAGTTGTGCCATTGTCCACATGGGTTCACAAGATGTTACCTTTAACATAATACCCTCATGAGCTAACTTTAGCTTATCATAGGAGACTAGAAGGTCCTCATGAGAGCTCGAGAGCTTCTCATGGCTTTCTTCCAAATTCCCATATTTGCTAGATAGCAACTCAAGTTGAGCCCTTAGCTCAACATTCTCCGTCAATATGGATGCTTCACAAGAGATAGAGTTAGTAGCACAAGCATCATTATTAATGCAATAGGAGAAGGTAACTTAGCAAGCTCTTTTGAGTGAGAAGCTTTAAGTTGCGCATGAGACTCGGTGAGTTTGATGAGCTCACCCTTAACGACCCTAGAGCCATTTTCTAGGTGCTCAAAATTCTCAAGGAGTTTGGCATGTGCATCTATAAGCTTACCATTTGTTACTTTGAAGTCATTAGCCACTTTAAGAGAACTATCATAGGATCCCTTTACTCTAGAAAGTTCGAGAGCATAAGTTTCCTCAAGAGACTCCTTGGTGGTTTGTTCTTCTTCAAGAGCTTCCTTGAGATCGGCGATCTCTTCCGCGTATTTATATTCGCGGCTTTGCATTTTCTCAATTGTGTCTTCATGCTCATCAATAAGTTTATTGCTCTCAATAGCAATAGTCAAGATTTCTATGAATTTAGCATGAGCATCTTTATTCTTAGCAATAGCATGAAGAACCATTTTACCCTTCTCAATAAGGGAAGCATCATTATCATCTTCTTCATTATCAACATCATTATCAACATCATTCTCATTTTGAGATATATTGGGAGTCAAGGTAGAAATTACCGTTGATCCCCTTGCCATAAGGCAAAAGTGTGAAGCTTGAAGCACCATTCAAGTCCATGTCTTGTTCCATGGAGTGTTCGGTTTCCTCTACATTGTTAGCCAAACAAATACTAGAGGAAATAGAAGTATTTTTATCAAGGGAACAAGACATAGAGAGCATATCATCACGAGGATTAGTCAAGCAATTTGTACATGATATGCAAGGACTATCAACACAAGCATGTAGATCATTTTTGGTTCTAGATGCGTTTAAGTCCAAAGATAAATCATTGCAATAAGATAGAGGTGAAGTATCATCAACAATAAGCTTACTATCATTATTGCAATATCTATCACTACTCACCATTGCATTACTTTGTGGCTTGCCACATGTAGGTGAAGTAGAAGAAGTTGAGAACTCATCACGGCCGGAAGTGGAGGGACAACAATCATCTCCACAATTCTTGGACACATCATATTTATCTTGAAGCTTGGTCCAAAGCTCATGAGCATTCCGAAAAGGAGAGACCGACATAATAACTACATCGCTCAAAGCATTGAAAATCACATTAGAAGCTTGAGCATCTAGATAGGAATTATTCTCATCCATTAAAGATAATCTTTTGGGATTCCTTGGAGGAGAATAACCCCTATCTAGAATTCGCTCTATGTATGGGTCAATGACCCGAAGAATATCAAGCATGCGAATTTTCCAAACATCATAATTTGTGCCATCTAATATAAAAGAAGCATTGTGCACTAGTTCACTAGACGACATCTTTACTCTCGAGGCGGTGAAGCCAAAAACGAGAGAACCCGCTCTGATACCAATTGAAAGGACACGGATGTCGCCTAGAGGGGGGGGGGTGAATAGGCGATTTAAAATTCTTTACGGTTTAGGCTTGAATAAATGCGGAATAAAACTAGCGTTTAATTTATCAAGCACAAAACCTAAACAAGCTAGGTTTACCTATGTGCACCAACAACTTATGCTAAACAAGATATACAACTATGTGATAGCAAGATATATTACTTCAAGCTCGATGGCTATCACAAAGTAAATTGCATAAGTAAGAAGCTCGGGTATAGAAATACCGAGGCACTTGGAGACGATGATTTATCCCGAAGTTCACTTCCCAATGGAAGCTACGTCTCCGTTGGAGCGGTGCGGAGTCACAAAGTGATCCCCGAATAGCCGTCAAATGGCACACCGTAATCTCCTTCGTGCCTCTACCAATGTAGAGTGCCACGAACCACTATGGGACACTCGAGGGTGGTCACCGAACCCGTACAAGGATGAGGCACACTCCACAACTTAATTGGAGGCTCTCACCGAATTCCCGCGGCTCCCAAAGCCACAAGAACACAAGGTTGGGGCGCGACTCCACAACTTAATTGGAGGCTCCCAACTATCCCGCGAGCCACCAAAACTCCGAGATCAACAAGGACCGTCTAGGGCACTCCAAGTACCCAAGAGGACAAGCTCTAGGGCACCCCAAGTACCCAAGAGTAACAAGCTTCTCAACTTCGATTTCCACGTATCACCGTGGAGAACTCAAACCGATGCAACCGATGCAATGGGCAAGAACACAAGAAGTGCTCAAAATCCTTCACTCTCAAATCCCACCAAAGCAACTAATGCTATTGGGGGAGAAGAGAGGAAGAACAAAGAGGAAACACAAATCCCTCCAAGATCTAGATCAAAAGCTTCCCCTCACTTAGAGGAGAGATTGATTGGTGGAATGATAGATCTAGATCTCCTCTCTCTTTTCCCCTAATTGGAAGCAAGAATCATGGAGGAATAGAGAGATAGCAAAGCTTCAAAGGGTCAACAATGGAGGTCAAAACCGTGCTCAAGAGTTGGGGAACCGTTGGGGAAGAAAGCCCCATTTTATAGGTCCCAAAATCCGACAGTTTGGGCCAGATTCGTGCAATCCGGAATTGGTTCGGATTTGGTTCGAATTCCGGTTGATTCGGAATAATCCGGACGAAAACCAACTAGAATCCGGACTGAGTACAGTACTGAAAAAGCCAGTTCGGAATTGGTCTGGAAAATTCCGACCCGTTCGGAATTGGTCCGGAATTGGTTCGGAATTCCGGAATTCCTAGAACGCCCGCACGAGAAACGCAATAACTTATGCATACGAACTCCGTTTTCGATGTTCTTGGGCTCGTTGGAATCACCACAACGAGCACGACAAGATGATGTAGGAAAACATCATAGTCCAACAAGGGAGTATAAAACCAAATGTAGAAAGGTGAAACCTCTCTATAGAAGATGAACCGGGAGAAACTCCAAAACCGAAAACGCAACAAGTTTTTCATACGAAATCCGTTTTCGGTGAACTTGAGCTTGTTATGAAGATCACAACAAGCTCCAAAACCCCACACAGATAAAATGAAAATAAGAACCAAGAAAGATGATGAAGGCAAGTATGCAAAGGTTTGAGCTCTCTCCAACTGATACGCTAAAGCTCAATGAGAGCCCCTCTTGATAGTACGGTATCTATCCTATAACCCGGTCTCCCAACTAGTACCACGAGACCGGTAAAATAGAAACCCTATCATACCTTTGCCTTGCGCATTCCACTTGAGCTAGATGACGTCGATCTTGATCTCTTCAAGTGGACCACCTTTCTTGATTGCGCTTCGCTTGGTGAAGACTCAAACATTGCTCCCCCATACTCCACTATGGGAGAGCCTCTCTTAGGCACATCTTCACATGAACATTATCTCTAAATGGGTGGCAAGCTTCAAGCCTAGGATTTCTTCGAGATGCTCCTCTTGAACTTGCGCTTCTCAACATTGATGACGAACACCACTTGACGTCATCGATCATGGGCTATATGAAATCTTCATTTGATGCAAGCCCATAGAAAGATACCTAACCACACATAGAAATGCTACACACATATCATGGGTTAGTTCACAAAGCTATATGGACAATTGCTTACCATACCAAGAGATACATGATCCCACTTGGTACATCTTGGAGCTTTGTGTGTTGATCAATATCTTGATCAACCTTGTATCTTTTCTTCTCTTTTCAATAGATGATGTCTTGAAGATAACCATGAATGATAATAAAATAATATGCAATGCAAACAATAAGTAAATATGCAATGATGGTAAATAAATATGCAAGGATGATGGTAGTAATGATAAATGATATTTTTGGATTTTTATGATGAATGCAAGATGTAAAAGTGTTTTTGTATTTTCGGATTTAATAATGGCAGGAAACAAAAGTGATGATAAAAGTGTTGGAAAGGTGTTTCTTATGATTAAAAATGGACCGGGTTCATGGTTTTACAAATGCACTCTCTCTTGATAACATGGTAGACAATGGAACACTAAAATTAACATGTAAGATGGCAAAACATGGTTTGACAAGTTATTAATAATATGGTCATCACGTCCTAACATAGAGATCTCAAGTATAAGTTGTTCTCTCTCTTATGCTCCACCAAGATGCGAACTAAATCATAACACCTTAGTAATTAAGATAAATCAGAGCATAGCAATAAGTTCAATGACATGAAGTTAAAATAAGAACATGCTAGATCTAGTCATGGAGGTAGTGGCCAAGGTCACATCCACTCTTCGGTAGCATGGTATTTTTGTTTATCCCTAGTGAGGCAACAAACTAAGGTAGAAAACCCAAGTGGATCGCAGAACTATCTGTCATGTTCACTGCACTAGCCACCCCCCGTTACTCCAACTAATGCACACGTTCCTCCTCACATGCTCTCATAAACATGCTTGATCATGACAAGTAAATAAGAACGGGGTACATAATATGCATCTATTTTCATAACTGAAACAAAACCATTGCAATCTCAAACATGTATTAACTCATAATAAAGATCCACCACAAAGGAATTACATAGATGACCGTAATCATGTTCAGCAGCTCATACGGTACTAATTAGTGAAGCTCATAGAGAGGAGAGATACATAAGTTACTTCCACAAACCCATAGTCCAGAGGTGGACTACTCCCTCTTCATCATGGTGTCGGTGGAGATGATGTTGGAGGGGAAGGAGACCACACCGGCAGCGCCCCGCCGGAGTTTTCCCCCTCTAATCTTCAGCTCCAGATCTCTGTTTCGTGGTTTCTGTGTTTCTGCGGTGCTCCCTTTCGCGAAAGCCCTGGGGGTCTATATAGTCGTTTTTAGGTCAAGACGAATCTTCGGGAAGAAAGATCGACGGCAGCGGAGGTCCGAGGGCCAGGATGGGGGACCCCACGCGGTCAGGGAATCTGGTCGCGTGGGCCCACCCCTTTTGGCCTTCTGGTCTCCGTTTTTTCGATTCCTTTGCGGCTACGTTTCGTTCCTTCCAAAAAAATGATCCCCGTAAAGTTTCAGGTCATTTGGACGTCGTTTGGGTCCCTGAAACATCAAAATATAGAAAAAGGGGTTTTCTGATAGCGCAGGGTAAATTCCAGAAAAATGGGGAAGTTGTTAATTATCCCCAAAACTCAATATAAATCATGAATATAACCCTTATATGATGCAAATAACATGGAATGACATGTAATAAAATGTAAAGTTCATGTATGCATTTTACATGCATCAGTAGGCGAATACAAAGTTGGGACATAGGCATTGAGCGAGATCTGATCCAACTTTCTGTCAAAGAGCTGCTGAAGATATGGGCCATAGATGGGAACCCTTTTCTCACGTACCACGGTGTGCATCTCTTCCCACATATAGTCAAGAACATCAATTTTCTTCTTCCTCCAAAAACTGGGCATAATGTGATGAAGGAGATTGATCATGTACGCGCGAGCCTCGGTCTTCTCCCCAAACTTGATAGCGATAGTGTTCCGGATAATTAAATAAGTGGCTTGCCAAAATGGAGTCATATGAGTGCTCTTGGGACCTTTCCAACAGTGCCCAACCCGGGAGGATAGCAATGATGGATCGCGGGATCGGCTTTCATGATGGTTTGCAAGTGAATACGAACATAAGCCAAGGGACAATGAGGTAGCTCCTCGATGCCAAAGAGAGCACCAAATTCAGCAAGGGAAGCTTCACACTTGATACCGGCACTCATCCAAGTCATAGTCCTTGGTCCTTCCCTCGAGAAATAAACTGTGGCAAAGAATTCTTGAACCAGATCAGGAGAATAAGTGGTATGCACTGCCATGAGATTAGTAATACCATGAAAATCCATAACCTCCATCACCTCCGGCCAAATGTCCCTTGCACTATCCACATTAAAGTAATAAGTGGAGACATGAGAGTTCTTCATAGGAGTAATGAGTTGATCAAACACTTGTTGATGCATCTTGCAATAGAAACGGCCATCATTTGTGCAAGTGCGCTCGGGAAAAGCATAGGGATTGAATTCCAAACGATCATGCTCAAACTCATCACTAGGCACTTTGCTCCAAGATGAACGTACCGGTTCCGCTGGATTGGAAGGGGGAGGCCCCTTTCTCTTGACGGTTTTCTTGATCTTCCGGGAGTTGGAGTTGAGAGTTGACTCCCTAAGATTTTCCTTGCCCCGGTACCTGGAGAGGGGGGAGGAAGAGCCCTCAAGATATTCAAGGTCATCAAACGCCGAATCATCAGCCATTGCCAAGAAATCCGAGCTTCTCCAAGAAATCCGCAGACACACCAACAATGGAGGAGAACTCCCCCAAACCTTCACCAAAGGATGAAACTCGTGGATGGGAAGGAAGATCTGGAGGGGATTTTTCAGATCTGAGACAAGAGGGGGTGTGGGGGCAGCTCTAATGGAGAGTGCGGCGGAGGAGGAGCACGGGAGGGGCAGCCATGGGGGAGCACGGGCTGAGGGAGGAGGAAGAAAGAGTGGAAACTGTTCAGGACCCCCTCCCTTTGATCGATCCAAAACGCCCTGACTGCCCGGCTCGGGAGCCGGTTGAGCCGGCCAGGAAACCGGGCTGCAGCTCGAGGCGCTCGGGAGACCGGGCTGGCAGCCGAGGCGCCCGGCACGGGAGCCGGTTGAGCTGGCCAGGAAACCGGGCAGGGGCCCGACGCCGCCGACCTGGCAGCCGGTTTGTCCGGTCAGAAAACCGGCCAGGCAGAATTTCTCCTCAACACTTCCTTTCTTCATGAAAACCTTGGCACAAACAAAGCAATTCTTCTCCTCTTGAAAACCTTTGAATCAAACACAAATCTGATGACTGCTGGACAGTTTCGGATAACCATCTTCAAGAAGATCCATGGAGCAATGTTGAGTGACACGGGGAGATGCAAACATGATGAAATCTTCACACTTCCAATGGATAAAAACAAACAAATCCCAAATAGCAACATTGGAAGTGATTAGATGTGGAAAATAACAAATATGCAATGAAACCTCGAATAAGGCCCAACTCTTCAAAAGAAGAGGGCGGTGGCCTAGGCCACCATGTATGAGTGTATGTGGTGTGACACCGCGAAGATATATCTTGGGTTCACCGCCACTACTCGTCATTTAAGCTCACAATTCATAGAACGAATATAGAGATGCAAATGAGTTCTTACTATCGGCATAATGGGGGGCGGGATAGTCCAATGGATTAGGACCGCACTCCCTCTATGTCCATGCCTACACCTAAACCAAATAGATAGTCAAGACATAGGTGTGTATGCAAGATAGTCAAGTCAAGCTCCTTGAATCCACGATATTTAGCTCATGCCTCAAATAAGTGAATCTTGCTTCATCAAGTGGCTTCGTGAATATATCGGCAAGTTGATGTTTGGTTGGAATATAGCCAAGCTCAATGTCACCACGGTTAATATGATCACGAATAAAGTGATGACGAATCTCAATATGCTTCGTTCTTGAGTGTTGCACCGGGTTGTGACCAATCTTGATAGTACTTTCATTGTCACACAAAAGAGGCACTTTGTCACAATGGACACCGTATTCCTTTAAAGTTTGCCTCATCCATAGCAATTGGGTGCAAGCACTAGCGGCTGCCACATACTCGGCTTCGGCGGTGGAGAGAGATACACAATTTTGCTTCTTAGAAGACCAACTCACCAAGGACCTACCAAGGAATTGGCATGCCCCGGAAGTTGATTTCCTATCATCCTTACAACCAGCCCAATCCGAATCTGTGTACCCGGCAAGAGAGAAGTTGGAGCCCTTAGGATACCACAAACCAAACCTTGGGGTATGAACCAAATATCGTTGGATTCTATTGACCACTTGCATATGGCTTTCTTTAGGAGCCGCTTGATACCTTGCACACACCCCTACACTCAACACAATATCGGGCCTAGATGCACAAAGATAAAGCAAGGAACCAATCATAGAGCGATAAAGAGATTGATCCATATCAATACCCTGTGGATTAAGTTCAAGGTGACACTTGGTGTCCATAGGAAACCTCTTTCCTTTATCATCTTGCATGTTGAACTTCTTGAGAATGTCTTGGGCAAATTTGGTTTGAGAGATGAAAGTCCCTTCACTCAATTGCTTGATCTCAAAACCAAGAAAAACTTCAACTCTCCCATCATGGACATCTCGAACCTATCGGTCATAAGCTTTGAGAATTCATCATTAAAAGCTTTGTTAGATGAGACAAAGATAATATCATCCACATAGAGTTGGCATATGAAAAGCTCCCCTTTAACCCTCTTGGTAAAGAGGGTGGGATCAATTTTCCCCACTTCAAATCCACGGTCTAGCAATAGCTCTCTTAGGTGCTCATACCAAGCACGAGGTGCTTGTTTGAGACCATAGAGCACCTTATCAAGCTTGTAGACATGGTTAGGGAAGTTTGGGTCCTCAAATCCTGGTGGTTGTTTAACATATACCAACTCATTTAGAGGACCATTAAGAAAAGCACTTTTCACATCCATTTGTTGCAATTTAAAGTTATGATGTGATGCATATGCAATAAGGATACGGATGGACTCAAGACGAGCCACGGGAGCAAAGGTCTCTCCAAAATCAATGCCTTCAACTTGAGAGTATCCTTGAGCTACCAATTTTTCCTTGTTCCTTACAACCATTCCATGTTCATCTTGCTTGTTCTTGAATATCCACTTTGTGCCTGTAACATTGTGGCAATCTTTTGGCTTCTCAACTAAATTCCACAATTTGTTGCGCTTGAAGTTATTGAGTTCATCATGCATAGCTTCCAACCAATCCGGATCTTCAAGAGCTTCAAAGACTTTCTTCGGTTCCACCATGGAGATGTGTGCTTGATGCCCACTAAAGTTAGCCAATTGTCCCCTTGTGGTAACACCCTTTCTTCGGTCACTAATAATAGCTTCAAGATGCATACTCTTTCTTCTCATATCTCTTTTAACTCTTGCTTGACGACGGGTTTCGATATCCTCATTGACACGAGGAATAATCGCTTGATCATCTTGATCATTTGAGTCCCCGTCTTGACCGGAGTGTTGACCTTGATCATCATTTTGCACATCTTCAACAAAAGAAGGAGAGGATTGATCTTGGCTAGCATCAACAATAGGAGAGCTCGGTTCTTGCATAGCAACTTGGTCAACTTGAGGAGGGTCTTGAAATTGTTCTTGGATAGGTGCTTCATTTGCTTCCATGGAGGGCGCCGGTTCAACTTGTGATGATGTGATCTCCACTTGAGTGGAGCTTGTACTTGCTTGAGGAGGCTCATGATGGATTTCAACGGGGCGATAGAAGCCAACGCCCATTCTCCTTATAGCATGTTGAAGTTCCTCATTATCTACATCACAAACATGAAATTGCGCCACTTGGGAGCCGTCATTCTCATCGAACCTCACACTACAAGATTCCACAACTCTCCCTAAGGATTTCTCGTAGACTCTATAAGTGTGAGAGTCTGCACCGTAACCAACAAAAACACCCTCTAAAGCTTTAGGTTCAAATTTAGATAAATGAACACCTTTGATTTTGTAGAAACACTTACAACCAAACACACGGTAGTAGGAGATATTGGGCTTGTTGCTGGTAAGCATTTCATATGGAGTCTCCTTTCTCCCAACACGAAAGAATAACCGGTTAGATGAGTGACACGCCGTGGAGATGGGCTCGGCCCACAAGAAAAGCGGAGACTTAAACTTCGCCAACATGGACCTTGCCATATCCATGAGAGTCCGGTTCTTCCTCTCGGCTACACCATTTTGTTGAGGGGTATATGCAGCGGAATATTGATGACGAATTCCCTCTTCACTAAGAAACTCATTTAGGGTGTAGTTCTTGAACTCGGAGCCATTGTCACTCCTAATGGCCAATATGGGAACATTGTGTTGATGTTGAACTTCATTGGAGAAGTCGATGACGGCTTGTTAAGTCTCATCCTTCGACTTGAAAAAATAAACCCAAGTAAATCTTGAATAGTCATCAACAATCACCAAGCAATACTTCTTCCCACCAAGACTCGGTTGAGGAACGGCACCAAATTAAGAGATCAACATGAAGAAGTTCCAATATCCTCTTTGATGAGATGATGGTCTTGCTTGAGTGGGGAGAATCATGCATCTTTCCTTCAACACAAGCCCTACAACGACGATCTCTAGAAAAAGAAACATCCTCTTTTAGTCCAAGAAAGTGGCCACCCTTGTGAAGACTTTGCAAAGTTCTCATGTTGACATGGGACAAGCGGCGGTGCCACACCCACCCCACGTCGGCCTTTCCGAATAGGCATATTGCTTGAGTGTTGGCTGACCCCGAAATGTGCACCACAAACAACTCATTTTCAACATGCCCAACGAACATGACCTTTAGAGTCTTGCTCCTCAAGAGTACCACCATATCAATAGTAAAATAGACATCAAAGTTCATTTTATTAAGTGCCATCTTGCCGAGAGTCTTCACTATTTAGAGTCTTGCTCCTCAAGAGTACCACCATTTTATTAAGATTGTAACCGAGAGACTCGACAAGCATGACATTTACAAGGGTGATATCCTTTGCAACTACCATCTTGCCGAGACTCTTTACCTCAGCTTTTGACTTATCACCATAAGAGACGGTTGAGTGATTTAGATTTGGTCTCAACTCCGTCATAATCTCCTTGCTTCCGGTCATATGACTAGTGCATCCACTATCAACCACCCATTTAGACCCATCGGAAGCATAGTCCTACAAGTAATCATTGCTTGGATTTAGGTACCCATTTCTCAATGGGTCCTCTTTTGTTAGCAACAAGGGTCTTAGGAACCCAAATAGAATAATCAATGTAACCATCATAAGGACCAACATATTGCGCATAAACATCCCCATAATAGTCAACATAAAGAATGTAGTTAGGATTGTTATGCCCCGCAAAGTCACTACGAGTGGTCTTGCCCCTAGTGGCATTACCACCCGCAATGGGAGTCTTGGCTTGTGCGGGCTTGGTCTTGTTCTCCTTGTTGTTGCGCACCTTCTTCTTTGCCTTGGCTACATAACCAAGACCCTCCTTCCCTTTGTGTGGCTTTTGCTCAAAAGCATGAGCAACAACCTTTTCTTTACCTTTGGGAGTAGAGGTCTTGTCACTAGTGGCCTTGGCAAGATCCACCTACAACCTAGCATTTTCCTCAATAACATTTGCATGACTACTAGAGAGAATAGAGGTACTAGGTGAATTAGATTTAGAAAGTTGAATTTGGAGTTGCTCATGAGACTTGACTAGAAGAGAGTGGGTCGTCTCCAAGGCCTTGTGAGCCTTGTCAAGTTTCTCCTCAAGAAGTCTAGCATTAGCAGCCACAAATTCGACTTTCTCCTTTTTAATCACTTTATACTTAGCAAAGACATGATCTCTATCCTTAATGACTTTAGCAATTATTTCATCATTTTTATCATCAAGAGACTCAAGTCTTTCCTCAAGAGTAGTTCTATATTCACTTTCTTCATCAAGAGAAGCATTCAAGGATGCTACGGTAGCTTTCAAGGAAGCAATGGTGAGAGAGTCCTCTCTCTCAATTTTTCCCTTGTCTTCAAGGAGTTCATCGGCCGCACTAAGTTGTCTCATGAGAGACTCAACATGTTCCTTAGCATCACCTTGCAAGTTAGCCACAAAAGTATCGAAAGCATTGAGAGCAACAAGTTCTTTCTTAACCACAAGACTAGATTTATCATTCATTTCATGCATGGTCTTGGGTGTAGAAGATGATACCTCGGTAAGTTGAGCCATAAGGCAACGAGCGTTGTTGGTGGGGAGATTTTCATTGGGGGATTCAAAGAGAGAAGATGATGGAGTTGATACAATAGCCAATGCGGCCACCTCTTTAGTGGGTTCATCTTCTTCTTCGGAATCTTCCGAAGGGTACTCTTCTTGCGCCACCAACACAATTCTTGGTGCCTTCTTGAAGAATGGCTTCCTCTTGCTAGCGGGATTCTTTTGAATCAACTTTGAGTGATCCTTTAGGACAAGCCTTCCACCATGTTGTTCTCGGTTCTCGTAAGGACAATCTTTGATGAAGTGATGCTTGTCATGACAATTGTAGCAAGTCTTTGTCCTTGTGGCAAACTCCTTCTTCCCACTTGGATTGTTCTTTAGGTTAACTTGAGCCTTTGCCTTGGCCGGGTCACGCCAAAAGGCTCTTGTGGCAAGGGCCACGTGACCATGGTAGGCTTGTTCAAGATCATCGGGGAGAATGTTGTTTGGGCATGCTTCAACCTCATCACGTTCATCTAGGCAAACCACCTTGGCCTTCAAAGCAAGTGAGGGACCTTGTTTCATTCCCATGGCCCTAGCACGGTTGTCTTGAGCATTCTTGGTGGCAACCTTGGAGGCTTGGACTTCTTGCATAACTTCATTGGATGTCATTAGAATGTAGTTGTGTCTTCCTTGTATGGCCTTCAATTCAATGGGCTCGAAGGGCATGAGAGCATTCACATACTTCCTCTTGATCCAAGCTTCATCCACATATTTTGCCCCTACATTATAAAAGGCTTTGGCAAGAATCTTGAGTCTTCCATACATCTCCTCATGAGTTTCATTATCAAGCATGTAGAAGCCTTCGGCTTCATTGCTCAAAGCATCAAATCTATTCCTCTTCATGCTTTCATTTCCAAGAAATACCACCTCAAGGCAATCCCAAGCTTCTTTGGCGGTGGAGACATGTTGAATGTGATGCATGCCATTATCTCCAACGGCAAGTTCAATCATGTGTAGAGCGGAGGCATTGAGTTGCTTCTCGGCCACCTCTCTTCTTGACAAGTTGTTTGGATCCACAACCTTGTAACCCTCTTGAATGATCCTCCAAAGCTCGATAGAGGAACTGTTGACATGAGATCTCATTGAGTGTTGCCAACTAGTAAAAGCTAATGCATTAAGCTTAGGTGGAGGACCTAAAGGGTTTATGCGGGTGTAAGGGATAGGTGGGTCGGGAGAGTACACATGAGAAACCGCATGGTACTCCTCGGGTTTCCCACCTTCCGCCTTGGATGTGGATGGAGGGGAATTTTTAAGTTCGGTTTCTTCAGCCCCCTTCTTTCTTTTCTCCTTTTCCTCCTCGGTTTCACCGTCATTGGAGTTAGCGGAGTCCTCTAAAGGGGTGATGGTCTCCGAAGGAGCCTTGTTATTTGTGAGTTTCATGATCAAGTCACGTATCTCATCAAATTTGACATCCATGGACGATTTCAATGATGTTTCCATCGTTTTGAGAACGGCCATGGATGCCGGAGTGGCTTGTTCCTTCGCGGAGTCATCATCACTTGTCATACTTCTCTTAGGCGGTTAAGCCCAACAAGAGAGCTGAGGCTCTGATACCAATTGAAAGGATCGGTATGACACCTAGAGGGGGGGGGGGGTGAATAGGTGCTACTTCAAATTTTAGTTCTTTTTAAATTAGGCTTGACACAAAAGGTAAATTCTCTAGATATGCAACTACGGTGAATTTACCTATATGACAAGCTAGCAACTAAGCAAGGTACATGAAGTAAAGACTATAAACAAGGATAGAAGTAACCGAAGTGAAAGCACGTGGAGACACGGATGTAATCCCGAGTTCCTCCTTTTTAGGGGAGTACGTCTCGTTGGAGAGGTGTGAGCTACCACGAAGGTCAAAACTCAACCGCCACAAAGGCGTCACCTTCTTCTCCGATGAACCGCACCACAAAGGTTTGGTTCACCTTCTACTATCGGAATCCTTCAAGGCAGAATCCAGAGCCTTTACAACAACGATCCGGGGCACAACCCACAACTGGATTGGGGGCTCCCGAACAGCTACAATCTGTCACAAAGACAACAAGTGAGTACAACAAGAGGCTAGGTTTTCCCAATGGAAATCCTAGCAAATGGTCCCTCAAGTGAATGAGGGGGAAATGAAAATCGGCTTGGTGAAGATGTAGATCTGGGCCTTCTCCTTCAATCCTCCAAAGATCAACAAGTTTGGGTGAAGGCATTGGGAGATCTAGTGATTCTTGAGCTTGCTTTAATGGTGGACTTTTATGCTGGGCGAGCTACTTGTCCCAAGGTAGGTGGAGGAGTATTTATAGCTCCTCCAAAAGTGGCCGTTGAAGAAGACAGGCTGGCCGGTCTGGGAGCCGGTTTGGCCGGCCCCGTGTTGTGGCCAACCTTCAGAGGAGCCGGCTTGGGGGCCGGTTTGGCCGGCCTGGCGCCCGGACTGGCCGGCCTGGGTACCGGCCACCCAGCCGAGCCAGCCGGCCTGGGAGCCGGACTGGCTGGCCTGGGAACCGGCCACCCAGGGCACCGCACAACTATCCGATCTCCCGAACTTTCTTTTTTTTTGTATATGGAGAGATACCGGAAGTTTTCTGAAATCACTTAGCAACATATTAAACTTTCACGAGTGTTGTTATCTAACACACAAAACATAGAGGGGATAATAAATGTCCTTTCAATAACTGGAGTCACGATTAACAAAATTACCATGTCTCGCTATCAACGGCTATACCCACCAGAACAAAGTGTCAAGCCGAGGATTTGATCACTTTGGAGCTTTACCTACCATATTCATATAATCGATGTTGTATAACTTACTTCCAGAAAAAACAATCATACTTACTCTACTATCAGATTATACAATTGTTCAAGGGAGGCGTTTTGCCTCCCGACTCACCTCTTCCGGGTTGAAAAAAATATCGAAAAATATTTCAAAAAATTCTGAAAAAATTGCGATGAACATATACAAGTTTTTTACATATGTGCAAAGTTTTGTGTTGAAATCACATTCGTAGTGTTTTGTGCAAAAAAGTAAAATCAGTGATCCAAAAAATATATTTTGAAATCTCATTTTGTAGTTTTTGTAGAGAGCACTACATGTTTTTAACTTGGCACGCATGTCGAAAACTTGTATATGTTACTCACCAATTTTTTTGGAGTTTTTTCTAAAATATTTTACTATTTTTTTATTCAGCCATGAGCAGGTGAGCTAGGGAGCCAATTTGAATTTCTTCAATTGTGCATGTCCAAATGAAAATGTTTGGTTTATTTGTTTCTCCTAAGATAAAACTTCTCATCTCGTTAGAGTAAAATTTTGTTCCTATTATACTTATGATTGTTTTTAACATTTTGTTCTGCTTGCAGATGTTATTTACTCATCGTGAACTTTTTCTATCTATCTGGTTTATAGTTTCATTGCACTAAAAGTCATGATTTGCTGCATATGCGCTAAATTTTTGTTTTACTTGATCTAGAACAGTGTTCCCTTATAATCGTGATATGTTTCACTTGTGGAACATATTTTTTTGTGAGCAAACTTGTGTTCCATTTAGTCGAACGTTGTTTGTTCTATTAGTAATCCTAAGTTGTCGAACATCATTTTTTTATTCGAATAGTCATCATGAATTTTTCCATGATGAGTTTCTTCTATTGCAATCATATTAAGTGTGTGTTCCACCTCCATCTACATCTTATTCTATGAATTTTTTTTATTTTTGTAGTATTTCACTTTTTATTTATTTCATTTTTAGTTAGCTTGTTCTAATAACATTTAATTATGGACGTTTTACTAGTAATCATGAATGTTTTTGCCAAGACAGTCGTGTTTCTTCTCGATAGACATGGCCGTTGAAATTATGATGCGTAGGTATTTTATCATTTGGACATAAAAGCGTTTATCACAAATGTATAATAAGGGTTTATATTTGAGTGCGTCGTTTTGGAGCTCGGTCTCCATGAAGCCCTTTTTGAAAGAAAAATAGCAATGTTAAATTTCAAATATCCAGAAAAATTTCTAAATGTAGATAATGAGGAAGTCTACTAGTGTGAAAAAACCAACACGAATAACATGTATTATAGGATGAGCAGCAAAATGACAAAGTGTGGATCCCGCGCGGTGAACAATGCATATTTTGAAAATTGTCAGATTTTTCATTTTTATGTACGCTAGTTTTCTGCACAGTAGTAGAGCTCGGAACTGTTTACAACTAGGATTTTAATTTGGATTTTGAACTTTGAAACAGAGATTTCGGGCTCCATGGATCCTGAGCTCATTGAATTTTTTGGTTTATGACCGACTTATTTGGCACTTTTTTCGATGTGCAGTAGAGACATAAAAAATGAGTAGACTGAGCTCTTGTATTTATTCCAACCGTATCTACAGTAGAAATCTAAATGGGCCCACCTTTTCAAAATATATCATTTACTTTATTACACAATCGTATCTTATTTTATCAGGACAAACCTTAATAAACATTACTCCGCATGTAGATATATTTCTATCTGGCCCATTTGAACACCCCAAATCGACAGAATTTGAGGGCATCCGGATAGAATAATTTTAGGTCGCTGTTATAACATAAACACTAGTCGTCACGATGGCGTGTGCGTATATGATTATATGCTATACACGGTATTTCTATGACAAGACAGAATATTGCAGATGAAAAGAGAAATCTTGAACATCATCAGCCGTTTCGGCGATCCCACACACATATAATCAACTACCGAGCTACTGTATGGAGTACATGGATGGATCACGGCCACACGTATTGGCCTCTGGAGCCGAAAGAGCTAGCCCACAATTGCCCTATCTGTCTATGTACATACAAGAAAAAAAAAGGGTGTCATGTAGCTTCCCGGCAAAAATTCCTACAGATGAGTTAATCAACCTACATGTCCCACTGCACATATGCCTCCCTGAGATTAAAACTCACAAGAAATGAGGAAATGATGAGATGCGCGGCAAATGGGTAGGGAGATCCCCAAAAGGTTCTTGCCTTGGAGGCAGTGAGCCACTGCCATCATCTCCTCCAACCGGAGGCGCATAAAGTTGGGGCTTTCTCTCATACATCTCATTATCACCGTGAACACCGGCGTTTACCTGGCTTGCGCCTGAATCTCTGTGGATCAATGAGCACAGAGAATTGACCCTCGACATGAGCATCCGCTCATCAGCAGTGGCTGCGATCTGGGAGTCGTTCAGAAGTTGCCGGGTCAGCTCATCAAATGCTAGTTCACCCGTTGAGTCATGGCAACTGTTGACCATCTGAGAGTCGCTCAGCAGGTACCTGGTGATGTCGTCAAAGATTAGTTTACCCGATGTGCCAACACCACCATCAGCTGCAGGTAGATTCCCTGAATACATCTGTCTGTATATGTGGTTCCCAATGTGGTTTGCCATCTCACTCTTGGACATGGATCGCCTCATCCCTGGCAACTTAAAACCGTTCCAACTAAGGATGCTTGTTTGTGGTTGGCTTATACCGGAAGTATCGTCTTGTTTAATCACTTCACCGGTAACTGGAATGGGAAAAAATGATGAGCACAGTCATTCACAGTACATGTTACAATGATCTTAGTGGTTACTGGCCGGCATTGACCAAGTGAGTCAAGAATACATGTGAAGGTTAACACTGGTCGAGATAGAGAATAAATTGAGCAGCACACTATACAATGGTTCGCTAGCATAACTCGACTTAAAATAGAGTTGCAACTTTTTTCTTGAGAAACCATTGCATTTTGCTGTGAAATGAAATAAAAAACTATTTTTATAATCCTGAAATTCACCTGAATTCGAGAAATGTCGAGGCAGGCCATTAGATATTCCAACTTCCTGTCTTCCTTCAGCATCTATCCTACTGGACGCAGAATGGTGCGATAACAGATCTCTAAATCTTTGGGGTCCTAACTGATCATCATCAAGTTCACTGGCCTCAAAGTCTTGGCACTTTACATCATCTGGATCTTCAAATATAGAACACCTTGATTCAAAGTACGGATTCTCCAAAGTGATGTCACTTTTCTGGCTTAGCGACAATAGACGTGGGTCACAGTGAATAAGCTTCTCCACATGCCTATTCATCATTCCCGGCGCACACTGAAGAAAGTGCCTCCTGAAACAAATAAACGTCAGAAGTTAAGGCATCAATGTCATTTAGCATATTATGACAACTACTTGATTGTGATGTAGGTCTGAATCTGTTTTTCACTATGATTCCACTATGCTTTTCCAAAGAGTGGTACATTTAGATGTGAAGTTCATTGGGTATAAGATAAAAAAAAATAACTTTGCATAAGACATGACTTCATGTACCTGTGCATGCTTGCTTGTCCAGCGGTAAAATCGGAGGTTGCCTGCCACAAAGTGTGCTTCCTTGGCTGAGGGTTGGTTTCTCTGAAGAAAAGTGGTTGCCTGGACAACTAGACAAAGAAAGAAAGACGTGATAAGCAACAGAGAGAGTAAGTAACAATGCCCCGCAGAAGGCCAAAGTAGACATGAATTACTGCTCTACTAGATCCTTGACACTCCTATTAATATAAAACGTGTGGTTCGTTGTGGGCATAAGAAATATTAACTCGCCATCAATTGCATTATTGATTTGGTGTAACTGCATGTACTTACTGCAATCTCCAAGGTCCCAGGTTCTGTTTCAGGACAAACCACCTTAAGTGCACAGATATCAGACCACTGTATCTCAATTTTGCTCTTGAGACCACCATCCAGTACTTCCCACACGAGTTTGTGCTTTGCAAAATAGCATTTAACAACCAAATCTCCTTCGTACCTTGATGCCCACTGTTCATACACAAAGTTCAAATCTTCAGCATAAATGAACCAGTTCATGGATAATAAGTTAAAACCATCATTTACTTGGGGACCATGATTGCTACAAAAGAGCAGTGTGGCAGCATGAATGGGCACATAAAAAAGCTACTAACCTCCCAAGATCCTATCCTCAGTACAGAACCAGGGAAATTTGAAGCTTTTAGTTTCTCTGAGGCACTAGCAGTGCCACCGTGCGTTGCGTCTTTGGCCTTACCGGCCTGCAGGAGCTTCATTTGGATCAAATCCACCAGAGAGGGGCTCTTCTTAAGCCGCAAGCCAAGTGGGCTAGGCTCCTCAAGAAAATCATGTTGCGTCGACTGCTGATTGGACACACCAGCACCACCTGTGCTCCATTGCTGCATGACACAAGTGACAACACAAGAAACCTAGGATTAAATAAAGCACAGTAAAGCACGATTTTATCAATGTCACCTCCATTCACAAACACAGCACGCTTATTCGCTTGTATACAGTTCTTATGATAATAATACTACCCATCGATACAGAATCATCTTATTTGAGAATTTATTTTATTTTTATTCCAAATCCGTGCTGAAACGAGGAAACTAGTGGCCGAAAAGGCCGAAGTAGAATCTTGTGGGATACAATAAGGCCAGCTTAACACCAGAGGCCAGGGTTTAACACGTGTGAGGTGGGGACAGTTCGGATTGTCCACGAATCTGGAGGGTACACTTCCAGAATTCTGCCTTGTCCATTTCTAAAACGAAAGAATGGACATGATCTTTAATCTAAAAAAACAGAACGGAAAGGATAAACTAGTAGTAATAATATCTTGGGAACAGGAAAGATTCCAGTGGACTTGACTTCACCGGATCTTTTTCTTTTGCATGCGTATGGCGTATCTATCCTCGACAAGTTGCATGCCTTTTGCACAGAGACCCGCTTTCACGCTGGCATAGCAATTTAATACTCCATTCTTTTTCGGTGGAGTAGAATGTTATCATATCAACACGCACGATGGCAACGTACTAGCTAACAGGTGACGCAAATTTGTCCAATTGCCCAAAAAACGTCAGGAACGGAGAGGAGTGAGTTGTACGCGACCAGATTTGAAGGAAAATCTGTCCAATTGCGCAAAAACCGTAGGCCGAATGAATATATTGCAGATTACAACTTCCTAAATTATTTCTTCAACATGAACGCGATCAGTCCGGATATTACGATGCAAAAAATGGTACTGATCGCGTTAATTCTTCTTCGGAGTAGAGAAAAAGTTGCTCCTATCATCCGAAGAAGAATTAACGGCGAGGACTGAAACCCACCTGCGGAGGGGGCTGCTGCTGCGCGAGGCGGGACCTCTTATGGAACGGCGACGCCTCCGCGGCCGCGGCGTCGTCGGCGTCCACCGCCTCCTCCTTCACCTCCCGCCGCAGCTTCCCCAGGTGTGGCAGGTGAACCATCGTCGCTATCACCGCCGCCGCGTGCTTCGAGTCCACCTAGAGGATGTTGTTGGTCGAGGCGGTTGGTTGTTGTACGGCGGCGGAGTAGGAGGAGGACGAGAGCTGTTTGCACAAGCAAGCAAGCGGCGCCGCGCGGATCGGAACATAAATAAATATCTTCATCCGGGCGGGCGGATGAAGAGGAGGAAGCAGGATTAGATTTCCCTCGGTTGGAGCACGTGCCAACTGGGTCCATCTGGATTTACCGGCCACCGTGGCGCTTGGAGGAGGTGTTTTACCGGATTACCCCCGGCCGGCGTCTGCCCTTGCCCTGGTCGCTTAACAGAATCACAGGGGCAGAACCGTCAAAACGACACAGTCAGGCAGCCGCGAGCACCTGGCTGAGCCTGCGCAAAGGAGCGACACGTGTCCGGCGAAAAGATGGAGCGGCGGGCGGGCGGCGTGACGTGGTTGGTGCGCCTGTGACCTGGACGGCGGGCCACTCCACTGTACCGGTGCTATCCGATCGCATCAGCGTCGGCCTTTTTGTCTGTGTGTGCTTGTGGATAAGATCGTGGGATGGATGGATGCTTGGCCCGCCGCCTCGCACAGCGAAGCACCCGTCAAGCGACGGACAAGATTGTTGTAGGTGAGAGGAAGACTTGACTTTGGATGGACCTAGTAGATGAGTAAAGAGTGTGTGTTTTTTCCTAAATGGTTCTTAAGCTAATTGTGACCCTTCTATAATTTTCAGCTACATATGACATTTTCAGAAACGCCATGGGCATAGCCGTTCTGAAATTTTCAGAGGCACAGAAAAATTTCAGAATACACCATGCACTTTGGTTTATCCCGAGTTTAAGAAACGCAAAAAAAAAACTTTTAGGATGAGCCATTTAATATGGAGGTTCTTAGCAACGGAAAAAAATAGCACGCTATTTCCCGGTTAATAGCACGATATAGCGTATTTGAAGAGGCTACACTATATTTAGCCTAAAGTTGACGCTACGGCGCTATTTGTGTTTTATACGCGCCAAACCACACTAAACGTGGTAATGTTATAGTTATGCTAACAAAAAGCTTAGAAATAACGTTAGGTGATGATGATGGCGGTCAATCTGGTGGTTCTTCTAGTTATTCTGAAGACGAATTTAATTATTCCGATTAAAGTTTAAAACTGTTTATATGTTAGTTTATTACTTTTTCATGGTTTAAGACTCATATTTGTATTTGTGCCATGGATTTGGCCTTGGCATTTGAATATGCCTACCTGGTTATGCATGTATTGCTTCTGGACAAATTTTTAGTGCTGAAATCGTTAATATTTAGACTATTTCTTACATTTTTTTCATCACGCTATTTACATGTAACTTCGCCATATCACGCTATATCTTGTATAGCATCTGGAGGAGGGCCACGCTATTTTTGATAGCACGCTATTTTTTTTCCTTGGTTCTTAGTCACAGAGGCTCTGCGTTGGCGTACTCTCTCAGGATTTCTATAACTAAGAAACTCCGTATCAAATGACTTATCTTAAATGATTTATAATTTTTTGCATTTTTTGGACTAGGGTAAGCCAAAGTGTATGGTTTTTATGAGATTTTCAGAACGCCTAAGTTTATGACGTTTTAGGGGTAGGTCATATGTGGCTGAAAGTTCAACGAAAAGTCACAATTAGCTAAAGGTTAGTTTAAGGTCCATTTAGTGAGTAGATACTCCTGCTCAAGGGCTCTCAGCTTTCACAACTAATTATCCAATTTTGAAACCAAACGGGTGCTTTTGTTGTTTGTATTTAATTTTAAAACCAAACGGGTGCTTTTTTGTTATTCAAATTATTCGCTCAAATATTAATATCGTGCAATTTCATCATTTACAATTCCAAAGCGATTTCAAATTAAATGGTTTTCTTCTTTCTGGCACCACACTGGAGTAGGAATGTCGAAGTAGCGTGCAGTTTGAGGATGGGGTTCAGGGTGTTTATTAGACCAAAGATATACCATGGGGATACAGTGGGTAAAATGGACGGCGTGCGTCAGACATTTAAACGTCTATTGGTCGCAAAAGAAGGAAACGACTTGTTCCCCTCCCTCGTTGCTCCCGTGAGCGACGGGGAGGGAACCCTAGCCGCCGCCGGGCACCGCCCCTCCCCTTCCCTCCTCCTCCCTCGCTGCCGCAACCAGGACATGGCCGGGCAAAGCCCTGCTGGCGGCGGGGAATCTCGCCTCCTCGCGCAGTGGCACCGACACGGGGCGGCGCATCTGGGCCGAGATGTCGCGGTGGCGGGGGCCGTGGTGGCGGAGCTCCTCCTTGGAGCTCGGCGGCGGGGCGCGGCCGTGGTAGCTGGAGGCAGTGCGGGCTCCGCCCAGATCTGCTCAGACGACGGTGGGCGTGAAAGGACAAGGATGTCGCCTAGAGGGGGGGTGAATAGGCGATTAAATTTTTTTCCGGTTTAGGCTTGATAATTGTGGAATAAAACTAGGTGTTTAAATTAACAAGCCAACAACCTAAATAAACTAGGTTCACCTATGTGCACCGACAACTTATGCTAAGCAAGACAAGCAACAAGGTGATAGCAATAGAAAACTTCAAGCACGAAGGCTATCACAATGTAAAGTGCATAAGTAAAGAGCTCGGGTATAGAAATAACCGAGGCACGCGGAGACGAAGATGTATTCCCGAGTTCCTCCTTTTTAGGGAAGTACGTCTCGTTGGAGAGGTGTGAACCAACACAATGGTTCAACAACCACAAAGATTTCACCTTCCTCTCCGATGAACCGCACCACAAAGGTTTGGTTCACCTTCCACTATCGGAATCCTTCGAGGCGGAATCCGGAGCCTTTACAACAACGATCCGGGGCACAACCCACGACGTGTTTGGGGGCTCCCGAACAGCTACAAGTGACCACCAAGGGTCTCAACCACCACACGGGCGTCTAGGGTCCAAAGACCCAAGAGTCACAAGTTCACAAGCTTTCAACTTCAACGAATCCTCGTGGAGAGCACAAATCGATGCAACGAAGCAAAGGCAAGAGCACAAGTGCTCAAATCCTTCACTCTCAAATCCCACCACAAGCAACTAATGCTTATGGGGGGAGAAGAGAGGAAGAACAAAGAAGAACACAACAAATGGAACTTCAAGAACTAGATCGAAAGGGTTCCCCTCACTTAGAGGAGAGATGGAGTGGTGGAAATGTAGATCTAGGTCTTCTCCTTCAATCCTCCAAAGATCAACGAGTTTGGGTGGAGGGATTGGGAGATCTTGTAGTTTTGAGCTTGCAACAATGGAGGAGAGAGAAAACAAAATCGTGCTGGGCAGAGCTGGCTGGCTGGAGGTAGGTGGAAGGGTATTTATACCCCTCCAGAAAAATAGCCGTTGCAGACAGGGGAGTCGGATATTTCGACAAAAGTCAGCATCGGATAATCCGACTGAGTCGGATAATCCGAGTTGACTTGAATCGGATATTCCGAAAAACTTCAGTGCGCCACAAAACTGGTTGCATCAAGTCCTTAGCCGATTTCGAGCAACCTTGAGAATGCATCAGATAATCCGACATAAGTCGGGACCGGATAGTCCGACTGCACCGGATAATCCGAGTCGACCTATATCGGATATTCTGAAAAACTCCAGTGCGCCACAAAACTGGTTGCTTTAAAGTCCTTAGCCGAAATCAAGCAACCTTGAGAATCGGATATTCCGAGATTCCCCTGCTTGAGCAAAACAGACAGAAACAGCAAAACTGCAAACTCAATATCTCTTTCATCCGGACTCCGTTTTCAATGATCTTGGGCTTGTTTCGAAGATAATCACAAGCACTACAAGATCATGCATATACACATCATAGTCCATCATGTGAGGAGGAGAACACAAGAGGAGAGTTTGACCTCTCTTCAAAAGATGAACCGGTAGAAACTCCAACACCAAAAACACAACAAGATAATCATAAGAAATCCGTTTCTGATAAACTAGAGCTTGGTATAGAGATAAACACAAGCTCTAAATTCTTACATGGATAAAAACCAAATAAGAACCAAGAAAGGATGATATGCCAAGTATGCAAAGGTTTGAGCTCTCCACAAAGATGCGATCAAGTTACTCACTTGAGAGCCCCTCTTGATAGTACGCCGTCTATCCTATAACCCGGTCTCCCACTACACCATGACACCGGTAAAATAGAAACCCTATCAAGATCATACCTTTGCCTTGCGCATTCCACTTGAGTTAGATGATGACGATCTTGACCTCTTCAAGTGGACCACCTTTCTTGATTGCGCTTTGCTTGGTGAAGACTTGCATAACGCTCCCCATGCACCAAGATGGGAGTGCCTCTCTTAGGAACATCTTCACTTGACCATTATCTCCAAATGGGTTGCAAGCTTCAAGCATATGATATCTTCTAGATGCCCATCTTGAACTTGCACATCACAACCTTGATGACGATCACCACTTGATGTCATCCTCCATGAGCTATAAGAAATCTTCCTTTTGATGCAAGCCCATGGAGAGTTACCTAACCCCAACAAAGGAATGCCACACACACAAAATGGGTTAGTTCACAAAGCTATATGGACAATTTCTTACCATACCATTGGATCACATGATCCCACATGGTATATCATTTAGCTTTGTGTGTTGATCAACTTGAAACCACTCTTTGCACTTAGTCTTGATCAACCTTGTATCTTTTCATCTTCTTGATCATATCAAATATGTCCATCATAATCAATGATCTTGATGGCATACAACCTTGAATCCAACACATGGAGTTCAAGCGATGCCAATGGACAAACCTACAAGAATAACTTAATACAAACATTAATCCATAAGGATTGTCATTAATTACCAAAACCACGCATGGGGCAACACATGCACTTTCAGGGCAGCGCGGGCCGAGGACGACGAGGGCCCTCTGGGGGTGATGGTGCTGCGGGAGTGTGTGGTGGCGCAGCAGGCTTCGGCCTATGCGGTGAGGACGAGATGCGGCGGTGGCGCGGCGCGTTGCAGAGGCGTGGGTGCTCGCTGGGCATGCGGCTTCGTGTCATCCCCTCCGGCCCAACCGGCCATCTCCCTCCTCCCACCTCTCCTGGCCGCCGTCGGTGGAGGATGCCGCGCAGGCTCGCTGTCGCGCCCCGGTGGATCCCGACGGTGGAGGTTGTGGGCCAGCGTGCGGTGGCCATAGCCGGCGGTGGTGCGGCGCGGATGGCAGCTCGGCGCAACCTGCTCGACGCGCTCCCCGCGGTGGTTGACCCGCTGACGGTGCCTCCCTCCTACAACAACATCATTAGAGGCTTCGCCCCCTGCGCCATTGGTCTTCACAAGTGAGCTGCTTCCCGTCTCTGGGCTGCCCCTGTTTCGGCGGTCTTCGGGGTCCTTGCTCTGGGTCGGGGAGAAATTCCCGCGCGGCGGCTGCCGTGCTGTCAACGGCGACGCCCGAGGGTGCCGTTACCTTCTTGGAGGCGTTGGCATGACCCTTGCTGGACTTCCCCCTCGAGCACCGGGGGAAACCCTAGGTCCGGTTTGTCGGATCGGGCAGCGGCGGTGTCTTAGCGCTATTCCCCTCTTGCGGGCGCTGCTTGGGCTGCATGTGGTGGCTCCGATGTGACGGTTGGAGTGCGGCGAAGCGTGGCTCCGGAGCCGATAGGGCACGTACCTCTGGGACGCAATGGACGTCAGCGCCAGCTTATGCCTGATGATCAACACACCAGTTCTAGCCGGGCCCTGCCCTTCACCTGCCGACTCTCTCTGCCACATAGGTGTATGGTTCTCTGGCCTAGCTAGTTTTGGAGTAATGTCCTCCCGGGAGCAGTTGGCAATGGCTACGACATGGATGGAGGCAAGGTTGGGCGATGTCTCATGTTGTTGTTGTAGTTTGTAGGTTGAGGTACCTCCTCACTTAGTCGTTGTGAGGACCTGCTGTTTGGCTGTGTTACCGCATCGTTGATGCCAAAATCGCTGTAATCTGGACTCTGTCCTTTTCTTCTAATGCAAGTGACACGCAAAGATTTTGCGTGTTCGCAAAAAAAGAGAGTAAAATGGACGGCTACTCTTTCAACCGAACAAAGAGTCAAGCAGCAGCAAACAGTATCTTATTTTCTCCACCACCTAATTTCAGGCTCATCAGTCATTCAACATCGTTGCGAGCTCATGACAGTAACAAATGATACAACATCCAGTTTGTCACAAAGAAAAGAAACTGAATCTATTGGCATTTGGCATATATCTTTGGTTCAGAATAAAAGCTCATGGATTCTTCGTACTAAGATGAGACAGAACGTCAGCAGCATTTCTCAGAACAATGACTCGAACCATTCAAATATGCCTCAGGAACTTTTACCCTAAACACGGAGTAATGGTGATTCAAACTTTTCTCCCCATGCAAACTGTAGACGCTGCCCAGCGCTCCAGCAATTGGATTAGGGAAAGCGTAGAAAACACGCTTGCACCTTTGGTGTACGAGTGCCATAGCGCACCTTAAACGAAACAAACATGTCAGCAAACTGAACCGTATGCAACAATCGAAAAGTGATGTCATAGTCTGATAATAGTGAACCTACATCGCGCACGGTTCCCAAACAAGGTAGATGTCGAATCCTGTGCATAGATATGGTCTGTTTCTTTCAGACAAGTCATTGCAGCATGCTGGATCCGCAGATTGTTCTTTATCCTGAAAACCAAACTCGAAGTTGTTAGGGAAACAGGAATAAATGGGCATCGATTTTTCAGTCTTCTGCTACAACAATACTAGATTTATTAGAGGCGAGAGTAAAAAGGCTCACTTTTGTAATCATCTTTAGCCGCTTTGCCGGTTCATCATCAAAACGTTTCTCTGCATCACAATTTAATTTTGATTCGATTACTGAAGTAGGGAAGAACATTCTATCCCTCTCGGCAGCAATTTCAATGGCAACTACTGCAGCATGTCTCAGAGGATGCCACAGAAAACCACCTACACGGGGCAATGTGTTCTGCTCAGTAGACTTTTGTTTGATCCATCCGAAAGGGTTTATACATGAGACCTCCATGTCCAAGCCATTCCTAAAAAGTGGGCTTGGAAGCAACAAAGAGCCGGCTTTATCCTCAGTTGCTTCGGGCAACGAGCAGGCATTATCTGCTTCCACTCTGGCACATTTGTTCCCTTTTAGAGAAGTATCATGCTGTTGTGTTTGGTCTTTAGCCTTCGAAATTATTTGCATGCTTGATGGATCAACAATAATGGCAGCGTTGCCCACCTGGTAAAAGCTCACCCATGCAAAAGTTAACCATAAATGTTGATCTAGACCAGACAATCAGCAAGTTAAAATCACATCATGTAAAAAAGATAAAAAAAGCGCGACATGATGCCCTTGCAGACAGGATTTAACTTATTCTCACAAAAAGGATGGCTTTCACCACATGTCTATCTATCCGCAAACGAATCTATCTCGCAGTTTATTAAGCTAGTTGGTTCGCAAACAAAAAAAATAACAAACTGCAACAAGGGTTATTGGTAGCTGTAGTTTTCATAATAGTAAATATGAAATAATGTGAAAAACATGGGGACAAACTGCAAGAATTGGTGAGATGTTCCAACGTAGCATAACTTGTGTTCGTACAGCTAAACAAGCTGGTTTTTAACAGAGGGCCAGGTGTCTTCACTTACAAGTTGGAACATTATTTCCGTGACTGAAATTTTTACTGGCAGATTGTTGCATGACATTAACTTGATATAGCAATATTTTATTCAGAGGCTTAGAAGAATAGATAACTTTAAATTCTCAAAAAAGGATTGGAATTCTTTTTTACTTCTCCAAATATCCAAATGCCCCTCAATGTAAAAGTGATAAAATCTGATCACGACTAAGATTATATAAGATGACAGAAGCAAACAGGAAGCATCACTCCAACCCAAGTATATAGTCTTTCCGTGGATGTCAAAGTTGACAAACTATTTCCATTGTTAAACTTTGCATTGCAGAAATAAGATAGTGAAGAAAAGCTACACAAAACAACATTTTGACTCCACATGCGGATTCAGGATCCCTCTAGCTTAGGCACTTGCCCAGGCTTGCCAGATGCGCGTTGCCTTATATCAGTGTATCTTTAAGGCGATTTAAACAGAAGTTAGCATCTTAAGCTTTTAGATTTTGCAGTTTGCCTAGGCTTCCAAATGTTCCTGGGTCTGCCACTGTGACTCTCCTTGAATAGTTAGTAGAGTAACAGTAGTGACTAGCATCCAAAGGAATCATGCAAGTGCAGAGTATCACAGAATAATCTAATATAAACAGGGTATATCACCTGTGATAACTGCATAGCAGTCCTCATGCAATCAAATATTGATGGTAATTCCTCCTCTTTAAATCCAGATACACAATCAATGCTGCAACATTAACAGTGAAATTGGAAAGCTTTTAATGACACAGCATAAACTATATTCATAAGTTATGATCAGAATTACATCCAATGGCAATAAACAGTATCTGAAATCCTAATTTCTATTGGATGTACATGTCATTTTAATCTCAGTCTGCCCAAAATCCGCAAAAGGAAAGAGATCGTTTGACTATAAGGCAGTTTCACAATAACAAGACGGACAAGATGAAAATTGTCAACTATGTTTTAGACTACAATTCTAAGTCATGCATTTACCATTGACATACAAGATCTAGATATTCTAACACAAAATGCAGCCAACCTTGTTTAAGTAATGTTCCACTGTGAAGAAACAGATTTAAAAGTATCTCTAATTCCAACAATTACTTTTGTGAGCTAAAATCAAGTATGCTCGTAAATGTGAAGAAAAAAGAAATATCTAAGCAAAGAGTATTTCTAAAACTGCAACTCATTCCTCATGAAATAATACTTTTGAATCACACTAATATGTAAGAATCTACAAATTTTATTTTGATTTTCCCTTGAATAAAATGACACAATCAGAATTACATAAACTATATCCATAAGCTATAATCTGAATATAGTTTATATACTTCTGGTTGTGTCATTCTTTCCAGTTACAATCTACTTTTTCTCTCTAATTCACGTTTTGGTTTCCTTATGTTTCTATTGAGTTTCATATCTAGCCTACCCTAGCTTGCTTGGGACAAAAGGATTAGTTATCGTTGTCGTACGTTCATAAGTTACAATCAGAATTCATAAGTCGAATAGTTTCACTCTCTAACTTGAACGTCCATAGCCTCTTATTTATTAATACATAGAAAAATTTGAGATTGAAAAAATATTCATAAAAGCAGAACAAACAACTTTAAATTCTTGAGAACAACACATGATCTGTTGTGACTAGACGGAACATACTCGTGAGGGGGGTGATAAGATGTTGGCCAAAGCTTGCATTGTTCCTCCCACTCTTCTTTTGACGTAGCAGAACAACTGGCCACCTGTTAAAGACCTTCACCAACATTCAACATTTGGCAGGCTTCTACTGTAAATAGCTAGCTAAGCTTAAGTTCCTCTTAGGATTTCCAAGTGATTCTTTATGCATCAAGAATGAGGCATCTCCAAATGTATCTTTTTATGAATCAAGACTTCAAGAGTGATAACTATTATAAGTGCATTCTTGTAGAGGGAAAATGTTGCTTCTTTCAGACTGTTTACATGTGATTCACCGACACGAAGAAAACATGGACTCACTACACAAATTACAAACATCTTTGGTGGCAGTTGTCATAGAGATGAAACTCGACATCACAATTTTCAACCATGCTGACTGCGTGCCGAAAGTCACAATGAGAGTTGAAAACAAGCCATTGAAGCTTAATGTTACCATTTTGATGTGCTTAAAATTATCACAATAAGGGAAATATTATATGATAATGTTAAGTTATACCCTTTAACTATAACTATCATGCCCTGAAGCGCTGTTTTTAACATTGCTGTTAACTTCTCCAAGAACAACAGGAGTACTTACTTTTGCAATGAAAGGACTTAAATGGTAGCTGTCCACTATCTTTTGTACTTCTTCAGGAAAACCTTCGCTACAATTTTCAGGCCCAGCGTAAAGGCATAATATGATTGATAACTCAGAATTTTCTGTCAAAGAAAACCATGACAAAAAATTAGAGCGGGGGATAATAGACTATTCAGAAAGCCATGACAGAAAACTAGAGCGGGGGACAATAGACTATTCCAATATGTTAATTACTGGTCACATGGTAGACTCAGTTTAAAATACAGCAAGATGCTAAGTTTATTTCCACAATTTATGGATTGTCCTCTAGCATTACAGATTATTAGGAGCTCTGACAGAATTAGTGGTTCAGTAGCAGAAATCTAAAGTATGTCTTCTCTTAATTATATGAAACTATTGCGTGGTGCACTGTACTCCGAAGGCAAGCGGAAAATTATTGAGAAACAGATAATAGTGCATATACCGCCAGACCCAACACGCCGACGCACCCGCTTGACATGCCGTAGATTCTCTAGTGGGCATAGCTGATTCAATTGCCTGAAACAGCAGTCACACAAATAAATCACCGTGTCCAGTCTTTTGAAAATAATAACATGTAAAGTTTGTCAAAACAAAATGACAAAAAAAAGGAACGGCATAATAATATCGTACAAAATCTCAAAACAGAAGACCTAAATTTCAATTAGACAACAGAAATTGAGCATGTAATTACGAAAATAAATACCCTTTTTTTATAAAAAGACATTAACAGCCTTTAGTGTTGCTTTAAGTTAGTGCTTTTTTTTTTCTCGGACAGCATAGAAGCACTTCTCACACAACTAAAATGTAGTCCCAGTGCCCAGGAAATTCAATAACCACCTTCATGAATTATTTTGCCACTTAACCAATACAATTATTTTATTAAACTGAACACTAGAAGATTATTCAAGTGTATTACCAAATATGAACTGAAGTTGATGAACTCTGGATGTATGTTGTGATGGCTAAACACAAGAACTACTTCCTATTCAACAGAGCTGAGATCTGAATACGAACATTTGTTGAGTTCTTGGTACCAAACAGAAGAACTATTTCCTAATTAACAGTGTTGAGATCTCCATACAAACATCGGTTCAGTCCTTGGTACACCAGACTCAAGGGAAAGCAATCCTCAAACGTCCCTATGCTCTTTCCACCTATTTGTTCGAGAAAATAACAAGGAATGTTTTGTGCTACTGTCAACCTCAAAACCATGTTAACTGCATTTCAAGATTCCTAACAGTAACAAACTATTTGAATAAAAGAACACGGAGAAGAAGCTATTTACCTGATGAGAGCATTTGCTGACTTGGGTACAATGTTCGCTGCCACCACATCAACTAGCAAGCAAAAAAAACAACATAACTGTGTTCTGAGTTATGAAACTAGAACAGTAGCAAAATCAACAAGATCACTAAGAGAAGATACCTGTAGAATGTTGGGGAGGAGATGGATTGCCAGGCACCTCAATAAGCTCCCACACCATGGCGATTCAATTTCAATGGAAGCTGTAGTCGAGAAAAATCAACTCACAGACATGTTTTTCAGGCAATAATTTGATTAAGCTTAATTTGCAGGTTGCAGCAAACAGAAGAAAGCTGCAGAGCAATCTCTTCTTTCCGACAAAAAGAACAGCTGACAGAAATATATGGCACCATAACTGTGTATACCACTATCTCGTTCAGAACATAGATACACGTTTTAAGTAAAAAATCGTGCACCAAAGTAAATGTAGCATGGCCTTTAATTTTCAGTGGTAATACAACATATCCTAGCTACGGCTAGGGAGATACAGATCTGAGATCATGCTGGTATTTTAAATTGGCAGCACTCGAATAAGTACATCGGCATGCAGACACTTGAAATTTACCTAAAATCTCATGCGCATAATCAAAGAAGTGCACTAGCATGGTAATACTCACCAGGAGAACTGGAGAAGAGGGGGATGACCGAGAAGCCGGCAGGGAGCGAACCGCTGCTGGAGAAAGGGGCGGCGTGCTCTATTCCGCCGATATTTGGCGCTCCCAAGCTTGCAGTGCCTCCCACGCGTCCCGCCGTTCCGGTGGCCGGCGGCTTGGCACAGCTGCAGCGGCGGGGACGACTTGGAGACCGGCGAGGAGAGGAGTGGCGGAGGGTGGAGAAGTCGACAGGAGGACCACGCTCTACTCCGACGATCTCTGGGCGCTCAACCGCTGCGAGCGCCTCCCGCGCGTCCCGCCGGCCGGTGGGGAATTGCTCTGCCGCGGCCGGCGGCGGCGTGTTCCTGTCGAGAGGTGCTGATGCGCAGCGCAGCTGCGGTTCGAAACTCGAAAGGGTATTTGCTCGGCCCGGTCTTCCGAGAAAATTCGCACGGTGTATAGCCCATCCATTTTTTGCTTGGTTTTAATGGCATGCTCTTTCTCCGGCCCATGTGGCCCACTCTAAGTTTTGGTCGACGCTCCGCCACTGAATTTCATGACGAGACATTGCCGAACAAAAACGATGGAGAAAACGATTTCTCCAGTTCCATGAACTGCTCCCTGCCCGCGTGTCTACGATGCTCAACCTGCAGGTCCCTTTCAGGATTTACTCCACCAGGAAAACTTATTCTCTCAAAGTAGTCAAACACGCTGTAGTAGGGGAGAAGGTGCCGAAGAAGAAGAATGGACGTAGTGGTACGCGAGCCACATTCTATGCCGGACGTGTTTTGTACGTTGAATTGCCACAGAGCAGAAGAAGTGGCAATGGACAAAGAGCAAGTCATCGTCAACGTAGGAAAAATCACTACAAAACCAGTGGCATGCATGAGAAGGAACTATTAGTAGAAGTACTAATTTTCCATGGTTGAGTGCTCATTGACCCGTTTTCCTTATGAGGTTATATGGTTATAGAGGAAAGAGCCGGATTGAAATATTGATTTTTTTTCCCTACTGGGTGTCTTTCCAGAAATCTCAATCGGTTTTGTCTTACACATTGATTTGTTTGTATGCACATTGTCTAAGGTTGCTCTTACTCGGTACGCGCAAAAAAAAAAAAAACGCAGGTTCCTATTGACGCGTTGCATTCCTGAATTCCTTCTAGATGAGATCTTTGAAATACCAGTGGACCCCATCGAAATTAGATCTCATAGGCATACTTTTATTTTGCAGCTCAGCATGTATCTTGCATGAGTAATTATTTTCTGAAAATGTGTTAGAATGTTCAAAGTGAACATCTTTTGTGTAAAGGATTTTTTTTATGAAAATATATGAAGAAATTTAAAGAGTGTTATGATAATTTGTGATAAGATTTACTAGTGTAAATGTAATAATGCACATGTTGTGATAGAAAATTTGTTAGCCGGACATAGGAAAACTTGCAATTGGATAAATAAATTAAGAAATATTGAGAAACGAAAATTGAAGGACTTGCTAAACACGACGGTTCAAATAGGCCTCGGATAAAAAAAATCAATCTTTTTGCGATAGAAAAGAATCGTGAACGAAATGGTATAAAATTTGGTTTTATGATGCAAAGTCCGTTTCTAAAAACAAATCGCATAAAATTGTTTCTGAATTCAAATAATGTGAATCTGATCAAGTTTATAGAACAATGTATCCAGAACTATAATACTATATAGATACAATGCAAACATATATATCATGGTGTATCTAATGATATTATTTGGTATTGAATATGTTGATAGTTTTCTATAAAAAAATTGGTCAAACATTTAGTACATAATTTGACTTCTGACAAAAAAATGTATGCTTTCTTTTCAGGAATGGAGGCCTGGAGGGAGTATGTGCAAGTATTGTGTGTGCGAGAAAGGTTTCACCTTTTCAACTCGAAATCAAAAGTCCACTTTGATCATTGCATATATATCTAATTAATGTACAGAACTGCTAGTAATGCGCAGCTACCTGAAATCTTCTTAACCATTTCTCTGAAGACTTCTCGCATACCGTGGACTGATTTTTCCAAGTCATCCATTGGCTATAGACCGACGTGCCCCCGTCAGCACGCGCAAGCCATCACCCCAGCTACAAACCTCGATCGGCAGCATTAGCCAATATTAATCCTCCATCGATCGATCCTTTCTTCTTTCCATTCCTTCAAGCTTGAACTAGCTAGCCATGGCTGCCAAAACCACATCATGCTCTTCTTCCCTAAAGGAAGCGCTGCTACTCCACACGCGAAACCCCAAGCTCTTCACACCCCTGCTCCTCCTCCTCTTGGCCGTCACCGCCTACCTTGTCCCCTTAGCACATGTCGTGTCCATCCAGCCTCTCGCCGACGATATGCCAAGGGCCAGCCATCTCGTCGAAATCAAGAAAACCGGCCCGTTCAGTGCCGAGTATGCCAGGCTCCTGAATGAGATCAAGCACGACATTATGAAGCTCGGCCTCGTCAACATCGCCCTCCTCACGCCGGCACTCGGTTTCGTCAAGCAGATCATCGCATTCCTCGCGGCCTCCACGACCTACTTCGGCGAGCTTATGATCCACAAGGTGATCAAGGGGTACAGTCTGACGGGCAGTTCGATCACCGTCGCGGTCGTAGCGCTCCTGAAGGTTGCGCTGCTATCTGCCGTCATGCGCCCCCACTTAGGGGTGCTCTACGTCCAGGGTCTCGTCTTCCTCCTGGCGTTCCTAGTGTTTTTGATCTGTTGGAATAATTAGAGCATTGGGTTCGTTTTAATTCGTAAATAAAGATATGACTGTTATGACTAAACAATAACTAAGCATATACTCAGAAGTAGTAGTGTACCTGGTATGATGGTAACACTGCCGGCTGATCGATCAGCCTGTTCGTTGCTCGCACTGTCCCACACACGCGCCTGTTGCCGTCTCTCTCTCGTCCAGCGGTTGTTGGATAACCAGGATGTATTCCAGTGTGGATTAACATCTTCGGGTATCTTTACGATCAAGGTCATGTATGATCTGCTACAAAAAAAAAGGTCAGGTATGATGATTAGGTTTACACGGGTTTCCTTCATCGTAAAGTTACTCGAACTAAGTATAATTTGGTAAAAAAGAAATTGGAAAAATTCAAAAAAAGAAAAAGAAATTGGCACGGAAGAAATATATAAATGCTGTTTTGTGACAGAGATGAAACAATACAACGTATTTTTATTGAATGCCCGTTTGCAAAAATAATATGGTCGTATAGTACATAGGGCATTTAATATCTCCCCTCAATAAAATATAACAAAAAAAATCTGGAGGTTAAAGGTAAAGGGGATTGATAATAAATTTAAAGTCAAACTCAGAGTGGTAGTTTGGATGAATACTATTATATTGGTATAGATATTATATACACATATAATTAGTATGGGCTTATTTTCTGTAATATCTCAATTGTTTTCTGTCAATATCCGGAATGAAGAACATAAATCCAGTAGCCCAAACAAGAACATCCATACCCACACCGATGAACTATTCATCATGTCGCATTTCAAAGAAAAGAAAATATAGGTCATAACTCTGATTGGCGCATATATTCAACATGCTAATCAAGTCCCGTGTTATAAACTTACTGACTTAGAGTACACCCCTTCTTTGATGGCCCTTCATATTTTATACATAGTAACAATAATATATGGTTAAGGATGGCAATGGGTAGGGTATGGTGCGGGTAGAGCAATACCATACCCATATCCGTGTAGTCAATGGGTACAAAAGTCTACCCATACCCGTACCCACGGGTATAAAACTTCACCCGTACCCATACCCGACGGGTATCCATACCCATTGGGTACCCAACGGGTAGATTAAATAGTACACAAGTTATTCATAATTTTACATTCATCGATAATACATTTATAAAAGAAAAACATTTATCCCAACTCAATACCATATATTTGAATATGTGACAATTATTTCAAGTCAAATTGACAATTGATGACAATTTTAACATGGATTAACATTCTCACAAGAATAAATATTGCACCTTCACGGGTAAGTTATATAAACGGGTAGGGTATGGGTATACCCATGGGTACGAGGTTTTACCCATACCCTACCCACGACTTAACGGGTAGGGTACGGGTACTACCCATGGGTATAAAATTTTGCCCATACCCTACCCACACGGGTACGATACCCGCGGGTACCCGTACCCATGGGTAAAATTGTCATCCTTATCCTTATATATGGTGGACTGAAATTTCCAAGTCTTCCATTTGGCAACAACGACGTGCCGCGTACCCGTACCCATGGATAAAATTGTCATCCTTATCCTTATATATGGTGGACTGAATTTTCCAAGTCTTCCATTTGGCAACAACGACGTGCCCTTAGTTTTCCAATTTCTCCTTTGACCGGTGAGCACGCATCAGCACCCCAACTACAAATGTCCATTGCATCTCTTGTCCAATTAAATCCTCCATCCCTTATTCTAACTTCTTCAAGCTTCAACTAGTCATGGCTGCCAAAACCACATCATGCTGTTCTTTCTTGAAGGAAGCCCTGATCCTCCCCACGCGAAACTCAAAGCTGTTCACGCCGGTGCTCCTCGCCTTGGCCCTCACCTCCTTCCTTGCCCCCGCAGTCCAAGTCCTGTTCGTGCAGCCTCTCGCCGCCGACATGTTCAACCATCTCATCGAGCTCAACAACTCTGACCCCTCGAGCCCCGAGTACGCCAAGATCCTCGAGGAGATGAAGCAAGATGCTGTGAAGCTCGTACTCATCAGCATCGCCGAACTGATCGTCACGCTGGCGCTCGCCTTCGTCAACCAGATCATCGCCTTTTTCGCTGCCTCCACCACTTACTCCGGCGACCGCTACTCGCTCACCGAGCTCATCCGCGAGATCAGCAAGGGGAACGCTGTCAAGGGCCCTATCATCACCATCGCCGTGGTCACCGCGCTTAATTTCGCGTGGATGGCCGTACTGGCCGCCATGCTTTCACCCTTGATGCGCGGCAGTCCGGTTCTCTCCGTGCAGGGTCTCCTGTTCGTCCTCGCGTTCCTCGCCTTCATGTACTTTACCGTCCTCGCGCTGGTGAGCGTTGCAGCGTCGGTGGTCGACGAGGAGTACCGCGGCGTGAGCGCGCTCCGGCAGGCGTGGATGGTCATGACGCGGGTGAAGAGGAAGGAGGGTCTCGTCCTGGTGCTCGTCACACACCTCCTGCCGACCGTCGTGACTCCGTTGTACGTGATTGCTCTCTTTTATGCGAAGAGCACGGCGGCGGCTTTGTGCATGCTGGCTGTGTATGCTTTTCTGGTTGGTGCGCAGCAGCTATTCTACATGGCGGCAGCCACGGTGTACTACTACGAAGCCATGGAGAGCAAGGACGTGTCGCCTTGTGATTATGCCAAGATTCCATGCGGGGAAGCAAATGTCTGATTGGTGATCCAAGTGAGCGCTACAAGAAGTTCTCATTTTGTTGAATCCGATAGTGAGATTATATGAGACTTGCTATGCTATATATACTTGTGGTCTTGTGTTAGATTTCGATGAAGCGATATTGTTCGGTATGTTCTCCTGTTTAACCATAGTCTAATCAGTGTGTATACCTATGAGTTTCGAGATTGAAGTAGTATATGCTTGATGAAATTGGTTCATTTCTTTCTTTTTGAGAGAAGAATATTTTCAACTAACCAAGATGAACATCGTTGTCACTGCGGATACAAAGATAGGGTTGTGCTTGGCCATAGATTCCTTGGTCAACACCGGTCCGGAAATTCCACCAGTACGTTGGGCCCCCGGCACTATCAGAGCCGTTCATTCTTCCAAGATTCAACGCAGTCAAAGGTCGAGCAGTTTTTGCATTTTCAACCTCCATAAAGTATTAAATCAACCCGCACTCCAGAGGCTATTTAAGGGCAGCCGGACCCCAAACCCTAGCAAATCCAGTCCATCACAGCCAGAAGATGAGTGACCTTGGATTTTCTGTACCCGATTTGGTTTTCAGTATGTGAAGTACCCAAAAATATTCACGTTTTCTGTCCTGTTATGTTGTTATATTCAATCGTGTAGGAACTCTGAAGAATGGTTACCGGACGTGATCTGTACTATGATTTCTCTGAAAAAAGACTGCTTTGGCTTCGGTGATATTTTTTTACAAGCTGTCATTTTTATTTGTTGATAGAATACGTGCATACAGAAGCTATACATAAGCTACATATAGTTTCTTTCTCGTAGGAAAAAGGTACTGTGATTTCAGGAAATTAAAACTCCCTCTGATCCACTAAATGTGTCGTGCAAAATCAATGTACTAGGTACAATTGTCAATTTGAAACCTTAATTAAACTATAGGAAACCGTAAAATCCTTGTGAATCTGCGATGGAATATATTAGTAAAACCCATACGAAATTTTGATAAAAATAAAAATATCCTGAATATCAAAAACAAAAATGCGGTCCAAGGTGGTCTGAGTTTTTTGTCTGAAGAAAAAGTTGGTTTAGAACTACTAAGCTATGTCTATACTTGTCATCTAATTTTACAAGTGAATTATCTAAAAAACCTCGCTATAACTAAATGATTTTTTGGCCAATCATCTAATAAAATTGAAACGTCACGAGATCATCTTAGAAACCTCACTAGAACTTGATGATTTTCTACTAAATCATATATATAACGAAAGCAAACAATTTCTTGGACAGTGAAAGAACCACACTACCCACATCCATACAAGATCATATCGAAATTCATATTTCTTGAAAAGAAAAGATTCATAAACAGTATCCGATGACCCATAGTAGATCGGATATTTGATGATTCAATGCATAGATATGCTATATATAGGTGTTTCCTTCTTGTAGAAAAAAGATCATGTATTTTAAGAAAATTAATATAAATTTGTGAAGATAACAAAATTATATAATACCTATCCTCGTGCTTTTCTTGCTCTTGCTTGTACCGAGTGGTCTATATATTTTGAAAAACAATTGTGAAACTAAAAAAAATTCAAGGAAACCACCGCCAAGTAATTATAACTTCGCTAAATTCCTAGTTAAACTCCGAGAAAACATGAAACCCTTTTGAAACATTGACGAAACATGCTAGAAAGTGGAGTAAACCATCTGCATAATCCATGCGAAAGTTCTTAAATTTTGATCAAATAGTAGGCTTCTTTCCGCAATGAAATTTATATGTTTCCACCTTCGAATTCCACTTTGATCAACTAAATTAAATCAAGGTTTAATGAAAAATTATCAAGATTTCTTTAAAAAAAACACTAGGAGCTATTAGGCTGGAATCATCGACTAAGTGTTTTCATGCTTCATTTCTTAAAAAGAACACTTTTATTGTATTCATGCTTCATTCGATCTATGTGGCCCAAATCTCCAGATCCAGAAAAATTTGTGTAGATCTTGAATGGATTTGTGAAATTTGTATGAATATTTGGTGGTTTTTAATGGATCATTCAGATCCTCATGATCTTCTTAGACGATTGATTGGTGAAAATCATTATCATTTCAAAGATTCCATGACCCTATGTATTTTCTATGAAATTGTATTAGAACTAAACAAAACAGAAGATTTGTCCTAGTCTACAGTCTGTCCCGAGCAAACTTCATATAATTGTAGTGCATGTTGCAGGACCTGGCACTCTCGCTAATGGCTTTAATCAGTACCAAAGAGTCGTTTGCGAACAGTAGGTGATTAAATCTCGGGGCACCATTGCAAAACTGAATGCCTTCCAATCGTCGGTCTTCCTCCGCCTTATCAAGTCGTTACATGTGTATGTGTGTACCAGGCCTAGTCTGACCTAGTCGACTCACTCGTTACGGCCGGGCGCACGTTTGCAATCTGTTACAGATTTCTTACTGGCAAGTGTGTGAAGCCATACAGCTAAAAAAAAGTGTGTCAGGCGAAACAGGCATTTCATTTCTGAACTTAGCATTCGATATCTGGATTGCAGCAAAAAGTCACACGTTAGATGGTAAATGCGGAGCTTGGAAATGCTTATCATACTGAAGCGCGCTACGGCCATATCGGTCGCAGTTCCGTTCAAGCAGATGATCGGAGGAGCCCACACGCAACCTATCTCAGCTTATGTGCTTCCAGTTCTAACCTCTGCAACTATCCAAACTTGGCGTGGATAAAATTTTGTCCGGGAGCGTAACCGATCGAAAACCGGGACGCAATCACAACTCACGGTTGCAACTACATCACCTGCATTGCATGGCTGCACAGCAACATGCCAATTTTCACGATAAGCATCCGGTCCGGAAATTCCACAAGTGATTTGGCCCCCCCAGACTATCTATGCCACCAATTTTCTGTTGGAGATTCGTTCTGGTCAACTAGTCAAAGTTCCAGGATTTTGCATTTTAGCCCCTATAAGAAGTTAGTTTCAACCCGCAGACCATGCGCCCCATATATTAACCCAGCAAAAGCGACTGAAACCCTAGCCGCCCCCTGCCCTCTCGCGTTCTCCTCACCTTCCTCTCCGGCGGCGCGTCTCCTCGCCGTCTCGCCGGCGAGCCATCGAGAGAGAACCATGTGCCCCGAGGTTGATCTTGGTGCAAGCGCTCCTGAGCAAAAACACCATAGAACTACTTGTTAGACCCAATTGTAATGTAATCTACTTCAAATATAGAACCAGGTTAGGTCAGTTTGCTATGGCTAAGGTACGTCATTGCACCGTCATGTAAATACAAGTTGACGCGGCTCGGGTTGTATTGAGTATATACGCCTAACAAAACTTTAGCAATATCTTCGTACGCCTCTTATGTTGCATCCTAGATCTTACCAGCTGCTGCCCGCATCGCCATCGCTTCCTCGTCGTTGAGCATTGCTCCAATAAATCTTAACGCCTTGTCATCCGAAAACTTGATGCATGAGAGCTATCCACTATGGCAGGCCGGAGTCCTTCCTGTCATCCGTGGTGCTTAGCTCATTGGACTACTTGATGGTTCCAATGTTGCACTCCCTAAGACAGTGGTGGTGGATAAAACGAATAAGAAAAATGTAAAACTTTGGGAAACTATTATAACTTTAAGAAACAATTGTAAAACTAATAAGATTTATACTGTGGTGTGAGGTACTGTTATAACTTTGGGAAACAATTGTAAAACTAATAAGAAAATTAAGTGAAACCACCGCAAACCATTATAGCTAAGTTGAAAACCTAGTTAAACTTTACGACAACATGAAACCCTTTTGAAACCTTGACGAAACAAGCTGGAAAATGGAGTGAAAAATTTGCATAATCCATGTGAAAAATTGTAAATTTTGATCAAATAGTAAGCGTCTTTCTCCAACAACATTTAAAGGTTTCCGCCATCGAAATCTACTTTGTTTCATAAGAAAATCATCAAGAATTTAAAAAATGTACTAGGAACCATTAGACTGAAATCATCGACGAAGTGTATTCGAAAGAAAGTATTCAACATTGGTTGGTCCGCACTACAAAGTGAAGTAGCAAGAAAACACCAAGATGCTCAACCAAATGGTTGTCTGTGGTTTATGTTTAGGCTAAAAAAGTGGCAAGGGCTTTATATGTTCTTGCTCTTGCTCGTACCAAGTCGTCGTACTTAGAAAGAGACTTATATTGTAGTGTGAGGTACCATTATAACTTTGAGAAACAATTGTGAAACTTATACGAAAATTAAGTGAAACCAACGTCAAACCATTATAGCTTCGTTAAAACCCTGGTTAAACAGGAAAACATGAAACACTTTGAAAATTTGACGAAACATGATAGAAACTGGAGTGAAACATTTGCACAATCAATGTGAAAATTCTTAAGTTTTGATAAAAAAGTAAGCGTCTTTCTCTAAGGAAATTTATAGGTGTCCACCATCGAAATATACTTTCATCAACTGAATTAAATCACAGATTCATGAAAAATCATCAAGAATTGAAAAAAAATCTACTAGGAGCTATTAGGTTGGAATTATAAACTAAGTGTATGTGAAATAACGTATACAAGAGTGGTTGGTCCGCACTACAAAGTGAAGTAACACAAAATTACCAGTATGCACAACCAATGGTTGTCCGTGGTTTATCTTGGGCTAAAAAAGTGGCCAGGGCTTTTATATGTTATTTTCGAGTTTTTCAAGTTTGATGGAAATGAATAAGCGTCCATCAACAATGAAAACTATTGATTTCCATGAGAGAAAATATTATTAATTTAAATCCTTAATTAAACTGTAGGAACCATAAAGTCCTTGTGAATATTTGATGGAACATATTAGTAAAATCCATACGGAATTTTGATTAAAAAAAATATCATGACCATCACCAACAAAAATGCGGTCAGAATTCTTTTGTCGTCCTATATTGACAAAATAGTTCGTACGGAACTACTAAGCTATGTCTACACGTGTCGTCTAATTTTACAAGTGAATAATCTAAAAAAAAACGTCGCTTGAACTAAACGATTTTGTAGCCAATCATCTAATAAAATTGAAAAGTCACCGGAGAATCAAAGAAACCTTACTAGAACTTGATGATTTTCCAGTGAATCATCTAAGGAAAGCAAACATTTTTGTGGACCCTCAAAGAACCACAACCCACATCCCATAAACTTTTGAATTTTGATGTTAATAAAGAAGCGTTTATCGACAATGGAAAAAATAATACCTATTCTCGTGCTTTTCTTGCTCTTCTCGTACCGAGCAGTCAATATATATGTTGAATAGTTTTTGTGAAACTAAAAAGAATTATGAGTGAAACCACAGTCAAATAATTTAAATAATTGATCAAACAAAAACGACACAAATTTTCCAAAAATTAATAACACATATTGGGATTCTAGAGGTTTTCCGTCATGTTACACTATCAAGTTTTGTTGGCACTGGTAGTACTGAGCAACAACTTAGTCTAGTCATCTTGCTCGTATCGAGCGGCCTGTCTCAACAATAGAAAACAAATAAGAAGCTTGAGTGAAACCTTTGTATATTCAATATAACTTCGTTGAAACCTCAATGAAACTCTAGTGAAACAATAACCCCCTAACTTATCATACATGAAGTTCAAAAAAATGGAACCCATATTAAGATTCCTAAAATTTGTACAAAAATAACCATCTATCACCAGTAAAAAACCCGGTTGCCATCAACGAAAACTATGTAGGCCAAATCACAAAAGTCGTGACAACTTCATTCTATCGAAAATCAACAACAATCAGAATTGTGTGACTATTATGAGGTGCGAGGCCGGAATCATTGAGTAGGTGTATGAGACAAAAAGTATTCAAAATAGAGGTTCTACATTGCCGATTAAAGTAGGTCAAAACACTAGGATGCTCAACCAATGGATGTCCAAGAGTTGTTTTTTGAGTTGCTGTATAGACAAGTGGTTACATCTTCAAGAGGGGCCACGGGATTTTATCCTTGATTTTGGATCATCAAAAAATGTTTACATGACTTGGCCTGCCCATGTGCGAATTTTGCTTGTAAGAAAGGGTGTGGCTCCTATGTGAAACCCTAGCAAAACCAGAAATTAACTTGACTGATACATTGAAAGGACAAGGATGTCGCCTAGAGGGGGGGGGGGTGAATAGGCGATTAAAACTTTTCCGGTTAAGGCTTGCTAATTGCGGAATAAAACTAGGTGTTTAAATTAACAAGCCAACAACCTAAGTATACTAGGCTCACCTATGTGCGCCAACAACTTATGCTAAGCAAGACAAGCAACAAAGTGATAGCAATAGAATACTTCAAGCACGAAGGCTATCACAATGTAAAGTGCATAAGTAAAGAGCTCGGGTATAGAAATAACCGAGGCACGCGGAGACGAGGATGTATTCCCGAGTTCCTCCTTTTTAGGGGAGTACGTCTCGTTGGAGAGGTGTGAGGCACCACAAAGGTCGATCTCAACGCCACAAAGGCTCACCCTATTCTCCGATGAACCACACCACAAAGGATTGGTTCACCTTCCACTATCGGAATCCTTCAAGGCGGAATCCGGAGCCTTTACAACAACAATCTGAGGCACAACCCACAAATGGATTGGGGGCTCCCGAACGGCTACAAGTGACCACAAGAGGTCTCAACCACCACAAAGGCGTCTAGGGTCCAAAGACCCAAGAGTAACAAGTTCACAAACTTTCACTTCCACGAATCCTCGTGGAGAGCACAAACCGATGCACAAAGCAATGGCAAGAGCACAAGTGCTCAAATCCTTCACTCTCAAATCCCACCACAAGCAACTAATGCTTATGGGGGAGAAGAGAGTAAGAACAAAGAAGAACTCAACAAATGGAACTCCAAGATCTAGATCCAAAGGGTTCCCCTCACTTAGAGGAGAGATTCATAGGTGGAAATGTAGATTTAGATCTCCTCTCTCTTTTTCCTCTAATTGGAGGCAAGAATCATGGAGGAATAGAGAGAAATCCAAGCTCAAGAAGGTCAACAATGGGGGGCTTTTTTGTGCTCAAGAGCTTGCTGGCTGGAGGAAGGTGGAGGGGTATTTATACCCCTCCCAAAAATCTGCCCGTTGCTGAATCTGGGAACCGGATAATCCGGTCCAAGTTGGAACCGGATAATCCGACTAACCGGATTATCCGATTACATCCAAGAAAATCCGATCAGAAATATCCGGCTCCCTCCAGTACCATCCGAGTCTGGTCCTTAGCCGTTTTTCCAGTTCGCTTCTCCAGAGCCGGATAATCCGACTCACAATGGGATCGGATAATCCAGCTAACCGGATATTCCGAAAGCCTGGGATGGAAATATCCGGCTCACAGAAACAACAAAACGAAAACTACAAACCCAATAACTTTTGTGTTTGAACTCCAAATTAGGTGAAACCAATTTTGTTGGAAAGGTAACGACGAGAGCTTTCCAACAAATATTAAGAACCATAAATAGAGTTAAGTTGCCACACATGGAAGGTGTGGAACTTTCCTCAAGGATAAACCGATAATATTTCCAACAAGAAAACGCAACAAGTTTTTCATCCGGACTCCGTTTTCTATGATCTTGGGCTTGCTTTGAAGATAATCACAAGCACTACAAGATCATGCATATACACATCATAGTCCATCATGTGAGGAGGATAACACAAGAGGAGAGATTGATCTCTCTACAAGAGACGAACCGGTAAAACCTCCAACATCAAAAACACCACAAGATATCCAAATGAAATCTGTTTTTGATGAACTAGAGCTTGGTATGGAGATGAACACAAGCTCTAAATTCTCGCATGGATAAAAACCAAATAAGAACCAAGAAAGATGATATGCAAGTATGCAAAGGTTTGAGCTCTCCACAAAGATGCGATCAAGTTACTCACTTGAGAGCCCCTCTTGATAGTACGCCGTCTATCCTATAACCCGGTCTACCACTAACACCACGAGACCGGTAAAGTAGAAACCCTATCAAGATCATACCTTTTCCTTGTGCATTCCACTTGAGTTAGATGATGACGATCTTGACTCTCTCAAGTTGGAACACCTTTCTTGATTGTGCTTGCTAGCACATGCTTGATGAATACTTCTCCAAATACTCCCCCATACACCATTATGGGAGAGCCTCGCTTAGCTCCGTCTTCATGTATTCACTTGCACTTCATCTTCTTCTCTTGATATAGATGATGGCTTGGAGATAAACATGAATGTTCACTCAATCTTCTTTCCAAGCCATGCTTGCAATAAGCTCAACTCTAGATGACCATTCTTCATATGAACCCATTGGGTTCATCATAAAATCTTCTATAGTCCAACACATGAACTCCAATCTTCTTCATGGACAAGATCTATAAAGATATCTCAATGCAAACATTAGTCCATAAGGATTGTCATTAATTACCAAATCCACGCATGGGGCAACACATGCACTTTAAATCTCCCCCATTTTGGTAATTGATGACAACCCGTTTTATGAGGGTTTATACAATGAATTAAGCAACCGTGCAACGCAATAAGCAAGGATGCAAGAGAACAAAGATCAAAACCATATTCCCTTAAACCCTCTAAATCTCTCCCCCATTGGCATCGATTGCCGAAATGGGTGTAAAATTATGAAGGCCAATATAATAAGAGCTCCCCCATAAAGTGTGCATTTCTCGTGATATGAGTGGAATCAAATGCACATATCCAATGACGAATAGAAGAAGGGAGATCAAACTATATCAAGGATCGAATCAAAAGAGAAAGATACTTCGAAGAAAGAAGCAAGCAATCAAAAGGATCCAAAAACAATGTTCTAAACAACAAGAGGGAACTCCCCAAGGTACGTGCACAAAGTAGGATTTGCAAAGCAATATGGAGTGCACAACATGGAATCCTCACTCCCTCTTAGAGGATGTTGAACACAAACAAGTGCAAGAAGGCATAAAGATAGAAAAGAAGCAAAACAACTTGCAACAAAGAATGTTGAGCAATAAGAACAAGTGACAAATAAAGACTTGCTCAACCAAAAAGAGATGGATGTGACATGGAGAGACATTTTAGGAGACTAATGCAAGGATAAGCAATAGCATTATCATAGTCTTTCAACATAAGGCACATAGTGCATATCATGTTTTTCCAATAAATACAACCCAAAGAAGATGTAGCACCTAGGTCCACATGCTTATTAAGATGCAAAAGAGATACCAAGTGAAAAACAAAGCTTGTGCCTTTTAGAAACCACCAAAGAATCAAACGTAAAAAAAGGTGGCGACTAAAGGATTGGAATACCAATTAAAGATGTAACTACTCTCATGTGTATAAGTTTCTAAGTAGACATCAATCATGAAGATATAGGTCCACAAAGAAACATGCACACACAAAATAGCTACTTAAGAAGAACATGATATCCAAGAGGAAGTCATAAATATACCAGTAAGATCTTTGCTTAAAAGCATAGCACAAAGCTCAATTTTATCTTAAAAGGATATAGATGAACTTCCAAGACAATCTCATCATAGCATCAAGAAAGTCCACAAGGGAAAAAATAATAGATGGGATGCTCCGAGAAAGATAACAAGTATCACAAAGGGTAAATGATTTTGCAAATTCATCAATATTGCATATGAGAGACTTTGAGAAGAAATGCTAGATTAACATATTTGGGATTGGTGAATCAATAAAATGATTATGTATATTCCCCTTGATATGTAATCATCCCGGCTTGCTCACATTTGCAATAAACATGTTTTGATAAAGGCTTTGCAAGAACCATATCAAATGCAACTAGAGGGATTCATGCCAAGATACAACCTACACAAGGTTGAAAACTAGAAGAATATGCATGAGGTAGATACTTGTTACCGAGATAGCATTAGTGATGTAGAAGATAAGAGTTCACGATCATCCGAGCTTGGCTCCAATAAGCACATGGTGATAACACCTTCCTTGTAAATGAGACAAGCTTCCAATGCATCTCCAATGTACCTAAAACAAATTCAAGTACAAAATGGTACCCAAACTCATTGGGTCCAAAGTAGTTAGAGCAACTACAATACATAGGACAAACTCCACATAAATATGTGCATATTGATATGAAATTGAATTTCATGCACATCTTAGCCATTTAGGATTTGATGGAGTTTTATCCTATATATTGGATCAACGAAAGTAAGCATGCCATAAGATATACATATAGTAAATATGCATGCACAAGACTTCCAAGAACCAAACGAGATACAAATTGGACAAAAACACCAATTAAGCCAAGAAAGCACACACAAGTGCGACAAGAAAGAAAATTGTCCAAATTATATCAAAAGCCCAAATCAACACATGATTGAAGATACCACTTTGAAAAGACCAAATTAAGAAAGCTACCAATTGATGAAAATGGCATCAAGGAATAAACCAAACCCTCTACACTTCTCATGATGGCACACAGTACCAAGACGAAAAATGTTTGTCTTCCAAAGAGACATGTCATCTGGATCAAATACCAATTGAAGACAACTAATGTTCAAAAGCATATAGGATTGCTCCCCCAAGATTTGTGCATTATTTATGATCTTGCATTTAAATACAAAATGCACACAAATGGGATCATCACTCTCCATACATATTATTCAAACACTAGTCATGTTCAAGGAAAGCAAGGATACAAAACCAATTTAAAGAAAGATGTTCTACTCAATGTAGGATAGCTTCCCCAAGAATGGTGCATTATCTAGAAGTATGACTTTGGATGTAAATGCACTAGAATAGGATCATTGCTTTTCCTAAAAACAAGAAAGCACAAAACAAATTTTGAGTAGAGCAAAACGATTCAAAAGATACAAGGAAGACAAGAGGAGTTAGATCAAACCAAATCCTTGGCAATAAAATTAAGGCAATTCAAAGCAAGAGCCAAAGTGAAGATGGTCCACAAATTCCACCACAAATATGAGTATCACTTATCATGGACAAGGAGTATATAGATATATTTCTCGGTGGTATAGGAATGATGTTGAAGACCAATTTAACAACAAATAAGCAAATGGCAAAGGATAAGATTTAAAGGCCAAAGCTTAAATAGATAGATATTCTTGATAGCTTCAAGTATTCACGCAATCATGCAAAGCCACTACAAAGAGTAGCTTGAAGCAATCGGTTTCCCAAAAGATATATGTGAACATATTTGGGGAAAGCCGTACCAAGAATGTCCATCACAAACAAGATCCAAAAGAGTGATTAAACAAAATCATTTTAGCAAATATGGAACTTGTTTGAGCAACATGCCACATAGGAATAAGATAAAGAAGAATATCAATTATAGGTGGCAATACCTCACATGTTCACATTTTATAGGTTTGTGATATGCACATAGCTTATTACTCCCCCATAATGTGATAATCCATTTTTTTTAAAACATGAGGCAAACAAAACCAACTAGAGATAATTAATGGACATTATAGAATTTGAATTTCTCATGAGAATGACATACCACATAGAGAGTAGACAATATTGATATATCATCACTAAGTGGTATTCCTCATGTACACATATTTTTAGGATTGTGAAGTGCACGGAGCACATCACTCCCCCAAAATGGAATAGTCCATTAATCTCTCAAAAAGAGAGCCAACAAGATAAGATATGAAATAAAAGCAATAAGGCTCAAAACAAGTAACTGGTGTGCAACCCAACATACACATACTTGATTACTCAAGATAAGTAAGTAGAGAGCACAACACATACAAATATTAGCAAGGTACAAAACCTAACACATGCAAGGGTGCAAGCAACTTTCAATGTATATGATATAAACACAAGTTACCGCAAGGAGGAACATTGGATAAGAGATAGAAAATATAACCCAAATGACTTGGCTTGAGAGAATATAATTGATGAAGATCCCTTAATTCTTCATGATGTAGCCAAGTCTCCAATGCCCTCCAAAAACACCTATTGATCAAGTTTTAGCTTATTGGTTCTCAACCAAGTTGGGTCCTAAGAGGTTAGTCACAATAGGCTTGGCAACCCAAATGGTGCTTTTCTTGACACCACTTTGAGCACCAACATATTTGGCAAACACATTTCCAACCTTATCCTTCCGAAGAGAATAAACATCATCAATTATAATGTGGTTGGATAAGGTACCATTAGTGCATCAAGAAGCAAAGTGGCCCTTCTCACGGCATATGTAGCAATATTTGATTCCTCCTTTCTTCTTAGTTGAAATCTCAACTTGAGGAGGAATAGCTTGATTCTTCTTGGGAAGTGGTCGATCTTCAACATGAGTAACTTGAGTTTGAACTTGAGGCCGCTTCCCTTGTTGCTTCTCACTAAGAGGCTTCTTCTTCAAAGGGCAAGATCTAACATGGTGCCCTTCAATTTTGCGCTTGAAGCAAACAATCTTGGCCGAATTCTTGACTTGTTCTTGGCCCTTGTTCTTCTTGATAGGCTTGGACTTGTTCTTGTTGTTGGAGTTGAATCCAAGTCCACTCTTGTCATTGGGGCGTCTTTGAGCACTCAACACATTGTCAAGTGTGGACCTCCCAATATGACGCTTTTCCAAGTCTTTCTTCAAAGAAGTGACTTGGGCCTTGAGCTCTTTTAATTCCTCTACATGGTTAGTATCAACACAAACACTAGAGGAAGTAGAGGCTTCATTGTTAGAGCAACAAGGCATGGAAAGTAATTCATCACAAGATTTAGCAATAGTATGTGATGTAGTATTACTAAGACTAGCACATGGCTGTGGCGCCCTGACCTGACTGTTATACAGTGATGCTGTGTGTCACCGGTTAAGCGATACAACCGGAGGTTACGGGTTTACCAATCCCCGGCCAAAACCTTTGGCAGGCGTTGCTCGGAATGGATCATCGGCAACGCAACACCCCGATTGATGCCTTAACACAGGCACAACCCTCAATGCATAATAGAGAGACCAAGACTTGTGGAACAACTGGCACATCACAGACTCTACGACACAAATCATATAGTTCAACTCTTAATATAGAGAAAGATAGCAAATGACAACCAGAGGTCACAGACCCAACATTACAACAAGCGGAAGCAAATTAAGTTGTTCTAAACAACAAGATACAACATATGGCCTAAGAGGCCTACAGATAAACATCACAGCGCCAGCTGATCCGGGATGTCCCAAGCTGCCACCTGGGAACCCCAGACTACTCGTCGACGTCCACAAAGAACCCACCTTCGAGGTCGGTGAAGTCCTCCTCTGAAACAAAACAAACGACGTTGAGTTCGACGAACTCGCAAGATTATATATAGAGCTTTAGCTCGATGAGGCTTTCAAAGTTATATGGCTGTTTTGCATAAAGCTGATTTTATTTATGAAAAACATAACTCGAAGGCATCGACTATTCAGAGTATTTTCAAAAAGAGGTAAGAGGTACTCTTTCTTTCATCACCTTTCTCAACATCAACCATCATTATCAACCACTGTACCTGTTCATCAAAGGCACCTCCCCGAATCACCCTCGAGGAAGCTCACCTTGCAATTTTGAGTGGTACCTCTAGTACCCAGTTTTTAATCATTCCGTTAAAGTTATTCTATGATCTTATCGTCCTTTCCCAAGTTGTCCGTAACCGTGGACACGGCTTTTCGAAAAGATTTACCCTGCAGGGGTGTACAATGTTTGCCACGCGTACCGTCCGGCCCATTACCTAGCTTTTAGCTCTCTTTCTTGGAGAGCCGGCTGGGTGGGAGCGGTGTCGACTTCTCCCTCGTTAAGGACTTTCCAGGATCATCAGTGGCGGTAGGACTGCCAGGATCACAAAACCCCGCCCCACGGCCACTCATTTTCCTAACACCACCATCCTCATCTCAGATCTCAGCCACCAACTCACGCACGCGCAGATGGAAGCTCAAACTAGAGGACCCTGGCTAGCCCCGCTCGAGTTATTTAGTCTATGAGGGTTCCTGCACTGCGAATGCATAGGCCTCACGCATGGTTGCACGCTCAGTCTTGGTTCGGGAGGTAAAGAACTCGCACCTAGGCGGCGAGAACGAGACAAAGCACCACAACCACAGTGGCTTCTCATCCCCACCTTTTAGCATCTTATTACCTGTTACCACAATTCTCCACCATCATCTGTACATTTCACACCTGTTTCCAACATGAAATATCCATCGGACGGATAACATTTGCCTAAGCATGGCTAAGCATCAACATAGCATAGTTTAGTATTTTAGGCCAACAATACAAACCTATGGATAATAGGAGGGAAACAGGTATTGGCATCGGAAACTTAATGCAACTATAGGATACTCTAATCCAAGAAAATTGACATTTAGAACCGCATGCAATATTATAGTGGAGAAAATATTTGCGGAAACATAGGATAAGATATGCTCAGAGGGGGGATTACGCTTGCCTTGATCAAGATGCTGATAGTACGGATCGTCACGAGACGGGGGTGTCACTTCCACTCCTTGATCTACCGAGGCACAAACAACACCGGAAGAACAATCAACACATGGCAATTGTGCAATGCATACAAAGATGATGATATGACATTTTAAATGCACCCTAGAAGGTTTGAACATGACCAACAAGTTAAATGGGTCCCCATTATATTTATGGCATTATTTGCAATAAACCCCATATTTAAACTTAATGATTATTATTACTACTAGAGCATATTATTGTAATTGTAATCAATTATGCATCATGATGATTCTGGATCACTCATGTTTTTCTGAGCATTTTGATATAAGGAACACCTTTTTCGGAGGTCCCGGTAAAAAGTTATTAATTTTATAAGTTCCTCCTTTAAACTTATGATTTTAATATTACTAGAAGCACCATAATTCAAATGTGATCAAATATGCATAATACTTATTTTAAAGTTTTAATCACAATTTTCTAGGCATTTTGGTGTATTACATGCATTTTTCGGATACACCGATAAAAAGTTACCATTTTAATAGATTTCCTTTTTGATATTACTTTTTGATGATTTATTTAAGCAACAATATCATATTTATACATTTAGAGATTAAGGGGTGAAAAGAAAACAGAAAGTTCGAATCAGTATTTGCAAATCCGGATTCCAGCCCGGAATTTTCTGGGTTTTATACCGGCTGGAATAATTCCCGGAATTATTTCCGGTTCCACTCCGGTTGTATACCGGATAAAAGTCACTGAGTCCAGTAGCTAAAATCTTATTCCGGTATAGGATCCGGAATATTCCGGGATGGGCACCGGGCTCTCAACGCGATGGAGAGGACTACTGCAACGGCGACGAGCGCGCTCGCGCAGCAACGGCGACGGCGGCACAGAGCACGGGGAAATGGAGAGGGGAGAGAGCCAGCACGACCAGAAGCTCACCCAATCTTGCGGCGGTGCGGGGGTGGCCGGAGATGGACGGCAACAGCGGCGCAGAGCTCGGCGGAGCTGCGTCGGGGGCGGAGACGAAACGGGACGGCGGCGGCGATTCTCGGCCTCCGGGCGCGATTCCTCTGGCAGGGGAGTAGCAGGCGACGCGGCGCAGCGTTTACCCCAAACGGTGGTGCCCGGCGTGGACTACCGCGGCGGGAATCGGCGGTCAACCGCGGCGGCGACGACGACGGCCATGGCGGCTCAGGGGAGAAGAAAACGGAAGGGAAAAATCGAGGGAGGAGCAGGTGGGGGCCTCGGTGGCGTGCTCCTTGTAGGGAAGAGGGCAGAGGAGGGCCAGGCACGGCGCGCACGCGAGCGAGGAGCGGGCGGGTGCGACGCGAACGAGCTCCTCGGTCGCTACAGAGGAAGAAGAAGGCGAATTTGCAATTTGGCCCCTGGGAATTTTCTTCCCTCACGGACAAGTCCTTTTCAGCACTGGTTTAAAATAACAGCAGGTGTATTCGATTTTATTGAGGCAGTTAAACATTTTATAAAAAGCTGCAAAAATTTGGGGAGCCTCCCCATAACCTGTAGAGGCACCACAAAAATTGGCGTCTCAAAATAAAATTGTTTGGACCACTTTTGTTAATAGGGTTGACTTAGGGCATTTTTGCTAAATTCAAAATGTTGCCCATTTGTAATATTTATAGCAATTGCAAATATTATTTTTGGAACTCTTGGAACTTCCTTGACAAATATAAGATGTCAAGAAACTTTTGTTGCGCAAGTTTGAGTGCCTTCAATGTGTGGAAGTTTTGTTAGGGCACTTGGCATTTGGTTTTAGCAACTTCATATCATTTCGATATCAATGTTGTATTAACTCAAAAGAGACAAGTTTATGCATGGATGCCATGATGCAATTAACACAAAAGTGGAAAAATTACACCGGTTTCTAGGTTCTCAGCTTTGGGCTGTTACAACTCTACCCTCCTTACAGGAATCTCGTCTCGAGATTCTAAGGTTGCGTAAGGAAGTCGGGATACTCCTCACGAAGACTAGATTCTCGTTCCCAAGTTGCTTCTTCCTCGGAATGATGAGACCATTGAACTTTGAGGAACTTGGTAGTCTTGTTCCGGGTCTTCCTTTCAGCTTCATCCAGGACACGGATAGGATGCTCGCGATAAGTGAGGTCTTCTTGTAGATCTAGCTCTTCATGATTGACCCCATGGATAGGATCCTTGAAGCACCGGCGAAGTTGGGAGACATGAAACACATCATGTACATTTGGGAATTTGACCGGTAACTCCAATTGATAAGAAAGATCTCCTCGCTTGGCCAGAACGGTGAAAGGACCAACATAGCGAGGGGCCAATTTCCCTTTGATTCCGAAGCGGCGAACGCCACGAAGGGGAGAGACGCGGAGATAAGCTTTATCACCAATTTCATAGTGAACCTCCTGATGATGCTTATCATAGTAGCTCTTCTGCCTAGACTGAGCAATCTTCAGGTTCTCTCTTATGATTCGAACCTTCTCCTCAGCTTCATTGATCACATCCGGACCAAAGAGTGCTCTCTCTCCGGTCTCGGACCAATTCAGAGGAGTGCGGCATTTTCTTCCATATAGTACCTCAAATGGAGCCATGCTCAGACTAGCTTGATAGCTATTGTTGTAGGAGAACTCCGCGAAAGGGAGATACTTTTCCCAACCCTTGCCAAAAGAGATTACACATGCCCAAAGCATGTCTTCCAGAACTTGGTTCACTCTTTCGGTCTGACCATCAGTTTGAGGATGGTAGGCGGTACTGAAGTTGAGACGGGACCCCATAGCAGTTTGGAAACTCTGCCAAAACTTGGAGACGAAGATACTTCCATGGTCTGATATGATCCTCAGAGGGACCCCATGCAATGGAACAATACGAGACAAATATAAGTCAGCAAGTTGACTTGCACGTATATCATCACGGACTGGTAGGAAGTGAGCAACCTTGGACAGTCGATCAATGATTACCCAGATTGCATTGTTGCCCTTTTGAGATCGGGGAAACCCGGTGATGAAGTCCATACCAATTTCATCCCATTTCCACTCGGGGACGGCAATAGGGCGAAGAGTGCCGGCAGGTCTTTGATGTTCAGCTTTACCCGTCGATAGGTGTCGCATTCAGCAACATACTTGGCAATTTCTCGTTTCATACGAGTCCACCAGAATAGTGGTCGAAGGTCTTGGTACATCTTGGTACTACCGGGATGAATAGAGAGAGGAGATTCATGAGCTTCTTGGAGGATCAGCCCTCTCAACTTTTGTTTCTTTGGCACAACCTAGCGGTCACCAAAATAAACAACTCCGGATTTATTGACAGAAAAACATTTTGCCTTCCCGCTAGCAATGTTCTCTTTGATTTTCTGAATACCCTTGTCACGAGTTTGAGCATCCTTAATCTGGTCTACAAGGGTAGATTTGATCTCCAGATTTGATAGATAGACGGAGGGCACCATTTCTAAGTTCAAACGGGAGAACTCTTCATGGAGAGCAGGTTGGGCCTTTTCAATCATAAGATTGTTGCAATAAGACTTCTGACTTAGCGCGTCAGCCACGACGTTTGCTTTGCCGGGTTGATAGTTCAGACTCACATTGTAGTCCGTGATTAACTCCAACCAACGCCTTTGCCTGAGATTTAAATCCGGTTGGGTGAAGAGGTACTTCAGACTCTTGTGATCCGAGAAGATCTCGCAACGGTTACCAAACAGGTATGGTCTCCATTGCTTCAAAGCATAGACCACCGCGGCAAGCTCTAGATCATGAGTTGGGTAGTTGAGCTCATGCGGCTTAAGTTGGCGGGAAGCATATGCCACCACATGGCCATCTTGCATTAGCACACAGCCCAAACCTTGTAGAGAGGCGTCACAGAAGACGACGAAATCCTTGCTTGTGTCCGGCAGGACAAGCACAGGAGCGGACGTGAGCTTGTCTTTCAGTGTTTTGAAACTCTCTTCAGCTTCGGCCGACCATACAAACTTTTTATCCTTCTTGAGAAGGTCGGTCAGAGCCTTGGCTATCTTGGAGAAACCTTCGATGAACCGACGGTAGTAACCCGCCAATCCGAGAAAGCTACGGATGTCCTTGACTGGCATTGGAGTTTTCCAATCCAAAATGGACTGAATCTTGTCAGGAATGACAGCCACACCATTAGCGGATATCACATGGCCAAGGAAAACGAGATTATCCAACCAGAACTCACACTTGGAGAACTTAGCATAGAGGCGGTGTTCTCGAAGTCTTGTCAGAACCAGACGAAGATGTTCCTCATGCTCTTCATTGGTTTTGGAATAGATGAGGATGTCATCAATGTAAATGACGACAAACTTATCAAGATAATCCATGAAGATGGAGTTCATGAGCCTCATGAAAGTAGCCGGGGCATTAGTGAGACCAAAGGACATGACAGTATACTCATAGGAGCCATAACGAGTAACAAATGCTGTCTTTGGAATATCCTCCTTTCTGATTTTTATCTGATGGTATCCTGACCTCAGATCCATCTTGGAGAATACCGTTGCACCAGCTAACTGATCCAACAGATCATTAATGCGAGGAATAGGGTACTTGTTCTTGATTGTCACCGCATTTAACGGTCGATAGTCAGAGACTAGACGAGGCACGGTAGAATCCCTTTTCTTGACAAAGAGTACCGGACAACCCCAAGGTGAACTGCTAGGCTGGATGAACTCCTTAGCTAACAGCAGATCAATTTGCTCTTTCAACAGAGCCAACTCTTCTACCGGCATACGGTAGGGCTTCTTGGAAATTGGAGCAGTACCGGGAAGTAGATCGATGACAAACTCCACGCTTCGGTCAGGAGGCATGCCAGGCAATTCTTCCGGGAACACATCCGGGAAGTCACACACCACGTGTATGTCCTGGATTTCAGGCGGGGTTTCGCCTTCCATAAAGCAAAGAAGGATCTCAGGTGAGTTGGGTACGACGGCGGACGGAGGTATTGATGTTGCAGGCCAATACTTCACAATGTCACCGGAAGGAGCGGTCACAGTAATGGTCTTGGCGGCACAGTCGAGGTTAGCCCGGTATTTGGTTAGCCAGTTCATGCCCAATATGACATCAATGCCTTTGGACTTCAGAGCTACCAAGGCATAAGGAAAAGACAAGGAACCTATATTAATCTGGACCTCAGGAGTAACCCCATCGGTTTGCCATTTTGAGCCAGGAGTGGCAATCACCAAGGGATGGCTCATTTTCTCGAACGGTATGTTGTGGTCTTTGGCAAACGCTATGGATATGAATGAATGCGATGCTCCAGAGTCAAACAAAACTGTAGCTGTATTGCCGTTGATTCGTAACTCACCCATAAGAACACCGGGATCCTCTTCAGCTTCTTCAGCAGAGATGTGGTTCAGGCGACCACGCACCATAGGTCCAGCCTTGCCAGCTGGAGTGGCAGGGGCTCATGCAGGAGTTATCGCGAGAGGTGCCTTCTGGGGGCACTCCCTGGAGTAGTGACCAGCCTGGCCACAGGCGTAGCAAGTGAGTCCAGGTGGAGCAGGTAGCATAGGACGGTACCCACTTCCGCCTATCCCAAGTGTCGAAGTAGTGGGGCGCGGAGGAGGTGGCTGATGACCCACAAGTATAGGGGGTGTATCGTAGTACTTTCGATAAATAAGAGTGTCGAACCCAACGAGGAGCAGAAGGTGTTGACAAGCGGTTTTGATGAAGGATTCACTGTAAATGCTCACAGACAAGTTTTTAGGAGTTTTTGATATGACAGATAAATAAAGTACAAGTAAATAAAATGCAGTAGTAATAGTTGCAGCGAGTGGCCCAATCCTTTCTACAGCAAAGGACAAGCCGGTTGTTGTACTTATAATGACCAAACGTTCTTGAGGACACACGGGAATATTGTCAAGTGCTTTCGCTTCATATAGTTGATTAATCTTCATTGTTTTGATAAGTGTTGTGTGGGTGAACCTATGCTAATGCACCGCCCTTCCTAGGACTAATACATACTTGTGATTATACCCCTTGCAAGCATCCGCAAATACAAGAAAGTAATTAAGATAAACTAACCACAGCCTTAAACTTTGAGATCCTGCTATCCCTCATGCATCGATATACCAACGGGTGTTCAGGTTTCTGTCACTCCGGCAACCCCACAATTGGCAAACGAATACACAATGCATTCCCCTAGGCCCATAAAGGTGAAGTATCATGTAGTCGACGTTCACATGACACCACTAGAAGAATAACACCACAACTTAAGCATCAAACCATTAAATATTACTCAACATAGTTCACTACTAACATCAAGACTTCTCCCATGTCCTCAAGAACTAAACGAACTACTCACAAGACATCATACGGAACATGATCAGAGGTGATATGATGATGAATAACAATCTGAACATAAACCTTAGTCCAATGGTTTCACCCAATAGCATCAATAACAAGAGTAATCAACACCGGGAGAGTTTCCCCTATGAAATAGACAAGATTCAGCCCTAGATGTTATAACGGAGACGGGGTGCAGCGGCGGTGATGATGGTGTTGGCGGTGGAGATGATGATGATGATGATCCCGATGAAGTCCAGCTCGATGACGGTGATGATGGCGACGATTTCCCCCTCCGGGAGGGAATTTCCCCCGGCAGATTTCTTCCTGCAGGGGAGCTTTTCGCTCTCTGGTGTTTTCCGCCTCGTGGAGGCGGCGGAATATTTCGATGGCCGTCCCCGTGTGTTAGGGTTCGAGGGGGTCAAGTACGCGAAGGGGGAACGGCTGAGGTGGGCCAGGGCCCCCAAACCACCTGTCGGCGCGGCAGGGGGCCCCACCGCGCCAAGGGTGAGGAGGGCCCACCATGGCCCATCTCAGCTCCCCTTTTGGCCTCCTCCATCTTCTGGTAAAATAGGAACTTCCATATGTCTCCTTCGATTTATTGATCTTCAGAAATAGTGCATCTCGACGGTGCTTTTTCCAGCAGAATCCTGACTCCGGTGTCCAATTCTCCATTATTCATCAAACATGCAAAATAGGTAAAATAACATAAGTAACACTTCTAAATATGAAATATATCGATGAATAGCAGTAAATTATGATATAAAATAGTGATGCAAAATGGACGTATCAACCCCCCCAAGCTTAGACCTCGCTTGTCCCCAAGCGAAAACTGAGCTCAGTAAACATGACCACAAGTTTATGGAGCAAAGTGTCGATAAATAAAATACGGACAAGAAGCATCACATTCATTGATACACAAGTCATTCTAGACAGCAACTTCCCTTCATATAATCTAACTTGAAATAAGTAAAGGGAACCACGATGAAGTGCATAAAGAGAACCATGATTGGTGAAGGCAAACTTAAACTCTTGGTCAGAGAACAATTAACAGATCATACTTATCTTTCGAGAAGAGTCTTTATATCAGAGCTTATATAGCAGAACTTACATGCCTTAATCATAACAGTCTCCTTACAGTCATTGATAACTTTCAAAGTTATATTCATTCGGATAAAAGCTATTGTGCGAAACAAGGAAATGAGAGATATGATTAGAAGTATCAACACATATAACTAATTGGATCTCAACAACTCAAATGCTTGCTTGAGATAGAGAGGAATGGGTTTACTGACTCAACAATAATGTAAAAGATAGGCCCTTCGCAGAGGGAAGCAGGGATTAAATCATGTGCTAGAGCTTTTAAGTTTTGCAAAGCATATAGAGAGTATGAAAATAGTTGTTTGAGCTATGTATGTCGTTGTCAACGAATCGTAGTAAAGTGAACACTAACCCCTTGTCAACCAGACTTTCAAGAGCGGCTCCCATGAAGGACGTTATCTCTACCAGCAAGGTAGATCATCCCTCTTCTCTTTTGTTTACACATGTATTTTAGTTTCTTTATAGTTGACACTCCTCCCAACCTTTTGCTTACACAAGCCATGGCTAACCGAATCCTCGGGTGCCTTCCAACATTCACATACCATGGAGGAGTGTCTATTTGCAAATTAAGTTGCTTACTGATAAATCAGGGCAAAACATGTGAAGAGAATTATTAATGAAAGTTGTAGTTAATTGGGACTGGGCACCCCATTTGCCAGCTCTTTTTGCAAATTGTTGGATAAGCGGTGTATATGCCACTAGTCCATTGGTGAAAGTCTGTTTGACAAAAGTGCTAGAGAAACTCTACAGAACCCTCATGAGCTAATAAACAGTGACACAAAACTAGGAGTAATAAGTTTTGAATAATTTAAAGGTAGCACATGAAGTATTTACTTGGAATGGCGCAAAATACCATATAGTAGGAAGTTATGGTGGACTCGAATGGCAATGGTTTGGCTCAAGGTTTGGATGTATGAGAAGCATTCCCTCTCGATACAGGTCTTTGGCTAGCAAGGTTATGTAGCAAGCATAAGAGTTGAGGGATACAAACAATTATACAAGTGATAAGAATAATCATGCAATCTTCCTTAGAAGCACAAATAGTTTAACTTAAGAATACTAAGCTTATGAGCTACAAAGAAAGAAAGATCATGGAATAATATATTTGCATGCACTCCCTCTCTCTACTTAAGTCTCAAAGTATTGTCTACTACTGACCAATGCTAAGTTTGCCAAAACCAAAAAGATTAACTTGGTGCTCTAAAAAGTGATCCCTATACTAACAACAAGGTTATCAATATGAAAGAGAATTGCAAGCTAAAATAAAGTATGCAGAAAGTAAATGATAAAACTTCTCATTAATATTTCATAACGGCAACTCACACCAAGGGATACATAGATAACCAACTAAAAGAGAGATACTTCCACATTGCAAACCATCATATAAGATAACTTCCCTACTCACGATATGACTTTATGGAAAAGTAAAAGGTAAAGATAATGATGTGATACCGCGGCACTCCCCCAAGCTTGGAACAAACCAAGGGGATGCCAATACTTATGATGAATTACTCCTTCGGTGGTGGTGGCGGTATGACTTGGATTGGAGTAAGAAACCGTTCCAGCATTCGGCGGAGTCTGATATTCTCTTCCTGGAGTATTTCCACCTCCCTCCGCAGGGCTCGGTATTGATCACAGAACTCATCTGTAACTCGAAGTACTTCCGTCACTGCCGGAAAAGAGCTGTAGTCCGGAATAGGTGGTATTGCTCCCTGCAGGTTATGAGAAAAAGCACGTTGAGCGTTAACCGATCCCACAAAGGTGGGCTTCCTGACTGCAGGCTGTTCTCCCTTTGTTGACGGCATCCCCTTTACTTCCTTCATGACGCTTTCATCTTTGCTCTTGACTTCCTCCTTCAGCTTGGGGTCTTGAGTCTCGTCTTCCAAAGGCTCCTTGCCCTTGTTGTTGTTGTTGGAGACCATGGCGCTTCTAAATCTGAAAACAATATCTGGACAGAAACAGCTCGAAACGAAACACGATGAAAAGGCGAGATACGAACCTCGGGGGTTCGGGTGAGTATATAGCAAAAAGTTTTACAACATAAGGAAGGTACAGGAGGAAACCTGATCGGAGACGAGCTCCGGGGTGCTCAACCTATGGTTTGGGCACCACGGGTGCCGTCTCCCATCCGGTTCGGTCTCTTATTTTTCCATATTTAATAAAAACGACGAAAATATCTTCTAGAAAGTTATTCGCGAAACTTTTCTTACCGAAACTGTTACCTATTCGAATCGAATTCTGCAGTCCCAGAAAAATGTTCTTCAATGAAAGTTTCCGGAGTCACCACTTTAATTGTATCAACCTCTTCATTAATAGAATCTCCAGAAATATAATGCTTGAGTCTTTGACCATTTACCACTTGTGTAGAGTTATCTTTCAATGAAGCAATTTTTATTGCACCTGAACGATACACCTCCACAATAACAAATGGTCCTTCCCATTTTGAGAGTAACTTTCCTGCAAAAAATCTGAGACGAGACCTATACAATAGAACTTTCTCACCAACATTAAATTCTCTTTTAAGAATTCTCCTATCATGCCATCTCTTAACTTTTTCTTTAAAGAGTCTAGCATTTTCATAAGCCTCACTTCTCCATTCATCTAAAGAACTTAAATGCAACAACCTTTTCTCACCGGCAAGTTTAAAATCTCTATTAAGTTCTCTCACTGCCCAATAAGCTTTGTGTTCTAATTCTAAAGGCAAGTGACAAGCTTTACCATAAACCATTTTATAAGGAGACATGCCCATGGGGTTCTTATAAGCAGTTCTATAAGCCCATAAAGCATCATTTAACTTACTAGCCCAATTTTTTCTAGATTTATTAACAGTCTTTTGCAAGATAGATTTAATCTCCCTATTTGACAATTCTACTTGTCCACTAGTTTGAGGATGATAGGCTGAAGCAATTCTATGATTAACACCATATTTAGCAAGAGTCTTTCTAAAACCACCATGGATAAAATGAGAACCTCCATCAGTCATAAGATATCTAGGTACACCAAACCTAGGAAAAATGACATCTTGAAGCATTTTTAAAGAGGTCTCACCATCAGCACTTTTAGTAGGTATAGCTTCTACCCATTTAGTGACATAATCAACAGCAACAAGTATATGAGTATTACCTTGTGAAGAAGGAAAAGGACCCATGAAGTCGAATCCCCAACAATCAAATGGTTCAATAACAAGAGAATAACTCATAGGCATTTCATTGCGTCTAGAGATATTACCAACCCTTTGACATTCATCACAAGATAAAATAAACTTTCTTGCATCCTTAAAGAGGGTAGGCCAATAAAAACCTGATTGTAGAACTTTCTGCGCAGTTCTATCTCCAGCGTGATGCCCTCCATAAGCACTTCCATGGCATTTCCTCAGTATTTCCTGTTGTTCATATTCAGGAACACATCTTCGCATAATACCATCGACTCCTTCTTTATATAAGTGTGGGTCATCCCAAAAGTAATGCCGCAAGTCATAAAAGAATTTCCTTCTTTGCTGAGCTGAAAAGGTTGGAGGCAAGTACTTGGAAACAATAAAGTTAGCATAATCAGCATACCAAGGACTATCTCGCGAACTTACACTTATTGCAGCCAATTGTTCATTTGGAAAGCTATCATTAACAGGAATAGGATCATAAGGAATGCTTTCCAATCTAGACAAATTATCAGCAACAGGATTTTCAGCACCTTTTCTATCTATGATATGCAAATCAAATTCTTGCAAAAGAAGTACCCATCTAATAAGCCTTGGCTTAGCATCTTTCTTTTCCATAAGGTATCTAATTGCAGCATGATCAGTATGAATAGTGACTTTCGAATCAACTATGTAGGGTCGAAATTTGTCACAAGCAAAAACTACAGCTAGAAATTCTTTTTCAGTAGTGGCATAATTCTTTTGAGCAGAATCAAGAGTTTTACTAGCATAATGAATAACATTTAACTTTTTATCTACTCGCTGCCCAAGAACAGCGCCTACAGCATAATCACTAGCATCACACATAATTTCAAAAGGTAAATTCCAATCAGGTGGTTCAACTACAGGAGCGGTGATTAAAGCCTTTTTCAAAGTTTCAAAAGCTTCCTTACAATCATCATCAAAAACAAAGGGTACATCTTTTTGAAGAAGATTAGTAAGAGGCTTGGAAATTTTAGAGAAATCTTTAATAAACCTCCTATAAAAACCAGCATGACCAAGAATACTACGAATACCTTTAACATCTTTGGGACAAGGCATCTTTTCAATTGCCTCCACTTTAGCTCGATCAACTTCAATACCTCTTTCAGAAATTTTATGTCCAAGAACAATTCCTTCATTAACCATAAAGTGGCATTTCTCCCAATTAAGAACAAGGCTAGTTTCTTCACATCTCTGCAAAACTTTGTCAAGGTTGTGCAAACAATTATCAAAGGAAGTTCCATAGACGGAGAAATCGTCCATGAAGACTTCCACAATTTCCTCACAAAAGCCATGAAAAATAGCAGACATGCATCTTTGAAAAGTAGCAGGAGCATTACATAAACCAAAAGGCATACGTCTATAAGCATAAGTTCCATAAGGACAAGTAAAAGTAGTTTTCTCTTGATCTTGCGCTCTCACAGCAATTTGAGAAAACCCAGAATACCCATCAAGGAAACAAAAGTGAGTTTTCTTGGACAACCTCTCAAGCATTTGATCAATAAAAGGCAAAGGATAATGATCTTTCTTAGTTACTTTGTTAACCTTTCTAAAATCAATGCACATCCTATAACCAACTACTACTCTTTGAGGAATTAGTTCATCATTTTCATTAGGAACAACGGTAATTCCTCCTTTCTTAGGAACACAATGCACAGGACTTACCCATCTACTATCAGCAATAGGATAAATAATACCAGCTTCAAGAAGTTTTAATACCTCATTTCTTACCACTTCTTTCATCTTGGGTATTAAACGACGCTGATGCTCAACAACAGGCTTTGCATCAGGTTCCATGTTGATGGCGTGCTGACATATAGTAGGAGAAATTCCCTTCAGGTCATCAAGAGTATATCCCATAGCTCCGCGGTGTTTCCTCAACACTCCCAATAACCTTTCCTCCTCTGTACCTGAAAGTTTAGAGCTGATAATAACAGGATATATTTTCTTATCATCAATATAAGCATATTTAAGATTATCAGGCAGAGGTTTCAAATCAAAAACAGGATCCTCCTTGGGTGGCATTGTGGTACCCAAATCTTCCACAGGTAAATTGTGTTTGAGCATAGGTTGACGAAGGAATACTTCATCAAGCTCATTCCTTTCTTCCCTGAAGTTCTCACTTTCATGATTCTCCATATGTTGCTGCAAAGCATTGTTAGGAGCAAGAACAATAGATGCAAGTTGAGCAATTTCAAAATCCTCACTAGGCAATTCAGTTTCATAAGGTGCTTTAGCAAATTTAGAGAAATTGAATTCATAAGATTCACCAGCAAATTTAGTAAAGATTTTCTCTTTCTTACAATCTATAACAGCACCACAAGTATTCAGAAAAGGTCTACCAAAAATAATAGGACAACTATCATTGGCAGCCGACCCAAGTACAAGAAAATCAGCAGGGTATTTAGTCTTACCACAAAGGACTTCGACATCTCTAATGATACCAATTGGAGAGATAGTTTCCCTATTAGCAAGCTGAATAACCACATCAATCTCTTCAAGTTTACAAGGAGCAATTTCGTGCATAATTTCCCTGTAAAGCTCATAAGGAATAGCACTAGAACTTGCACCAATATCACATAAACCATAATAGCAATGATCACCTATCCAACAGAAAGCACAGGAACACTAGACTTCCTAGAACTTTTAGGATGTGAGACAATATTAGAAGCATCCTCACAAAAGATAATGTGTCTATCTTCTAAATTTTCAGTGACAAGATCTTTAACCAATGCTACAACAGGTTCAACAGTTATTTGCTCATCAGGTTTGGTAGTTTTCTTATTACTTTTACTAACAACACCAGTTATGATAGTATGTTCCTTAATCTTATTAGGAAAAGGAACTTTTTCAATATAAGGTTCTGGAATAATGCGATCAGCAACATTAACCTCAACACCTTTAGATATATGAGAAACAGATTCATCTTTATATGGTTCATGATAATTTTTAAAACCCTCCTTCGGCAAACCGAAATAGGAAGCAAAGGCTTTATAAAAGTTTGCAACAATTTGAGAGTCAAGACCATAAGTAGTGCTAATTTTGCGATAATCATCAGTATCCATAAATTTTTAACACACTCAAAGTCATAGTTTATACCTGACTCCCTACCTTTGTCATTCTCCCATCCTTCAGTGTTCTCCTGAATCCGATCAAGAAGGTCCCACTTAAACTCTTCTTTATTACGAGTGAACGATCCAGCACAAGTGGTATCCAATAGAGTTTTATCTTGAAAGGAGAGTCTTGCATAAAAGTTATCAATAACAATATTACCAGGAAGCTCATGAATGGGACATTTGAGCATTAATGCCTTCAATCTCCCCCACGCTTGAGCGATACTCTCTCCATCATAGGGCCAGAAGTTATATATGAGGTTCCGATCCTTATGAATCTCACTTGGAGGATAGAATTTGGAGTAAAAGAGAGGTACAATTTCCTCCCATCCAAGAGAATACCCATTCTTCAGCAGTTTATACCAATGTGCAGCTTTACCAGACAGTGATAGAGAGAATAATTTCTTCTTAACTTCTCCCATCGAGATACCTGCACACTTAAATAACTCGCACAATTCATGCAGAAATAACAAATGATCTCCAGGATGGACAGTTCCATCTCCTGCATAGCGGTTATTTGTGACACGTTCAACAATTTTCATAGGAATTTTGAACGGTATTACCTGCTCATCTGGCGCCTCCTCTACTACCTTAGCAGTGGTAGTTGTTTTCCCAAATAGGAATTCAAGAGAAGACCCCTCCATAATGAGATATAGCAGCAGGCAAAAATAAAAACAGCACGTACAATAAATGTTTCCCTTACCAATTCCACTTACCAATAGCGCTACACTCCCCGGCAACGGCGCCAGAAAATAGTCTTGATGACCCACAAGTATAGGGGGTGTATCGTAGTACTTTCGATAAATAAGAGTGTCGAACCCAACGAGGAGCAGAAGGTGTTGACAAGCGGTTTTGATGAAGGATTCACTGTAAATGCTCACAGACAAGTTTTTAGGAGTTTTTGATATGACAGATAAATAAAGTACAAGTAAATAAAATGCAGTAGTAATAGTTGCAGCGAGTGGCCCAATCCTTTCTACAGCAAAGGACAAGCCGGTTGTTGTACTTATAATGACCAAACGTTCTTGAGGACACACGGGAATATTGTCAAGTGCTTTCGCTTCATATAGTTGATTAATCTTCATTGTTTTGATAAGTGTTGTGTGGGTGAACCTATGCTAATGCACCGCCCTTCCTAGGACTAATACATACTTGTGATTATACCCCTTGCAAGCATCCGCAAATACAAGAAAGTAATTAAGATAAACTAACCACAGCCTTAAACTTTGAGATCCTGCTATCCCTCATGCATCGATATACCAACGGGTGTTCAGGTTTCTGTCACTCCGGCAACCCCACAATTGGCAAACGAATACACAATGCATTCCCCTAGGCCCATAAAGGTGAAGTATCATGTAGTCGACGTTCACATGACACCACTAGAAGAATAACACCACAACTTAAGCATCAAACCATTAAATATTACTCAACATAGTTCACTACTAACATCAAGACTTCTCCCATGTCCTCAAGAACTAAACGAACTACTCACAAGACATCATACGGAACATGATCAGAGGTGATATGATGATGAATAACAATCTGAACATAAACCTTAGTCCAATGGTTTCACCCAATAGCATCAATAACAAGAGTAATCAACACCGGGAGAGTTTCCCCTATGAAATAGACAAGATTCAGCCCTAGATGTTACAACGGAGACGGGGTGCAGCGGCGGTGATGATGGTGTTGGCGGTGGAGATGATGATGATGATGATCCCGATGAAGTCCAGCTCGATGACGGTGATGATGGCGACGATTTCCCCCTCCGGGAGGGAATTTCCCCCGGCAGATTTCTTCCTGCAGGGGAGCTTTTCGCTCTCTGGTGTTTTCCGCCTCGTGGAGGCGGCGGAATATTTCGATGGCCGTCCCCGTGTGTTAGGGTTCGAGGGGGTCAAGTACGCGAAGGGGGAACGGCTGAGGTGGGCCAGGGCCCCCAAACCACCTGTCGGCGCGGCAGGGGGCCCCACCGCGCCAAGGGGTGAGGAGGGCCCACCATGGCCCATCTCAGCTCCCCCTTTTGGCCTCCTCCATCTTCTGGTAAAATAGGAACTTCCATATGTCTCCTTCGATTTATTGATCTTCAGAAATAGTGCATCTCGACGGTGCTTTTTCCAGCAGAATCCTGACTCCGGTGTCCAATTCTCCATTATTCATCAAACATGCAAAATAGGTAAAATAACATAAGTAACACTTCTAAATATGAAATATATCGATGAATAGCAGTAAATTATGATATAAAATAGTGATGCAAAATGGACGTATCAGTGGCCTGTACCCCGAGGCTCTCGGCATGAATGGAGCACGAGGTACGGCGCTGTAGGGGACAAACACCCTGCGCTTCTTGCTCTCAGAACCCGAGGAACTCTGGTGATCCCCATGTGCGGGCCTCTTGGAAGCTTCCAGTTCTTTTCTTCCTTGCTCGAGAGTGAAAGCCTGGTTGAACAGCTCCTGATAGGTCTGGAACCTGAAGGGCAACAACTCATAGCGGAGCTGCGGAGTCAGACCCTTGCGGAACAGCTCTTGCTTGTCAGCATCATTGGTCACGTCCCTTGGGGCGTAACGAGAAAGATGGTTGAAGTCCCGACCATAAGTGCGGAGGTCCATCCGTCCCTGTTGCAAGTCCAGGAACTCCCTCCTCTTCAAGTCCATGATCGGCTGGGGAATGTACTCCGCACGGAAGGCAGTGCGAAAATCAGCCCAGGTGAAGACATGGTTGGCTGGAAACAAAACCACATGGCTCTCCCACCAACAGCCGGCAGCACCAACCAAGAGATAGGTGGCAAAGTTGACTTGTTCAGCCAATGGGACATGCAGCGCGGAGAACTTGCGCTCCAAAGCACGAAGCCAATCATCAGCTTCCAGTGGCTCCTTAGCATCAGCAAAGGTGGGTGGCTGGGAACGCAGAAACTCAGTGAGAGTGTTGCACTCGTTCCTCCGTGCATTCTGCTGCACCAACTGCTCCAGCAAGCGCTCATTGCGCCCACGGTTCTCTTCAATGGCCATCAAGACCTCAGCCATCGAGGGTGGTGGCGGCAGATCATCCTCATCATCATTGTGGTTACCGCGACCACCACGGCCTCCACGACCTCCTCGAGCCATTCTGGAGATTTGACAATGACACGGTTAGTATCTTTCTCCGAATGGTCGAACAATAGCATTAGCGTCTACACAAGTACACAGACTAGGGACGATAATACTTTGCGAGAAGGAAAATCAACAAGATAGAACTTGGGTTAAAGATCAGCATCATGTGCTACTAGTGAGAGTTAAGAATTCACAACTTAACACACTCTAGTTGACACAATCCGGGACCTTATGTTCAAGTCCGTGGGTTAAAACCCAAAGAAAGGATCAAAAGAGTAAACTCGGTAGAAAACATCTGAGTTGAGTTGGGATTGCAACGCAGCGGGAGCAACTGGACACATAACACTAAAGGTCAAACCCAACCCCTTTTCTAATCATTTTGAAGTAACAGACGAGGAGTAAAACCTTTAAACTCAAATCGAGGTAAGAGTGCTCCGAGATTAGAGTGTGACCAGATAAGGAGTAAAAAGAATCCTAAGATGGTTTTCACAACTCATTTTTAGGTTAAAAAATATTTTCACAGACACTAGACTCAACATCGACCAGTAGAAGGGTTTCCTACAGGCAGTACTGCTCTGATACCAACTTGTGGCGCCCTGACCTGACTGTTATACAGTGATGCTGTGTGTCACTGGTTAAGCGATACAACCGGAGGTTACGGGTTTACCAATCCCGGCCAAAACCTTTGGCAGGCATTGCTCGGGATGGATCATCGGCAACGCAACACCCCGATTGATGCCTTAACACAGGCACAACCCTCAATGCATAATAGAGAGACCAAGACTTGTGGAACAACTGGCACATCACAGACTCTACGACACAAATCATATAGTTCAACTCTTAATATAGAGAAAGATAGCAAATGACAACCAGAGGTCACAGACCCAACATTACAACAAGCGGAAGCAAATTAAGTTGTTCTAAACAACAAGATCCAACATATGGCCTAAGAGGCCTACAGATAAACATCACAGCGCCAGCTGATCCGGGATGTCCCAAGCTGCCACCTGGGAACCCCAGACTACTCGTCGACGTCCACAAAGAACCCACCTTCGAGGTCGGTGAAGTCCTCCTCTGAAACAAAACAAACGACGTTGAGTTCGACGAACTCGCAAGATTATATATAGAGCTTTAGCTCGATGAGGCTTTCAAAGTTATATGGCTGTTTTGCATAAATCTGATTTATTTATGAAAAACATAACTCGAAGGCATCGACTATTCAGAGTATTTTCAAAAAGAGGTAAGAGGTACTCTTTCTTTCATCACCTTTCTCAACATCAACCATCATTATCAACCACTGTACCTGTTCATCAAAGGCACCTCCCCGAATCACCCTCGAGGAAGCTCACCTTGCAATTGTGAGTGGTACCTCTAGTACCCAGTTTTTAATCATTCCGTTAAAGTTATTCTATGATCTTATCGTCCTTTCCCAAGTTGTCCGTAACCGTGGACACGGCTTTTCGAAAAGATTTACCCTGCAGGGGTGTACAATGTTTGCCACGCGTACCGTCCGGCCCATTACCTAGCTTTTAGCTCTCTTCCTTGGAGAGCCGGCTGGGTGGGAGCGGTGTCGACTTCTCCCTCGTTAAGGACTTTCCAGGATCATCAGTGGCGGTAGGACTGCCAGGATCACAACACCCGCCCCACGGCCACTCATTTTCCTAACACCACCATCCTCATCTCAGATCTCAGCCACCAACTCACGAACGCGCAGATGGAAGCTCAAACTAGAGGACCCTGGCTAGCCCCGCTCGAGTTATTTAGTCTATGAGGGTTCCTGCACTGCGAATGCATAGGCCTCACGCATGGTTGCACGCTCAGTCTTGGTTCGGGAGGTAAAGAACTCGCACCTAGGCGGCGAGAACGAGACAAAGCACCACAACCACAGTGGCCTATCATCCCCACCTTTTAGCATCTTATTACCTGTTACCATAATTCTCCACCATCATCTGTACATTTCACACCTGTTTCCAACATGAAATATCCATCGGACGGATAACATTTGCCTAAGAATGGCTAAGCATCAACATAGCATAGTTTAGTATTTTAGGCCAACAATACAAACCTATGGATAATAGGAGGGAAACAGGTATTGGCATCGGAAACTTAATGCAACTATAGGATACTCTAATCCAAGAAAATTGACATTTAGAACCGCATGCAATATTATAGTGGAGAAAATATTTGCGGAAACATAGGATAAGATATGCTCAGAGGGGGATTACGCTTGCCTTGATCAAGGTGCTGATAGTACGGATCGTCACGAGACGGGGGTGTCACTTCCACTCCTTGATCTACCGAGGCACAAACAACACCGGAAGAACAATCAACACATGGCAATTGTGCAATGCATACAAAGATGATGATATGACATTTTAAATGCACCCTAGAAGCTTTGAACATGACCAACAAGTTAAATGTGTCCCCATTATATTTATGGCATTATTTGGAATAAACCCCATATTTAAACTTAATGATTATTATTACTACTAGAGCACATTATTGTAATTGTAATCAATTATGCATGATGATGATGATTCTGGATCACTCATGTTTTTCTGAGCATTTTGATATAAGGAACACCTTTTTCGGAGGTCCCGGTAAAAAGTTATTAATTTTATAAGTTCCTCCTTTAAACTTATGATTTTAATATTACTAGAAGCACCATAATTCAAATGTGATCAAATATGCATAATACTTATTTTAAAGTTTTAATCACAATTTTCTGGGCATTTTGGTGTATTACATGCATTTTTCGGATACACCGATAAAAAGTTACCATTTTAATAGATTTCCTTTTTGATATTACTTTTTGATGATTTATTTAAGCAACAATATCATATTTATACATTTAGAGATTAAGGGGTGAAAAGAAAACAGAAAGTTCGAATCAGTATTTGCAAATCCGGATTCCAGCCCAGAATTTTCTGGGTTTTATACCGGCTGGAATAATTCCCGGAATTATTTCCGGTTCCACTCCGGTTGTATACCGGATAAAAGTCACCGAGTCCAGTAGCTAAAATCTTATTCCGGTATAGGATCCGGAATATTCCGGGATGGGCACCGGGCTCTCAACGCGATGGAGAGGACTACTGTGACGGCGACGAGCGCGCTCGCGCAGCAACGGCGACGGCGGCACAGAGCACGGGGAAATGAAGAGGGGAGAGAGCCAGCACGGCCAGAAGCTCACCCAATCTTGCGGCGGTGCGGGGGTGGCCGGAGATGGACGGCAAGAGCGGCGCGGAGCTCGGCGGAGCTGCGTCGGGGGCGGAGACGAAACGGGACGGCAGCGGCGATTCTCGGCCTCCGGGCGCGATTCCTCTGGCAGGGGAGTAGCAGGCGACGCGGCGCAGTGTTTACCCCAAACGGTGGTGCCCGGCGTGGACTACCGCGGCGGGAATCGGCGGTCAACCGCGGCGGCGACAACGACGGCCATGGCGGCTCGGGGGAGAAGAAAACGGAAGGGAAAAATCGAGGGAGGAGTAGGTGGGGGCCTCGGTGGCGTGCTCCTTGTAGGGAAGAGGGCAGAGGAGGGCCAGGCATGGCGCGCACGTGAGCGAGGAGCGGGCGGGTGCGACGCGAACGAGCTCGTCGGTCGCTACAGAGGAAGAAGAAGGCGAATTTGCAATTTGGCCCCTGGGAATTTTCTTCCCTCACGGACAAGTCCTTTTCAGCACTGGTTTAAAATAACAGCAGGTGTATTCGATTTTATTGAGGCAGTTAAACATTTTATAAAAATCTGCAAAAATTTGGGGAGCCTCCCCATAACCTGTAGAGGCACCACAAAAATTGGCGTCTCAAAATAAAATTGTTTGGACCACTTTTGTTAATAGGGTTGACTTAGGGCATTTTTGCTAAATTCAATATGTTGCCCATTTGTAATATTTATAGCAATTGCAAATATTATTTTTGGAACTCTTGGAACTTCCTTGACAAATATAAGATGTCAAGAAACTTTTGTTGTGCAAGTTTGAGTGCCTTCAATGTGTGGAAGTTTTGTTAGAGCACTTGGCATTTGGTTTTAGCAACTTCATATCATTTCGATATCAATGTTGTATTAACTCAAAAGAGACAAGTTTATGCATGGATGCCATGATGCAATTAACACAAAAGTGGAAAAATTACACCGGTTTCTAGGTTCTCAGCTTTGGGTTGTTACAATGGCAATAAAGCATTTAGAGAGCAAGTTGTGCCATTGTCCATATGAGGCTCACTAGATGTTACCTTTGACATAATACCCTCATGAGCTAACTTTAGCTTGGCATAGGATGCTAGAAGATCATCATTAGAGCTAGATAACTTTTCATGACTTTCTTCCAATTTCCTATACTTGCTAGTTAGCAACTCAAGTTGAGCCCTTAGCTCAACATTCTCCTTCAAAATAGATGCTTCACGAGAGATAGAGTTAGTAGCACAAGCATCATCAATATTAGAAATGGAAGAAGACAACTTGGCAAGCTCATCATTTTTAGATAGTTGAGTTTGGAGTTGATCAGGAGACTTGATAAGGAGAGAGTGTTCACTTCTAAAGCCTTGTGGGCTTTGTCAAGTCTCTCTATGTCCTCAATTAGTCTAGCATTGCCAACACCAAATTCAACCTTTTCCTTTTTAAGCACTTTATATTTAGCAATAGCATGATCTCTTTCCTTAATGATTTTAGCAATAATAAGGTCATTTGATTCATCAAGAGATTCAAGTTTCTCCTCAAGAGACACTCGAAGCTCTTGTTCTTCCTCAAGAGCATTTTCTAAGGAAGCCTTTTCAATAGCATCCTCTCTCTCAATTTTATATCTCTCATCAATTTGAGTTTCCAAACCCTCAATGATTTTCCTACTCTTAATAACATAAGCAATGATTTCACATAGAGGAGGGATAGCTTTGCTACCTTTGGGGAGAGCACCAAATACCATCTCACCCTTCTTTGTTAAGGATTCAACATCCATATGTTCTCCATACGAATCCTCATCCACATCATCACAAGATGTAGAGGGTTCCAAAGGTGGAGATACCTTTGAATCTCTAGCCATAAGGCAAAAGTGGGTAATGGACGTTGATGATGGAGAATTACTTGAAGCACCATTGAGGCCCATGTCTTGTTCCAACAAATGTTGGGATTTCTCTACATTGTTAGCCACACAAGAAAGAGAGGATATGGAAGCATTGGTTTCATGGCAATAAGACATAGGAAGCATATCATCATGAGATTTATTTATGCAACTATTACATGATATGCAAGGACTAACAACACTAGCATGTACTCCCTCCGTTCACAAAAGGATGTCTCAATCTTTTCTAAATTTGGATGTATCTACACACTAAACTATGTCTACATACATACAAATCTAGAAAAGATTGAGACATCTTTTTGTGAACGGAGGGAGTAAAACATTTGGAGTGCTAGAAGTGTTTAAGTACAAAGGTAGATCATTGCAATGAGATAGAGATGAAGTATAGTCAATAGAATATTCACCATCAACAAAACAATTTCTATCACCACTCACCATATCATTACCTTGTGACAAATCACATGTTGGTGAAGTGCAAGAAGTTGTGAACTCGTCACGGCCGGAGGTGAAGGGAGAACAATCATCCTCAATAATATTGGACACTTCATATTTATCTTGAAGCTTGGTTCATAGATCATGAGCATTCTGAAAAGGCATGATTGATGCAAGAACTACATCGCTCAAACACATATAAGACCATTAGATACTAGAGTATCGAGATAAGAGGTTTCCTCATCCTCTATAGATAATTCTTGGGAATCCATTGGAGGGTAACAACCCATGTCTACAATTCTCTTAATATAATTCGGACCCACGGCCCTAAAAAGATTAACGATGCGAATTTTCCAAACATCATAATTTGTGCCATCGAATATGAAAGTGGGATCGTGCACTAATTCTCTAAGCGACATCTTTACTCTCTAGGCGGTAAAGCCCAAAAAGAGAGCCTAGGCTCTGATACCAATTGAAAGTACAAGGATGTCGCCTAGAGGGAGGGGGGGGGGGGGTGAATAGGCGATTAAAACTTTTCTGGTTTAGGCTTGCTAATTGCGGAATAAAACTAGGTATTTAAATTAACAAGCCAACAACCTAAGTATACTAGGCTCACCTATGTGCACCAACAACTTATGCTAAGCAAGACAAGCAACAAAGTGATAGCAATAGAATACTTCAAGCACGAAGGCTATCACAATGTAAAGTGCATAAGTAAAGAGCTCGGGTATAGAAATAACCGAGGCACGCGGAGACGAGGATGTATTCCCGAGTTCCTCTTTTTTAGGGGAGTACGTCTCGTTGGAGAGGTGTGAGGCACCACAAAGGTCGATCTCAATGCCACAAAGGCTCACCTTATTCTCCGATGAACCGCACCACAAAGGATTGGTTCACCTTCCACTATCGGAATCCTTCAAGGCGGAATCCGGAGCCTTTACAACAACAATCCGAGGCACAACCCACAAATGGATTGGGGCTCCCAAACGGCTACAAGTGACCACAAGAGGTCTCAACCACCACAAAGGCGTCTAGGGTCCAAAGACTCAAGAGTAACAAGTTCACAAACTTTCACTTCCACGAATCCTCGTGGCGAGCACAAACCGATGCACAAAGCAATGGCAAGAGCACAAGTGCTCAAATCCTTCACTCTCAAATCCCACCACAAGTAACTAAAGCTTATGGGGCGAGAAGAGAGGAAGAACAAAGAAGAACTCAATAAATGGAACTCCAAGATCTAGATCCAAAGGGTTCCCCTCACTTAGAGGAGAGATTGATTGGTGGAAATGTAGATCTAGATCTGCTCTCTCTTTTCCCTCTAATTGGAGGCAAGAATCATGGAGGAATAGAGAGAAATCCAAGCTCAAGAAGGTCAACAATGGGGGGCTTTTTCATGCTCAAGAGCTTGCTGGCTGGAGGAAGGTGGATACCCCTCCCAAAAATCTGTCCGTTGCTGAATCTGGGAACCGGATAATCCGGTCTAAGTTGGAACCGGATAATCCGACTAACTGGATTATCCGATTACATCCAAGAAAATCCGATCAGAAATATCCGGCTCCCTCCAGTACCATCCGAGTCTGGTCCTTAGCCATTTTTCCAGTTCGCTTCTCCAGAGCCGGATAATCCGACTCACAATGGGATCGGATAATCCGGCTAACCGGATATTCCGAAAGCTTGGGATGGAAATATCCAGCTCACAGAAACAACAAAACGAAAACTGCAAACCCAATAACTTTTGCGTTTGAACTCCAAATTAGATGAAACCTATTTTGTTGGAAAGGTAACGACAAGAGCTTTCCTACAAGGATAAACATTAAGAACCATAAATAGAGTTAAGTTGCCACACATGGGAAGGTGTGGAACTTTCCTCAAGGATAAACCGATAATATTTCCAACAAGAAAATGCAACAAGTTTTTCATCCGGACTCCGTTTTCTATGATCTTGGGCTCACTCCGAAGATAATCACAAGCACTACAAGATCATGCATATACACATAATAGTCCATCATGTGAGGAGGATAACACAAGAGGAGAGTTTGACCTCTCTACAAGAGACGAACCGGTAAAACCTCCAACATAAAAAACACCACAATATATTCAAATGAAATCCGTTTTTGATGAACTAGAGCTTAATATGGAGATGAACACAAGCTCTAAATTCTCACATGGATAAAAGCTAAATAAGAATCAAGAAAGATGATATGCAAGTATGCAAAGGTTTGAGCTCTCCACAAAGATGCGATCAAGTTACTCACTTGAGAGCCCCTCTTGATAGTACGCCGTCTATCCTATAACCCGGTCTCCCACTAACACCACGAGACCGGTAAAATAGAAACCCTATCAAGATCATACCTTTGCCTTGCGCATTCCACTTGAGTTAGATGATGACGATCTTGACTCTCTCAAGTTGGAACACCTTTCTTAATTGTGCTTGCTAGCACATGCTTGATGAAGACTTCTCCAAATACTCCCCCATACACCATTATGGGAGGCCTCGCTGTAGTGACCTAGCACACCACTGCATGTTGTAGTGTACAAGTCGTTGACATAATACTCACGAAAGGACCATTCCGTAAATATTACATCCTTCAGAGTAGTACAACAGAAACATAGTCGGTGCAAGGTAACACTATAGGATTACAACACTATTCAATACAAAATCTCGAGAACCTCCTTTACAAACAGAAGTAGTTCTTGTGCAAATGAAACTCCCGAAAGACACAAGTCGAAGCACTAAGCTGGATACCAGCTCCACTTCTAACTCATAATCCACTACTGCTGTTGTCACAACCCTATCTATCCATCTGGAATCTCTGTGTCTAGAGTTGTGCTCCTCCATTCAATTATAGTCGTCTTGTCCATAGGCATTGTTGTCGACGTGTCCACCATTGCACTGTTGTCGCCACGCATCTGTTGGCAAAGTAGAGGTTGACTCCTTCAGGCCCACCAGGTTGATTTGACTCCTTGTCGAAGATCTCACCAACATCGCTATGGATTCCTGTCCTTCCTCTGCTGTCACCAATAATCTAAGCAGGGGTCAACGGAGGAAAGAGTGAGCAACACGAGCGTTACTCAGCAAGTTCATATAATAGGAATAAGGTGTTTTATGCACTAGCTACCATCCATACCAAAAGGTCATGGATGAACATGCATATCTTTGTAAAACATTTTTAGGAAAAGATTTATTTTAACTTCAGAAAACTATGCCCGTCATCCATTCACAGGTGCTAGGGCTTCATGGAGCCACCTTTCCTGCAGCGTTCGCAGCTCCTTCCCGGAACAGGGAGTAACATGTCACACTTTTTTTACACTCTGCAGAGGTGCATTACTTTACCCATAAGAGATCAACGCTTTGTTGCACAACCGGGCGATTCTTTCCCGTCCACACTCTCTTTGGTATGGGACCCAGTCGGTGATCCAAGCCATTCGCCGTGCTTCTCCAACAACCCCGCATGCCCACCCTTTTGTAGGTCTGTCCTCCCCTATATCTGATGGTAGACCGATCCGGACCCAAAGTCCTCCCCTATTCCATACAGATAGACCGTTCTAGACAACCCCTACAATCCATCATAGACCCCAGAAACCATGGGAATTAAGGGATCCCACCCATGTGCATGTAGTCTCGCAAGATCTACAGCCTACGGAACTGACAGTCCGTTGACATGCGAAAGGGAAAAGATCACAGATGACTTTCCCGTCCCATTCCAAGTCTCATGGTTAACGCTTCATTTACGGCGTAAGAACACTGACGACATTGGTTATTAAATCCTAGATAATACTTTCCCGTGCAAATGGAACCTCCACCAACCACATCATTCCATGGTTCCATCTGCCAACCAACAATATATGTATATAGCATTTCACATCATTCGAAAATAAGTTTTACTTTTTCATGCAATGATAAACCATAGTATTTTGCATTTACTTTGATAAACATAATCAAGTAGGACATGAGCAAGAGTGAACTTGCCTTTTTGACTGCAAGATTATGTAGCCAAGGTCTTCGATACAATAAAGACTCCAAAATCTGGAAAAAACGTCATTGGTACGGTAAGGACTAATGTTTAAAGAAGCAATATGCTATTATGCATAAGTATGAGATGCATCGCCCTAAAACCCTTAACTAACTCTCGATGGTTGAGGGTTGTTTGAGTTTGGTGATTACTTTTAGACTTGTTTTATCTTCAAGTTCACTTCACAAGAATGATGAATTTTAAACTTTAACTATAAATACCATATTAAGCATAAGGATAAAATAAAACAACATCATAATACTAAACGGTTATTTTTGGGTTGATTATCATCTTTATGTTTATAAAGAACATGTGTTAACTTGAATTAATTAAACAAATGGTGTAGTATTATTATTCATGAATACAAAAAGAATAACTTTTGAAAAAATAAATAATGTATACATTTGTTGGTTTCATACCATAAGGGTACTTATTTTAGTTAAGTAATGGTATATTATCAAATATTAATAGCAGTTACTTATGTTTTTAACTTTTATTTAAGCAATAAGATAATATGATTTGAATATAAATACTTAGAAGAAACACCACAAGTAATCTCATACTATGAAGTAGTTATTAATTTGGATTAATGATTTAAGCAATTATAACACATAATTAATCCAATTATTAAAGGTATTAATAATAGTGAACAAATTTTATTAAATAAAGAATTCATTTTTATGAATTAAGAACTACATGGAATATTATGAAGTAATAATATGATAATCTTTTATGTTGTTAGATTCATTTTTGTTTTATCGAATGATTCTTGAATAATTGTTTTCCTTATGAAAAATATTATTTTTAATAAACCACTTAAAGAATATTATTTAAACATGTTCATAAATGAAACTCTAAAAATGGACGTAATGTTATGATTGAAACATATGTTCATATTTGAAATTTAAACATATGAAGAAATTTAAATGGAGTTGAAATGGATCCAAAATAGCATTTCAAATTAACTTCATAATTAAATAATGAGCAAATTATTGTTTGAATTTTCCAGTGATTCAATTTTAGTCAAACAAGTATTTTAGTTATACAAACAGAAAGATTTTATTTTTGTGAACATTTTGATATATTATTTGTATTATTCTGATTTAGGATGAATTAGTTATGAATTTTAGAAATTTTGAATATTTTCTGTAATTTCTGAAAAATGTTAAATTCCTGACAACTCGGTCCCACCAGTCAGTGTCATATTAATTAAAAGAAAATAAAATGGAAAAGGTTAAAAGTCTGACGGGCGGGGCCCGCGTGTCATTGACACAGAAGTTGGGCCGCGGCTCCGCCGTGCTTGCCCTCACCGGCGGCGAGCGAGCTAGCACGCGCGGGTGCACGCGTTGGATGCACGGAATCACGGGCGACTCGTAGATGGCGACGCCGCTCCAAAATGGTCATCGGAGCAAGGCCGGAGTTAGGCTCGCGCGGCGGCGGACGGTGGCGCACGGCATGGCGGCGATTCCGAACGAATTGAACCAAATTGAGAGTACAGGAAGAATCGCAAGCTCACCACGAGCACGTAGAACTGCTCGGCGAAGCATGGAGTGGACGGACGGCGACGAACGCGTCCCCAAAAGCCGGCGGCCGGAGTTGAAGGGGACGGAGCAATTCGACGGCTCCCGGGCTTTCTAGCACGCACGACTCGACGAGGAGCTTGAGGACGTCACGGCGAACCTCCAGAGCTCCATAGGGAGGCACGGCATGGCCGGAATCAGCGACGCACGGCGGCGGCCCGACGAGCTAGGGTTTCGCTTTCCCGTCGATTTACTGGGAGAGAGACAGAGAGAGGGAGCGAGGCGTAGTGAGGAGGAGAGGGAGATGGAGACGTCTCTGAGGTTCTTATCCTCAAAGGCCGGCAAGCAGGAGGTGGCACGGCGGCGGCATCCTTCTGGCCGAAGGAAGAAGAAAGGAAAAGAAACACGAATTTGCAGAAAACCCCCTAGGTTTCGGAGAAATTGCAGGAACAGTGTTAACAGGTCCCTGGTTCCTGTTTTAAATGATTTGAGGGCCATTTTGTAACAAAAACTTTTACAGAAGAGTACTGGAATGTTTAGGATTTCACAAGGAAATTTATTCCAGTATTGAAATTTGAATATTTGAAGTATTTGAATTCCTTTAATATTTGGAATGAATTTGTGCATGTTTAAATTTACTTCCTTTTATAAGATATGTAGAATTTATCACAAACAAGTTTATTTTAAACCTAGATTATAAATCCTTTGTGTGTTTTGAATTCATTTACCACTTAAAACAAATTTGATCACATTTGAATTTAGTTCTTGTAGTAAGATTTATAATTTATGACCTCTATTTTTATTGTGCAATTATAATAATTGAATTATTTTGTTATGCTCTTTATTTGTGAATACATATTATTTTCAAATGCTAAAGATGATTTCTTGCTTGACTTCATCTCCAGATAAATATTCAAACTTGTCATGGTGCTTTATTAATTCTTGGGCAGCACCAAGTTGTTATCCAACAATATAAGCATGATTAGCTCACTGTGGTGACTACAAAGAGTATACACAGTGTTTCAATTCAAATACATGCCAAGCGCAAAATATTGTCCCAGTGGCTTTAACTTGTAATACTAGACAACTAATTCATGTAATATAATCAGATGTCTGTGGATACACAAGTGAAGATATCCTGCCTGAGGTCAGGTCTTACGGTGACATAAAATGATGAGAATAGAATCTTGCTTGGTTCCACATCTCATTCTGAAGATATAAATGTTGATGCATTCCTCTCTGATAGGAATTTATGCTTAAGTGTGTGGAAGCAAATTGTTAGAACAACTGCTGACTAATTAGTCCATGTGGTTCCATTTACCACATGTCCAAAGTTCTCACTTCTTGAGAACAAAATCTTGATCCAACCAAATGGTCTCATCAGTCATCACTAGATGATCTTGTAATCTACTCTCATACGAGATTTGTCCACCCACATGAATTTAAGGTTAACTCATGTGATTTCTATTTATGGGTGATGATTATGTGGCATTATGATTTGGCTTTTCTTTCTCCTGGGAAATCATATCCTTGAGAAACACCATAAATCTCCATGTGGCTTACTTATTAGTTGGTTATAGAAGAATGTATGTGTATTTTATGACATCAGTTTGCCTTATGCATATAAAAGAATATAATAACAAGATCATGAGGCTTGTCACCATATTACTTTGTATATTCAAGAGGCTGAGATGTACCGGGTTAAGTATCCTTCTGTTTATTTGTATATGATACTCAATTGTTTGAGTATACAAAAGTGATTTGTTAACAAGGTCTCGAAGCTTGTTATCAAACTACTTCTATATAACACTAACATTGGAATATCACACTATTACTAGAAAGATTAATAAGAACATAACAGATGCAAGAGTTCCCATTGTCTCTGTGATAGATTGGCATAGCACTACTATGCATCTCTAATCAATCCTTCTTCATAATCTTCTTGTTGCTTTACCTTGTTTCCTGGGGTTAGCTCCTCTTGCTGAATGACTTCGAGAAGATTAGAAGATAATAAGATAAGATGGTCTAGATAAAGTAAGATGATCTAGATTAAGATTTAGTTTAGGATTTTATTATCCTCCTTCCATATACTCCTTCTTTTCTTTTCATTAAGATATGTACTTATTCGATTAATGATGTAAGTCATACACATCATTTGATTTATAGTTCCATGTATTATTAACTTGTAATCAAAATGTTTGAGAATTTAGATAAGACAAAATTTTGAAGTTTATAGCACTCACGTTGATGACTAGGTCTAATCCACCAACATCAGCGAAACCTCGATGTATGTTTCACAAGTTTTGTTCCAAGTTTTTAAGTTATTCGACATCTATGGTCATTCTCAACTAGTCTTTCGAGTGGTGGTTGAACACTCTATGACTTCGTTGATAAAGTTTTAAATTTTCATGTATTTTCAGATGCATGCTATGCAAATGCACAAATCCAATTTAACCCCTTTCTACTCTCTGAACTACGGGTCATTACACTCGCTTAGCTCCGTCTTCATGTATCCACTTGCACTTCATCTTCTTCTCTTGATATAGATGATGGCTTGGAGATAAACATGAATGTTCACTCAATCTTCTTTTCCAAGCCATGCTTGCAATAAGCTCAACTCTAGATGACCATTCTTCATATGAACCCATTGGGTTCATCATAAAATCTTCTAGAGTCCAACACATGAACTCCAATCTTCTTCATAGACAAGATCTATAAAGATATCTCAATGTAAACATTAGTCCATAAGGATTGTCATTAATTACCAAAACCACACATGGGGTAACACATGCACTTTCATACATCACTAAGGAAGTTGAACATCTTTTTTTGGAACTTGAAAGAACTAGACTGCCCACATCCCATACAAGATCCATATCGGAATTCATATTACTTGAAAATAAAAAGATAGATTCAGTCACACGATCTGAACGACCCATACCAGATAGGATATTTGATGATTTTACCACATTAATACAAGAACCCGCACATTAGAGTCATACAAGAACCAGCACTATCAAATTAACTAATCTAAGTATCTAACCACGTGTCATCTAAGGTGCATATAAAAATCTATACTATACATATGAAAAAAAAGAAAAGCCAGATTCATGGCTAGCTTCACAGCTAATCCAGTCAACAAACATGCCACAAGTAGTTCTTGTGTAGCCGGCTCTTGCGAGCGGCCCCCCTGTTCTGCGCGAGCCTTCTCTTTATCTAGACGAGCAAAACAAAGCGGAGTGATTGATTTGCGTAGGAGTTCCTTGCGAAGCCTCTGACTGCTGAAGCCGAGTCGGTCTCTGACGTACACATAACTTGTGTCCTGGCCTGGCGGGCTACTAGTCGGAGCTGTCCGGCGACCATGCCAGCTGAGCTTCTTGTCACTTTATTTTCTTTTTCTGTTAACCAACCAAAGAATGTGTTCTCAGCTAGTGTCATACAAAGAAATAAACTTGCAGTTCACTGAAGTGTAAAGCACAAGGATTTAGTTACCCGCAAGTTACTAGCAGTAGCAGCTTTCGTGTGCAAAATCATAGATCCAAACCTGAAGGAATCATCAAGACAAAGACCTGAAGGAATCACCTATCAGAAAACAAATGCTCAATAATAATGATCCTACGGATAGAAAAGGAAATGCATTAGGTGTGGGGAGATTCAGGATGCTAGCCATATTTTCTATTAATGTATCAAACATACAAGGACAAATTAGACAGATGCACATAATTAAGATTTATACAAGAAACTTGAATAGAAAATAAATATTCATACACATGATCCAAATGACCAATACAAGATAGGATATTTGATGATTTTCCCAGATTTATACAAGAACCATAAGGTAAAAAATCGAACCAGAATCTATTGTAGCATCTAGGATTCATACAAAGATCTGCATTAGAGATATGGAAGAAAAAGAAACCAAATTCATGTCAAGGTTCACGGCTAATCCAGTCACTGAACATGCCATAGTTAATTCTTCAAGAGGACGACTAAGCCGTGAAACCTGATCTGGAGCATGAAAGCACACAACTTAAAGCCTACAGAAATATTCAGAACAACATCACATTACCACAGAAATACAGACATCTCCATACTTCACATTTTTTGAAGTCCATGAACGTGACCAACAAACACGATGGCGTACAAAAGCGATTTTAGTTCATAGGAGAAATGGTCATGATCCATAGCAGATTTAGACATTTTCTGCAACGAATATTGACGGAAAAATGAAAAAAATTGCACAATCTTTCCACAACAATTCACATGGCATGAAATTCTCAGTTTCACAAATGATTCAACACAGTTCAATTAATGATGAGTAGGATTTAATATTTTATTTCACGCACAGGATCATTTGCTCTTCTTCTGTAAACCCATGTGTCCAACACTTACGATAAATAATTCAAATGATGGAGCAAACCAAAATCAAGAGCTTGCTAAATAATTCCTATCAAAGTAAACAAAGAACACATGCCAAAATCGTTAGATTGAATCCGAAAGGTAATTGCACAGCTACAAATACTAGCTTCGGTAGACCATGACAAAGTTTCACATAATATTGCTCGGATGATGAGTACACATACAACAATGAAAGGATTTTGAGAACTTATATCACACAAGAAACTCATCAATGGATAATTTCGTGGAGAAGTACAACGACATGATAGTTGATCGAGCAATGGACGAGGACAAAGAGGAACACAAGAAAACATTGGTACGAAAGTTAGATATTTATTATTGATAGTATTAACAGAAACAATTCATAACAATACAATGATTATTTTTCTTATTTCTCAGGTCAAAACATCAACCAAAAAGATTTGGCATGTCCAAAACCATGCCTGCAAGATATATTAGAGCTTCATTCAATCTTTTTAACGCCAAACCAGAAAAGTCTTACCACTATGTAATTGTCCATGACAATGAATCTACTAAATATGAACTTAATCATGCTTATTGTGATCATAGGGAGCCTTGGATTCGTGTTCGTTTTGAATAAATGTCGACAAAGAGAGAGAGAGAGAGAGAGAGAGAGAGAGAGAGAGAGAGGAATTTATGAATGTGAGTGTGGGTTGTTCACTCATTTCGGAATTCTTTGCTCCCATGCTATAAGGGTAAGGAATTAAGAATGTATAAAAAAATATCTTAATAAATCAAATTTTCTGTTATTTTCTGAAGATTACAAAATATATAAATTATTTGTCAGGTTATTAATTATCTTGTAGTCTCAAGATTTCTTAACCACACTCTATCCTGAAACATTGGATAAAGGATGCCATAGACGTATTACGAGAAAATCTTAGGGTTTTGCAAGAGAAAAATAGCTTTTTGAAATCGCACACTTTCCGCAACAGCCTATTGTATGGAACAATGATGAAAGCAGTTAAAACTGGCAACCAAGACGTAGAGATTTTACTGAAATGATGAAACATTTGTGAAATGGTATAAAATTTGTTAGCTTGACATAATTGCTTCAAGAGGTGACACTCCAGCCTTGGAAGCCGACCCTTCTTAGGAGTCGAGCGACAACGAGTGGCACAGGGGCAATCTGGCAGGATAACATTCAGAACCTGAATTTGGACTAACGGAAGAACAATATATTCAGAAGTAAGAAGTGGTGACCTTAGAGCATCACCAAGAGCTTACCCATATTTTGCCTACCGAAAACCATTATGGGTTGAGGAGATAGATGGTTTGGGTATCCAGAATTTTTCTGCTTTTCTCGCTTACCCAATATCCGGATACCAAAATTGGCACCTGCACGTAGTACCCACATGTCAGTGGGTTAGGCTTTTTCTTTTTTCTTTTTTTCTCTCCTTGTTTTTCTCCTCTCTCCCTCCCCGTGTCTTCCATCTCCCTCTTTGCCGGCCACACCCCGCCTCCCTCCCAGTGGATCTAAATCCCCGCCACCTCACCCATCGCGTGCCACCCCGCCCAGCACTGTCCGCCCCGCTCGCTCGGGCGGCGGCGTCGATTTCCGTCGGCGAGAGCATAGAGGCAGGCAGGGTCGTGGCCGTCCCAAGGCGTAACGAGGTGGGAAGGAGATCGGAGGAGCTGGGGCGGAGGTCAGGGAAAGCAAGGGGCGATCGTCGTGGACTCAAATCGGCGGCGGCGCGTGAGGAGGTCGGGAGAGGAGGAGCTCGATGCGGAGGTCGCCTTCGGGCTCGATGCGGCGGCGGCGGAACCGATTCCGGTCGGGAGAAGGGTGGCGGGGGTCGAGGAGGGGTGGTGGCGAGCGGCGGGCGGCGCGCCGGTGAACGGAGGTGGCGAGGACAGGAGAGAGGAGTGAGATCTGGATCGGGAGGATAAGCCAGTCGACGGTCTGCGGTGACTGCGGGTTGATTTGTGATATTTCGAGGACTATAATGCAAATGCGATCCACACTTTGACCAGCCGATGGTGCACGAATCTCCAACAACAAATGAACGGTAAAGATAGTCCGGGGGGCCAACATACGTGTGGAATTGCATTCTTCTGGTCAACACTCAAACATCAGCCAAATTATAAATTCAGGGCCTTTACCGGTGTCTCCGAATATGACTCGAGAGTAGGGCCAGTACACGGAGGTGATGTTTTGCCTCATAGGAGTTATACTCCTATTACTAGATCTTGTACAGGTGTTGCCGCGCCCGTCCATTAGGAAAATGGATTGTTAGAAACTGATGACAATAAACTGGGATTTAAACATGTTTCTAAAGTTTTGAACCACGTGCAGGACTGCAAATTGGACATTTGAACTACATTTCCATTCAGATGTGCTGGTTAGTTACCCTAATCCTAAACCCTAGACAGAATTATGTACATATTTGGCATGTACTGGAACTTTACTTGGAACTGTCAAAAAAATGTCAAATAAATTTCCATTTCCAGTAGGCTTCAAAGGATTTTAGCGACTTTGAGAGTACTCTTCAGAAAGTATAGATATCTTATTTCAAAAATGGTATTTACAAATTTTACAACAAGCAGGGAACAGTGGAAAGCAAGAAGGAAATGAAGATGAGATAAGTAACATACACCCAATTCCGATGCTCTTTGTCTGAAAGAAACCATTGCCTCTTCAGCCTGTGGGGCAGTAAAAGTTGGAACTCCTTTCTGTTGATAAAAGATGCCAAAAAGAAACCAAGCGAATTAGAAATTTTGCCACAGAACTTTCTGAAACTACAAACATACCTAGTGGGAAAAGAGTATTGAAGCATGAGTTGTCTATTTCACTCGCTCAACAAAAAATATCTTGAATGTTAGCAAGGTAATGAACCTACCCATAGAAGAACTCTTGATTGAAGGTAGGTAGGTAGGCGAGCGCCACCGCAACCCCCACGCCGATGGCCTCCTCGGCCACGGCGCTCCCCAGCCCTCCCTCGTCGGTGGCCACTCCGGCGCCGGCGCCCCCAGCCCCTTCTCGTTCCCCCTTCTCTCGTTTGGTATGGCTGGTCGGACCCCAGTGAGATCTGGTCAAGGCAGGCCGGCGGCCGGTGGCCAGCGCTGGAGAGAGGTGAGCCCGGCCTCGGTCTCGTCCAGCTTCCGTTGTGCAGAGAGCCCGGTGGTGTCTGGACTGGGGCTCTCCTCGTCGGAGTGCTCGAGGTCTGCTAGCCCGGTGTCCCCCAACCCCGTTGAGGTCTCGGCGACAGCTGCGGCTGCGGAGGCAACAGCGGGTGTGGGGCGCGGCCGGGTGCAGGACAGACTGGTTTTCTCCGGCCACGCGTCGGCCTCGACGTCAGCTGCGTCTGCGGAGGTGGCGGCGGTGGAGGGACGTGGACGGGCCCAAGACAGACTGGAGTGGCAGGAGCCGGCCCCCTCCCGCAAGTCTCTGTGGCGGCGGCGGAAGGCGGCGCAGCTCGCGAGCTTGGAGTTGGGCACTTCTGAGCGCAGGGAGGTGGACCCTGCGTGGCGCGGCCTCTGCTTCAAGTGCGCTATGCCTGGGCACCGCAAGCAGGACTGCACCGCCGATCCGGTTTGCTTCCGGTGTGGCGACGACGGCCATGAATCGCGCAAGTGCAAGCGGCCTCGGAGTCCGGGGTCAGAGGATGAACTACGACGCCAAGCTCTGGAAAAGCTGGCGCGTCGGCGCTCGCCGGTGGCCAGGGGAGAGCCCCAGCCTCGGCGTCAAGCCCGTCGCCGCAGCCTGGGCCTGCGCCGGGCCTGCTGCAGGTGGCTCCGGCAGAGGATGAGGCACCGCTGTGCGTGGTCAGACGCACCCGCTCCATGGACGACCTCGAGAGGAGGCTGCAGTATGCGATGGTGGCGCGTGTCGGTGGCAACAGGCCGGCGGTCTCGTGCCGGCAGGTGCATGCGGCGCTGGTACGCGTTCTCAAGCTGCCACACGACGGTTTCTCGGTGCACCCGTACCGCCCGGAGGATTTCCTCATCGTTCTGGGATCGGCCGACATGAAGCGGAAGGTTGCGACGCCGTCGGTCCTGGAACTCGGCGCGTTCTCCCTGTTCTGTCGTCCCTGGAACAGGCAAGCGCATGCCACAATGGAGACCTGGAGCTCGAAGGTGGAGTTGGTGATCGAAGGAGTACCGCCGCACGCTTGGGAACGCGAGGTGGTGGAGGAGATTCTCGGAGACTCATGCGTGGTCTCTGAGGTTGCGGCCGTGACCGCGTCGCGCGAGGACCTGGCCACATTCAAGGTCTCGGCTTGGACTTCGGCGTTGGAGAAGATCCCACCGGCGAGGACGTTGGCGATCCCGGAGCCTAGTGAGCAGGATGAGGACACCCCCTCCCCGGCGCGCGTGCCATCGCCGTGCTCGGGAGACACACCACCCTCGGGAGACAGGAACAGGAGGAGCTTGAAGCTGTTGAAGTACAAGGTCTTGGTTCACGTGGATCGCGTGGAGGAGGATGTTGATCCGGGAGAACGGTGGTACGCGCCGGTGCCGCCTTCGTCTGGCAGTGGGCAGAATGGCATGCCGGGTGACAGGAACTCCGGCGGTGGTGGAGGCAGGACTGCTAGGCGACCGCCATGGCGTCTGGGAGTTCCGGACCAGCGCGGTGGTGCTCGGCCGGCGGCGCCGCCCGACGCTGGCAGTCAAAGGCAGTCGTCCTGCCAGGTGGCAGCCAGGGAGTCGACATGGCGCCAGCCGCCAATGGCGAACAGGGGTCGCGTGGGGCCTGCCACTACCAGAACGGCGCGCAACGCGGGGTTTTTGAATCGTGCCGTGGTGGAGACGTTGGTCGCGCCTGTGGCTGTCGAGCCTGCCGAGGCAAGGCAGCTTTTGCAGGCCGACAGGGAGGCTTTTGCTGATCCCAATGGGGGTCACGACAAGGAGAGAGCAGGAGAGGGGCCCGAGGTGGATACTACTTTGGTGTTAGACCCCAACGGTGCGCAGGCAATGGTGGGCGATACGCAGCTGGACCATTCTGTCGCGGAGTCGACAGAGCCAGCTGCCTCTGCAACCTCCATGGCGACCACGCAGTCTGCGGCGATGGGACCGGATGAATACTTTACCGTGTCGCTCTCGGCGGAGAGTGTTGACGGAGATGGAGATCGAACAGGACCAAAGGGGCTGCAACCTGGGCCCTGTGGAGGCGGAGATCAAACATGGCCTGTTGGGCTGTGGAACTGAGCCCACAGGCGAGGAGATGGGCTCTCAGCTGGAGGCCACCTTGGCTGAGAGGAACGCGGCCCAGGCCCAGGCTGATGCAGGACTGTCGGTGCATGACACACCGGTGGCGGCCGAGGAAAGTTTGAGCCCAGATGAGCGGGTAGCTTGGGGTCGCATGAAGCAATTCTGCAGCAGAATTCTGAAGGCACTGGCGCCGCCCCTGCTGCGAGAAGTCGAACGTGTATCCGCGCTGTGACCGGAGGCTGAACCTTTCACCCCGCGCCGTAGTGGTAGACACCAGACGCCCCCTCTCCCGCGTCCTGAGGGCAAGAAGTGCCACAAAGCGTCGGCGGCCGAGGCAGTTCTGCTTAAGGCCCTGGGAGTATCGCCACTCGATTTGGTGGTGAACGAGGACGCCGCGCAGGAGCTGAAGCAGCTGTTCGATTCCCCACTCCGTGAGGGACAGTTGAACGTCCTCGCTTCAGTCTTTGGGAAGACGATGCCGGCAAGACATGAGCTGCTCGCGCAGGGGCAGATGGAGGTGTCTGTGCACGCTTGATCGTGTACATGACGGAGTACTTTGCCTTGGTTCTTATGGATAGTAATCCAGAGGTGCTAAGCTGGAACCCGCGAGGTCTCAATGACCGAGCCAAGCGGGATTCAGTAAGGATGTTGGTAGACTCACTTCGTGTCAACTTGGTGTGTCTCCAGGAGACTAAGATGGATGTAATAGATCGCTTCACAGTTAATCAATGCTTAGGACCGTCTTTCGACGGGTTTGACTATTTGCCAGCGATTGGCACTCGGGGAGGAATCCTGCTGGCATGGAAAACGGAAGTGCTTACAATCACGAACATATCCCTCGACTCGCATGCGATCACGGGCGAGGTTCACACTAGGGGCAGTGATTCTTGGTGGATTACAGCGGTGTACGGGCCGCAGAGCAACGCGGACAAGGAGGCCTTCCTAGCAAAACTGGTAGAGCGGCGCAGCCTCTGCCCCGGAGCTTGGATGGTAATCGGAGACTTCAACATGATCTTAAGGGCAGCGGAGAAAAACAACGACAACCTCGACAGGGTCAGCATGTCGCGATTCCGTGCGTTCGTCGCTAGCCAGGAGCTCAAGGAGATCTATATGCATGGGCGCCGTTTCACGTGGAGCAACGAGCGCAGGGAGCCGACCATGTCTCGCCTAGATAGGGCCCTGGTATCCATCGATTGGGAATTGAGTACCCTGATTCGATCCTGCAAGCTCTATCCTCACAGGTCTCTGACCATGCTCCGTTACACCTGACGATGAATGGCTCGCACCGACCGAAGCGGCGCTTCAAATTTGAGCCGTTCTGGCTCAAGCTGGATGGTTTTGATGATGCGGTAAAGGAGGGTTGGAGGTGTGATGATTCCATTGTCGACCCGTTCAAGAGGCTCGATGCCTGTTTTCGTAACCTGGCAGGCTTCTTACAATCGTGGGCCGACAAGAAAATTGGGAACATCAAGTTACAACTTGCTGTGGCGAATCTCATCATACATCGTTTGGATGCTGCGCAAGAGGACAAACTATTGTCTGATGGAGAGTGGTGGCTTCGCAAAACCCTGAAGCTCACCGTATTGGGCTTGTCATCGCTCGAGCGGACCATGGCGCAGCAACGCTCCAGGATGCGTTGGCTCCAGGATGGGGACGCCAACACCCGGCTGTTCCATGCGGTGGCGAATGGCAGGCGGACCAAAAACTTCATCCCTGCAATCAAAAATGGAGACGAGCTGATCACGGATCAAGGGCGCAAGGAGGAAATCTTCTTCCAGACTTACAATGAATTACTAGGGACAGTTCAGAACAGGGATAACACAATTGACCTCGAAGTGTTGGGCATGGAGCAGAGAGACCTCTCGGAGCTGGGCCATATCTTTGCAGAGGAGGAGGTTTGGGCCGTAATTAAGGAAATTCCTGCAGATCGCGCTCATGGGCCGGATGGCTTCATTGGCGCCTTCTACAAAAGGACCTGGCACATTATCAAGAAGGAGATCATGGCAGCTTTCCTGAAGCTGTATGTGGGAGATGGCCATGCTTTCGGCATGCTCAACCGCGCGATTATCACGCTGATCCCTAAGAAAGTGGAGGCTGAGGAGGTGGGGGACTATCGGCCTATCAGCCTGGTTCATAGCTTTGCGAAATTATTCACTAAGGTGCTAGCTAATAGGCTGAGACCGAGGATGGAGCAGCTTGTCGGTACCAATCAGTCTGCCTTCATCCGCGGCCGAAGCCTACACGATAACTTCATCTTGGTAAGGCAGGTCGCTCGGAAGATCAACATGAGGAGAGAAAAGGGGGTGCTGCTCAAATTAGATATCTCTCGCGCCTTCGATTCGCTTTCATGGAGCTTCCTATTTGAGGTTCTGAGGAAGCTTGGCTTCCCGGATGGATGGCTCAATTGGGTTGCGATTGCATTGAGGACGGCGAGCACGCGTGTGATGGTGAATGGAGTTCCTGGAGGCAAAATCTGGCATGCCCGCGGCCTTCGGCAGGGGGATCCCCTATCCCCACTGTTGTTTGTACTCACCATGGAGGTAGTCACGTTGCTAGTATGCAGGGCAGTGGAGGAGGGGATCCTATCCCCGATTGCAAACTGCTCCCCGGTGCAGCGGGTTTCAGCCTACGCTGACGATGTTGTATTATTCGTCAAACCCACAGAGCTAGACCTCGCAGCGATCAGAGAGATTTTGCATAGCTTCGGGCAGGCGTCGGGGCTGACGGTTAAAAGTCGTCCGCGACATTGATCCGTGGGGAAGAGCAAGACAAGGAAGTGGTTGAGAGGGTGCTGACTTGCGAGATTGTGCCGTTCCCCATCAGGTACCTGGGCTTGCAACTAGCGCTACGTCCCCTCACCAAATCAAAGTGGCAGCCAATGCTCGACGCCGCGATCAATCTGGTTCCGGCGTGGCAGAGGGGCCTAATTGAGAGGCCGGGGCGCCTCGAACTCGTCAAGTCGGTGCTGCCTGCCAGGCCGGTTCATCATCTGCTGGTGGCGGAAGCGCCGATCTGGCTGTTCGAGGAGATGGAGAAGAGCATGAAGGGGTTCTTCTGGGCAGGAAGGAAAAGAGCTACGAGTGGCCAATGTATGGTTGCCTGGCACAAAGTGTGCAAGCCAGTGGAGTATGGAGGTCTTGGGGTTAAGGACATGCGCTTGCAAGGCCTTGCTCTGCGAGTACGGTGGGAATGGCTAAGGAGAACTGACCTGAATAGGCCCTGGCAGGGGCTGCCGATGATGAGCGACTCTGACGCGCGGGAAGTGTTCGATAGCCTGGTGCATATCTCGGTTGGCGATGGAGCGCGCGTGCTCTTTTGGAGAGATCGATGGATCGACGGTCAGGCTGCTGTGGACTTGGCCCCAACTCTGACGGCGATGGTGAGCACCAGGGCCAAGAACAGTAGAACTGTCAAGCAAGGCCTGGACAGGAATCGCTGGATCTCGGATGTCGGCGGCGAACTCCAGAACGAGGCGGCCTCGGAGTGCATCCGCCTCTGGATCGCGGTGGAAGGAGTGGCTAGGAACGATGGAGAAGATACCTTCAGCTGGCCCTGGTCGGTGTCCGGCCAATTCACCGTCAGCTCCACCTACAAGATGCTGATGCAAGGGGCTGTCAGATTCGAGATGGCGGAGCCAATTTGGAGGAGCTGGGCCACGCCCAAAGGCAAAATCTTCACCTGGCTCGCGATTCAGCATAGGATCTGGACATCTGACCGGAGATTTCGACATGGTTTGCAGGCGACGACTTCGCCTTGCTTCACATGTCTGCAAGAGGAGGACACCGCAGAGCATATCCTCGTCCAATGCGTCTACGCGAGAGAGGTTTGGCATCGGTGCCTGCAGCCGCCGGCGACCGCTCCAGCCATGGACGACACCCTGAAGGCGTGGTGGTTGAGACTGCGGGAGGGCCAAAGCAACAGGAGGAAGAAGGAGATCGACACGCTGGTCTGCACGGGGTCGTGGTTCCTGTGGAAGCAGAGGAACGCAAGGGCGTTCGGCAACACACAGTTGCAGTGGGCGGCAGATAGGGTGGCCTCGCTAATTGCTGAGGAGGTCGCTCTGCTATCCACCGCTGGGAAAGGAAGACAAGGAGGCCCAAATAATGCCGCGAGAAGTTAGCTAGTTTTTTCTTTACGGATGTATCGGGAGTTTTTCTCTCAGCCCTCTGTCAATTCTTGTACGCAAGATTGATAAGGTTTGTAAAACTTTTCTGCCTTCTATAAAAATAAGGTACGCATTCGCGTACTCTCGAAAAAAAAAGGTAATGAACCTGCAATACGATGGCATAGGAATACCTTCATGTCTTATCCTGAACATAAACCCAGTTTGCCTCATCGTACGCTAGTTTTTATCATGAAAGCAACAAATTCAAACGCTCAGGAGTTTTCACCGGTGAACTCATTTATCGTGGTGTGTGTGTGTAGGGAGGGGTGTGTGTGCAGGAATTCGACGGTATTTTGACCGGTAACCAAGTCCCAATACATCACAAAGGATTATCATGGCCGGCGTTGAACAGTTCAGAATACCTTCCTTCCTGGAAATTGCCTATATAGAACACTATACAATTGTTGCTTGTTGGTCGCTCCTACTTTGCTACTCGCTACGCGTTATATCAAATAATTATGTTGCCTGACCAATACCCGGTCGCCGGCTCTCCCTTAATATACGTACCCAGTATCTCTGTGTGTGTCTCTTCTCATAGCATCATTGCGATAGTCTCTAGCTGCTCAAAGCCTCAAACCACAACCATGGCAACCAGTCAAAACAAGACGCCTTCGTTCTTCAACTTCCTAAAGGAGGGTTTCCTCCTGCCGAGCCGCAACCGGAAGCTCTTCACAGCGGTCTGCGCCCTCATCCTCGCCTACACCACGCTGCTCGTCCTCGGCAACGACCTTGCCGTCCAGCCCCTCGCCGACGAGATCAAGCTCGACCTCAAGGCGCTCAACACCACCGAGCCCGGCAGCCCGGAGTTCACCAAGCTCCTGCAGGACATCCAGAATGAGACCAAGGAGCTCCTTCTCGTCGTCATGGGGTACCTCCTGGTCGCCCTCGTCGTCGGCTCCGCCGTCCGGATCGTGGTCCTCTTCGCCGCCGTCATGACGTACTCCGGCGAGGAGCGCACTACTACCTTTGGCACTCTTCTCGGCCAAGTTAAGGCGCAGATCAAGGGGCCCCTGCTCACGCTTGCCTTCGTCTACGTCCTGGAGATCGTCTGTGGCGTGCTTCTGGTTGCCATGTCAGCACTTCTGGGCATTCTCATGGTGAAGCAGTACCTGGTGGCTTTGTTTCTAGTATCGCTGCTCGTCCTGGCTGCCGTCGTATACTTCGTGTACTTCTCTTTCCTCTGTTCTTTCAGCGTCGTCGTGGCGGTGGCTGAGCGCGGCTGCCACGGCGCCGGTGCGTTAGGCAGGGCATGCAAGCTGGCTAAGGGGAAGAAGTGGCAGGTCGTACTGTACGTGGCCGTTACCGGGGCCCTGGTTGCCGCCATATCGCCGGTCCGCACGCTCGCGATGACTTGTGCGGGTAACAGCGTGGCGCTTGGGTTGCTCCTGGGTTTTGTGTACGCGGTTCTGCTGGCGCTCCTGCAGCTGTTCTCCGTCTGCACCATGACCGCGTTCTACTACGAGCGCAGGGAGGACAGCGACAGCCAGCTGGGGGCTACTGGGTACGCAAAGCTATCAACGGAAGAAGCAAGCGCGTGATCATTGGCTCAGCTTGATGTCAGTTGTCAGACTGATTGCTTGCCATGGAAATTTCGACTTATAATGAGTACTACTCCCTCCGTTCACAAAAGGATGTCTCAACCAACTCCAAATTTGGATGTATCTAGACACTTTTACATCCAAATTTGGAGTTGGTTGAGACAACCTTTTGTGAACGGAGGGAGTATATGTAATGCCAATAGAATAATTTTACTCCTTGTGTATAAGCATACCACCCTTTGGACATGGCAGGGTGTTTCTGTTTATAATAAGTTCTAGGTAATTGGCCGTGCATTGCAACGGGGAATAATAAATATTCTTATGGTTCTATAGTAATCGTATCAACCGTGCAATTTTAGGATTGCCACGAATGTATAAATATGTCGACGGTCGTCTTATTTCAGGAATGTATTCAGTTTTCACTGCATACAACCTTTTTTACCCCCACCTTGCAAGAAGAGATCTTGTTGTATACAGTTTTCACAAATTAATTAATGACATGATTTTCTTGGTTTTTATGTCCTACAAAAATATCAGACGTAACTCGGTCTTTATCCCAGGAAAGAAGAATTACATGCATATGAAATCAGGGAAGTCTTATATTCTGTGGATGAATGGATAATACATCATTTTTATGTGCTCTTGCTTCTGCTTTGTTCGACGAATCCCTCCTCAAAACTGACACAAAGTGAAGAGGTGCGGTCATAACCTACATGATCTGTCCTCTTATTTTACCATCTTCAAATTTGTAGATGAGTAGATAATACCCAGCAGTTCTGTTTTGTTCCAAGAATCCCTCCACAAAACTGACACTTAGTGAAAAGGTGCGGTCATAACCTACATGATCTGTCCTCTTATTTTACCATCTTCAAATTACATTATCTACAAGAGTTTTCGTACTACGAAATCAGTGAACACACAAATTTGTAGATGAGTAGATAATACCCAGCAGTTCTGTTTTGTTTTAAGAGTCCCTCCACAAAACTGACGCTTAGTGAAAAGGTACGGTCATAACCTACATGATTTGTCCCTTATTTTTACCATCTTCAGGCAACTTGTATTTCTGTACATCTGAACTATTAACATATAACTGCAGGAATTGAATAACTTTCTCTATGGTTGAATACCTGGCATATGAGAGGCAGAACTCATCGAGGATCCCATCGAAGGAGGCTGATCCGATTATGGGGAGGAGGATTCCGTCGCGCGGGGAGCTGCCTCTGCTTGTGCAGCGCCACAGAGTGCTGCTCAGTGTTGTGTGATGCCTCTTATATTGTTGTTCATGCCGCGCCGCCGTGTGGTACTGCTGGTCGTGCCACCGCTGCTGGTCGTCGGCGAGACTGGTAGGGTAGGCGAGGCAGGATGTGGGCGTCACTTCAGAAACTATTTCTCGTGTATAAGCCTCGATCCAATTGGTATATCAGTTTCCGAACATGGATTACTGCAATAGCAAAGTAGAGCAGATGACATCAAAATTCAAAATAGAGCTCAGCGTCATAATGAGTTGAACTGGAGAAACTTTTTTTGGTTTGCAAAACTCTCTCACATCCTGAAATAAATCTTGAGCACAACATTCCCATTTGAATGCCATGCCATCTATGTGCCAAATCATGAATATTTGATATTTGCCATATTTAATGGGAGATAAGTATTAGAAGAAAAAACACTAATATGCAACAATTATATTTAAGAAATCCATACGTATCCCATCAAGTTAAGTGCTTAGCATTCGCTTTGTGGGTTTTTTATCAATTGTCCATATCCCCTTTTCCTCAAGTAGATACGAAAATCTCAAGATAAAAAAGGAGAGCTAAATATTGTCTGAACCATACCTTTTCAATTCCACCCGCAAGGGAAAAAGATCAACAAAATGCCTTACAGTAGCTGAAACAAATCCACGTATATAAGCAATTGAGGCTATTGCTAAAAGAATGAGCTACTTCTAAAAAGATAAACACAATCTTTGACGTACACAGGCTGCGCGCGGTGGCGTTTCTTGGTGTGGTGTTGGAAAGGTAGTCGCAGAGTGTTGATTCTCCCAGACGACGGCCGCGATCTTGTTGCCGGCGGAGTAGGCACATCCGGCGGTGGTGCTGGACTGACGGCCGAGGCCGCCGCTAGAGGTTGAGGACGGCGGCGGCGGCGGACCAGCGGCTATCGAGAAGGGAGCAGGCGACCGATGTAAGTTTGTTGGGTACAACTAACAAAAGGCTTCCCTTTCAAAGGTCACTGCAATGACCGTAGGACGCCACATGGTCAATCGCCCGAGTGTAGCGAAATACAAATTGGTTACGTACGCTGTGCTGAACGACGCGCGGAACGGAGCCCCGCGTGTTGATCTACGCGCCCGTCGCGAGCTGGCCAGCAGAGGCGTGGTCACACGCACGCACGTAGTCCTATCCTTGATCTGAAATTTCTAACTCGATCGTTGGTCCTTAACCCTTCGAGCTTAAACGTACAAAGTTTAATTATAGAGTACAAAAATAGAAGTACTACTAGACTAGTAGTATATGGAACACAGATTAGAGAGTACAAAAAACAGAGCATGGTGTACAAAGAATACAAAGGACTGTGTACAAAGTGATAGAAAAACAGGTAAACTGAGAGTACAAAATACACGGAGGACGGTGTACAAACTATATAGAAATACGCTATTGGATGTACATTTATATTGCTACTGGATGTACACTTACGTTGCTACTGGATGTACACGATGATGTTGTATGTACATCAACACTGCTACTGGATATACATTATGGTACTGAATGTACACCCACACGCTGTTACTAGATGTACACCCACGCTGCTACTGGATGTGCACGCTGCTACAACTACTGGATATACAGCCGTGTTGATACTGGATGTACGTGATGCTACTGGATGTACACCCACGCTTCTACTGGATGTACACCCACACTTCTACTAGATCTACAGTATGTACACCACGATGCTACTAGATCTACACTCATGCGCTGCTACTGGATGTACACCCACACTGCTCTTCGATGTACACGCTGCTACTGGATGTACAAAGTATATAGAACAGGGAGTAGAAAGTACGAGAAAAAAGTTTCTCAAAACATATCAACATGGGATCTACTTTTGAAGATCTCGACGCGAGGATCTCAAATATGAAAAAGGTTCATAATTTCGATAAACGGTTCTCAAGATATTTCGTTTTTTAAAAATGAATCTTGAAATAAATGTACGTACTACCTCAGCGCGTGGGAAGCAGAAAATCCCCCAAAACTCACTATTGCTGCCACTTGTCACATACACAAACACCCACGAGGGACCGCGTGGAGAAAAAAACCGACACTTGGCACGACGACAATATGTGCAGTTTCCCTTCGTAAAGGGAAACCTTTTTTTTAGCGATTTCGAAGTTTGCTGCGTTAGCTGCGAGAGACGTGGGCTGTTCTATCATGGTTTCAGGGCTTGGCCCATGTGCGGCTGTGTGGTCGAACCAAAATCATCGAGGAAGCCAAACCCGCGACGAAGTGAAACGCTGTGAGCATGTGATGGCGAAGAAGGAACTTAATCTTTATGGTAGAGATAGAGATATATTAATTTTGTTTTTGAGGGGTAGATATATGTTAATTGTGAGCACACAATTATTGTTGAAATTTTCACTTGGTCTTGGTCCATGTCCCAACTACGAATTTTGAAATTCTCATTGAGCGTGTAACACCCCGGATTTCACTAACCGGTTTTCTGAAAAAAGGGGTGAACTAAATTTTTTCGAAAACCTTTTAACTTGAATTTATCTGAATTTTATCAAAACTCATTTGAACTTTCGATGATTGATGTTAAGATCATGTACCTCTCTATGTCCCAACCCAGGAATATTCTCCGAATATTTCTGATGACCTTTGATTCCGTCATTAGGGTTTTCTTTACAAGACCTTAATGCCCTTTTCTATAGAAAAAAGTTCCCAACGCCAACAGCCCAGTAAGAGGGCAAGAGCAAAACAAAGAACAAAGGTACTTTCAGCAATTTGATCTACTAATTTCTTGTGTAGTTGTGCCAGTCTGTGTGTTTGTAGCTTATTTTTGTAATTCCTCTCACAAATTTTTATTAGCACCGTAAATGACAAATGACAATTGACGAGGTGTGGACTCGGCAAATCCCTGGGTTGTGTACCCCGGGTTGATTGAGGGGAAGAGAGATGAGCGCTGGTGATCACGACGGCTGACAAGCAAGGCGTTTTACCCAGGTTCAGGCTCCCGGAGGATAACACCCTACTTCCTGCTTGTCTGGTATTGAATGGCGAGTTGTGGCTACAATGGCGAGATGGCAATCTCGCTAGGGTTTGTGGTGGCGGCTATGAGCTTACCCTAGACGAAGGACCCTCCTAGCCTTTATATGGTAGGCTAGGTCTCAGGTGAACGGTGCCGATGGCGCTTACAAGATGATAGGAGTCGCATGACCTATCCGTCGACTATCTTGGGCCGCACGTCGTCCTCCTTGGGCCTTCCTTGGGCCCTCGTCATAAGGCTGATAGGCTTGGCGTGACCCAGGTCCCCACCGTGGGGCAGTCGAAGAGTGACCCCACGACAGGAGCCCCCGAGTGCTTAGTCGAATCGTAGAGTCGGGTAAAGGACTCCTTCCTCCTGGGCACGCCGTCGGGTTCCTGAAAGGAACAAGTAAAATTAGTCGACTCCGGCCGTTCAGGGCTTATGGAGGATTCCTTAGTCGAACCGTCGACTGCAGGGTAAAATACTGTGAGTACAGCCTTAGTCGGTGATTTTTCGACTGCTATTGTTCTGAGTCACTCGGGAGCGCGAACAGCGCTCCCGATGGGAGTAGCCCCCGAGATTAAGCTGAATTGCTTGCAATTGAGGTTAAACTCAATTTTTCTTCAGTCGAAAAGCCCGCTCCCGATGGGAGTAAAGAAGGGACTCGACCTGATGGAGTCGCGACTGGCTTTGCGTGACTTACTGTGTATTCGGCCGGTTTGGCTTACTGCACGAGTTTGTTCAGCTCTTGGAGCTTACTGAATCTTCTTGCACTCGAATGAACTGTTCGAGTTCTCAATCAGCCCGTTGGCTTACTTCCTACGCCTTCGCGGTTGACGTCAGCGCTGACGTTTTTGGCGCACTCTGTGTCCGATGGGACGTGACAGTGCGGTCCCACTGTCAGTATTGACTGGAGACAGCGGTTGCCGCTTTATACTGACCGTTGGGCGCGAAAATTTCGCGGTGTGATGATGGCGCCTTGATTCCCGTGCGTAGTGGGCGGCGTGGCCGGCGACGGTTGCTATCTCCACGCGACACGTGGACGGCCAGATGATGTTGTGGAGTGCGGTTTCGCTGAGGACGGCCTGGATTAACTGGCCACGCGGTATATATTTTTCACCGCGGCGGCGAACAGTTCATTCCATCCCCATTCTGCCATCGTCTCCGCTGCTTGCTCTCCGCCATTGTTGTTCTTTTCTGCCAGTTTCTTTTCTCCACCCTCCATGAGCAAGGCCGCGATGAAGAGGGGGAAGCCTGCTGCTGGCGCCGTCGCCGCCGCCGAGGCGAGTGTGATGAAGAAGCCCGACGGCGACTGGGTGAAATCGTCGGTGAAGAAGGCCGACCTCGAGGCCCTCCGCGCGCAGGGGCTGCTGCCGCCGGCAGACAGGCGACGGTGCGCGCTCCCGGGAAAGAGGTATTCCCCGCTCCTCGCGAGGGGGAACGCGTTTGCTTCGTGGATTTCCTTCCGCGGGGTTTCGGGTTCCCCCTCCACGATTTCGTCCGTGGTCTCTTGTACGCTTATGGGATTCAGATCCACGATCTGACTCCCAATAGCGTCTTGAGCATCGCGAGCTATATCGTGCTCTGCGAGTGCTTCCTGGGAATCGCACCCAACTGGCTGCTGTGGAAGTCGCTATTCCTCGTGAGGAGGAACGTGGGGAAGAGCAAGCAGGTGTATCCAGTCGGCGGCTTCGGCATCCAGGTGCGTGGCGACACACCTACTTTCAGATGAAGAAGTCCGACTCCGTCCAGGGCTGGCGGAAGAAGTGGTTCTACATCAGGTGCGACCAGGAAGGGCTTCCCGACTTCGCGGCTGATCGCGAGTTGCGGAAGACGAACGCGTGGGCGCACCCGCTGTCGAAGGAGGACAGGGAGGCGACTCAGCCCTTGCTGACGCTTCTTCGTGGCCTTCTGAAAAGTCTTGGGCGCGAGACAGGTGGAGTTCACCTTATTGCCACCTTCTTCAGGCTTCGGGTGCAGCCGCTCCGCACTCGCGTCCACCCAATGTGGGCGCGTGAGGATGTTGGCGATGAGCTCGATGATGACGCAGTCGAGTCGAAGGTGAGGAGCATCACTAGTCTCCGAGCCGCTGACCCGTGCAATGTCAAGTGCCCGGTCGAGCCGTATGGGCCTAATAACCCTGTGCCTGAGGTGAGCTTCGTTTGCTTTGCTTTTGTCTTGTATCTTCTTCTGTCGAATCTTTTTGCCTGACTCGAATGCTTCATTTGCTGACAGGGTCGTTCGAGCTATGTAGTCTTCCTCCGTTGATGGAGAATGGACCTCACGAAGAGGCAGAGTTCCCTGAGGACGAGGTTGATGACGATGAAGTTCCCTCCGCCACCTCTCCGAGTGAAGAGTTGGAGGAGGACGATGAAGATGAGGAGCCGCTGCGAAGCGGCAGAGGCGAAAGAGTGGCGACTCTGCTTCGGCTTCGTCACCCGTGAAGGAGGCGGGTGTGGAGAACGAGGAGGAGGCGAGCGAGTCGTCCTCGGGCGCTAGGCACACGAGTGACCTGGCTGAGCCTTTGATCGTGCCTCCCCTCGGCTCTGCACCGCCGACTGAGTTTGCGAGGATGGCCTCCGTCTCCCTGGGCAGTGAAGATGATGTGGATGTCGCCAGGTTAGTCGCGTAACCATCGCCTTGTTTGTGTCGAGTTTGCTTTTTGATTTGCGAGTCCTTGAATTGAGTTATCTTGTCACAGCGACCGTACTGGCGCTGCTGGTTCTCCTCGTGAGATGGAGCACACTTCTGCTCCCATGATCGAGCAGACTGCGAAGACGACCGGAGAAGAGGCTCAGGCGGGTGACGCTTTGGCCTTGAAGGCTTCGACCTCCTCCGTGCCAGAGAAAGCTGCTGATGCGACTCCGGCTGACGCTGGGCTGCTTGAGCATGTAAGTGTCCTTTGACTCATTCTGCAAAATCTGTATCGGGTGCGCGAACAGCGCTCCCGATGGGAGTAGCCCCCGAAGATGTGCGTGACTAGAATAGTCGGGCGCAGATTGATGTCTTGTGTTTCCCGCAGCCGTTTTATCGCCAGCAGATGGAGGGAGCCGCAGCCTTCGTTCGCATGGAGCAGGAGAGGGATCAACTCCGCACTGCTCTGGAGCAGGCGAATAGTGAGTGTGAACCCTTGTGTTCGAGGGGCGCTTCGACTGCCTTTTATGACTAACACTGCTCTTGATCCTTATAGGCGAGGGAGAGCATGAAGAAACGAGTCGCGGAGCTGGGTGAGGCCCGAGAGCGTGAACAAGCTCGGGATGATCTGGAGAAGACCTAGGTCGACCGCTTGCTCGCACTCGCAGATGTTATTGGAAGTAAGTATTTCGGCTCAGTGCCTACTTTGCCGTTTGTCGACTTCTGATGTCTTACAGGTGTGGTTTTCTTTTGATCAGAGACTTGCGGAGGTGCTCCTCCAGAAGGGACTTCCAGCGAGAATGTCGGCTTGGCGGAGGCTGTTGGCTTCATCGACCGCGTCTGCCACTGCTGCTTCCTTCGTCCGAGCCGTGCTCGGAGCCGAAAATGGACGCAACGTGGTGGGTACCACAGTCGCTGCCGAGGCTCCTTCCCCGGAGTCTCGCGATCTCCGCCGCTGACGCAAGGAGTGATGTCGCCGTCGTCGACGCGGGCGCGATTGGCTTGTTGACGATCTTTTAAGTTGGCGGAGACGCGAGTGGGGCGGGGTAGAACGATCCGACTTCCGTCGCGCGCGAAGGTGTGGTCGACGTAGTCGAAGTTGACGTAGGTCTTGGCCTTGCCAGCGACGCGATCGAGGTAGTCGAAGTAGACTCGATCCGCGCGGTGGTCGTCGAGGTGGTCGATGTAGTCGTAGCCGATGCGATCTCCTTGACGGCCGGAGACGCTGATGGCGTGGCCGTGTTGGGCGCGATCTCTGCCGCAGCGGAGGCGGTCGGTCTAGTCGAGGCGGATGCGATCTTCTCAGCAGTCGAAGATGCTGTCGCCGCAGTCGCAGCAGATGCGATCTCCGCAGCAGGGGGCGTGGTTGGGGCAGCCGCGGCAGATGCGGGTGCTACCACCGCGCGCGGTGCGATCGCCGTGGATCTGAGTACTCCACAACTGTCTACGAAGTAGTGCATGGTACCGAAGGTGAGGCACATACCTACATGCAGATCGGCGTACACCGAGCGGTGGGCTGGCGGGTGGAAGGTGTACTCGAAGGAGCCGAAGCAGATTGGCTCCTTGGTGATGCAGACGTCGGTCTTCAAAGTCGATGGGGCCGGTGCGACCATGGTTCCAGCGCTCGTTCTTTCCCACAGACGGCGCCAATTGACGAGGTGTGGACTCGGCAAATCCCTGGGTTGTGTACCCCGGGTTGATTGAGGGGAAGAGAGATGAGCGCTGGTGATCACGACGGCTGACAAGCAAGGCGTTTTACCCAGGTTCAGGCTCCCGGAGGATAACACCCTACTTCCTGCCTGTCTGGTATTGAATGGCGAGTTGTGGCTACAATGGCGAGATGGCAATCTCGCTAGGGTTTGTGGTGGCGGCTATGAGCTTACCCTAGACGAAGGACCCTCCTAGCCTTTATATGGTAGGCTAGGTCTCAGGTGAACGGTGCCGATGGCGCTTAGAAGATGATAGGAGTCGCATGACCTATCCGTCGACTATCTTGGGCCGCACGTCGTCCTCCTTGGGCCTTCCTTGGGCCCTCGTCATAAGGCTGATAGGCTTGGCGTGACCCAGGTGCCCCCACCGTGGGGCAGTCGAAGAGTGACCCCACGACAACAATCGTGAAAACAATCTCTACATTGCAGTTGTGCAATCTGATGAGAAATTCTCCAATTTACAAACAATTGTTGAGCTTCATCAGTAGCTAAACCATTTCCATCCTGAGTGAGTAATCTAAATATTGACACGATGTTACCGTTCCAGCCTTGCCGAGAGTCTGACCTTGATTTTTTTTCAATAGTCATTTTGTGGCATGCCGCATGCATGTTGTCGACTCTGCAATGTAAAAGGCCATTTTGAACTGGAAGCATTTAATACAATTCACATAGACATCATGCCCTCAGTATTGTTGGCAGCACTGAATCTTGGCCTCTAGAACCCATTCTAGCATACACCTATAGAATATTACGGACGCTGCAATGTAAAGGCCATTTTGAACTGGAAGGATCTAATACAATTTGCATATATATCAGGTCACCAGTATTGTTGGCAACACTGTATGCCGCTAGAACCCATTCTCCTAACCTTGTAACAATGAGGCGGGTCCATTTCAGAGGCCCATGGATTGATTGACATTTTAGAACAACATGGTGGGCAAACAAATCTTCAACTGAATTTCATGTCAGAAAAATACTGAGCACAATAGAGTGCAAGAACTAAGGAGAATAGATAAGATCAACATCGGCAACATATTTGAGATAGTATCGCAACTGCTATATTATGTAAATCTGACCCGAAACATGAGCAAGAACATCATTATTCAGATCGTCCACTGCAGTAGTAATAAGAGAAACGTAGTCCTTTTTTATGATGAACGCCCATCATCTTACGGTGGTACACCGGAAGTTCTAGGCCCTCAACAAATGTGTCACTGCAAAAGACCGTAGGAAACATTTACAAACACACTATTTTTCATACATGGGCATGTAGGATTGCATGCAACCAAGAGGGTACATACGAGGGTCTGGAATTTCTGTCGTAAGAATCAATCTAAACCTTTTAATAGCATAAAAATGGAAAATGTTGGCATGTTGTCATGAAGTACATGACCTAGTGCATATGTCTAGTAGAGAGATCACAGATGATACAAACCTCAACTATTTTATCCCAGTATGAATCTCTCCAGGCCTAACCAACGGCAAGTTTAAATTAGATGACATCCTTCTTACGTCATGCTCTTCTTAGAGTACAACTTGGGCTAGTAAGATAAGCAAATAGCTAAAGAAACGCAAATCAAGGTAGGAAAATGTACTTTTCAGGACAGTCGGAAATTGACATGTACCAACAGGTTTCTCTCGTAATGCCCCGCCAAAATACCAACTGGGTGGCCTAACCTGCAAATAACATCAGCATCAAAAGCAATGGCATGATGACCCAAAATCAGTGCAAAAACACAAACAAACTAAATAAATGGACAAGACAATTTCATAATCACAGATGGATACTATAAAGTGAGAACCCTATAACATAGTTCATATCTTTAATGGAGTGTGTCTAGTTCAACACTTGGTTATGTGCTGCAACAAAAAACCTTCATACAGCAATGTATTTTAATTTTCTACCTACATAAAAAAGGAATTCATCAATCAGCTCATGAGCCCAAAATGGAACTGTACACATATGGCTCAGTTTAGTGTTTTCAATTGCCATATAAGGAATCACGATCATGTTAGCAAATCACAAGCATAGAACAAAAGATATAAAGCTCGAGGGAGTTATATTATAACAATGCACGGAGATGAACTAAATTAAACCTGTGTTGCATGATGAATAAATCAAACATAAAATTAGATAAACTCGTCTGGTACTTGCAAGCTTTAATCTGGTTGTGGCAAGGCCATTTCTCGAGTGAAGCATGTCAGGCTGAAGCTTTAGCACAACCTAGGATATCTTGCAAACTTCGATCTGGCTGTGTCAGCCTGCAGATTTAGCAGAACCTAGGATATGTACATTATATCAAATTTGTATGTCTTTTTCTGCTTAATATAGAGAGCATGCAAAGTTTTTGAATAGTTAAAGATGATACTCAGTCTTCGCTATGTGGTAAATAAGTATCTAGCTGTTTTTCATCTATTGTAATTGTTGCTTCTTATTTATTTTTCCCATTGGTGTCACTGGGTTAAGTATTAATTTGTCATTACATGATGAGGTTGAAAGTTATTCATAATTGGTTGAAATAACCTGATGTAACATGTAATATCTGGAAAACCTAATTCTCTTTTTTCATTACAGAGTTATCTTGCACCTGAATATGGCCATAGTGGGCAAATTACTGAGAAGACTGATGTCTACTCATTTGGGGTAGTTCTAGTGGAACTTGTAACTGGGCGCAAGGCCGTCAACATTAACAGACCGAAGGGACAGTAGTTCCTATTTGAATGGGTAAGTTCACCTAATAATTTGTCCATTACTATCACCGAAATCTCTTTCTGAATTTCTTTTTGCTGGTTATGTTAAATAAGTATTTGGGTGTTTTTATCTATTTTTTCTTTTTATTTCTTCTTCCATTGGTATCACTTACTGATTTTTTATTACATGATGAGGTTGAAATTTATTCATAATTGGTTGAAACAACCTGATGTAACATGTAATTTCGGGAAATCTAAGTCTCTTTTTTAGTTACGCAGTTCTCTGGCGCTCTTTCCCGTCTGTCACTTTGCCGGAATCCCGGCGCCTTGCACATGCGCTCTTTCCGTCTCCCACTTTGTGGGAGTCCCGGCGCCTTGCACATGCGCTCTTTACCGTCTCCCACTTTGCCGGATTCCCGGCGTGTTCCGCGCGCTCTCTTTCCTGTCTCCCACTTCTCCGGAGTCTCGGCGTATTCTGCGTGCTCTCTTTCCCGTCTATCACTTTGCCAAAGTCTTCGTGTGTTCCGCGTGCTGTCTTTCCTGTCTATTACTCTGCCGGAGTCCCGGCATGTTCTGCGTGCTCTCTTTCCCGTCTATCACTTGCCGGAGTCCCAGGCCTTGCTAGTGCGTCCCGTATCTTCCCGTCTATCACTTTGCCGGAACTCCGGCGTGTTCCGCGTGCTCTCTTTCCCGTCTATCACTTTGTCGGAACTCTGGCAAGTTCCGCGTGCTCTCTTTCCCGTCTATCACTTTGCCGGGACTCCGGCAAGTTCCGCGTGCTCTGCTTCTCGTCTAACAATTTGCAAGACCCGGCGTCCGCCACCTGCTGTCTTCTCCGTCTAGCAATTTGCCGGAGGCCCGGCGTCTGCCGCGTGCTCCCACGTGCTCTTTCTCCTACTATGTAAACGAATTTCAAGTCAACATTGTGTACTCAACAGGAAGCGTCACAGCCTAGGTTTGGGCCACCTCCGATGTCGATCTGCATTAAGATTTTTGAAAAGTAGTTTTCCGATGTAGGTTGATTTTAACCTAGAGCGATTTACTGCTTCTTTCTAGGCTATGGTTTACCTGTAACCAGCGAGGCGAAAGACGGGACCGGAGTCGGGGGAACCGGCCAGGAGAAGTGCAAGAGAAGAAGCAGGGGAACCGGCTAGGCGAAAGTCGGCAGATCCGGCTAGGAAAAAGACGGGAGGGAGGAGAGGGTTCGGGCTAGGCGAAAGGCGGGAGTGGAGGCGGGGGTTCGAGCTAGGCGAGAGGGCGGGTGGGGAGGCGGGGGATCGGGCTAGGTGTGAGGCCGGAGGGGAGGCGGTGGATCTGGCTAGGCGTGAGTGTGGGGACCCCGGACTAGCTGTCCGAAATACCCGATTATGCTTAACACAACGATCCCGTGATCAGTCTGTCGTTGCACATAATCCGAATTGGATACCAAAGTTTACATCCATTACAGTACCGAATATAAAGTCTTACATAAATGGTCATTTAGACCAAGTTCTTACATAGGTGCCTTCAAGGGCCAAACCCAAAATATCAGCGGAAGCTACGGCGTAGTAGACATCATATTCTAACGATGACAACCCGACAGGCAGCTGACTTGTGGAGATCCTTAGTTCGCATAGAAGTCGCCATACTCCTGCTCGCCGTAGTGCTCCTCCTCGTAGTCTGGCTAGGACAATAGCCAGGGACGAAACCAATATGAGTACATTTGAATGTACTCGCAACTACCCCAACATGAGTATGCACTAGTTTTATTTTAGTTGACAACTTTTACTTATTTAAAACATCTCTATATCTTTATTGAAAAAGGTAAGAAGAGTTTTATAACTATCTTTAAAGAAGTCACCATTTTTATCTGTTTCTCCAAAACTCCTCCTTTTTTCGACCATAGCCCGTCATGGTCCACTTTCATCCAACCACCTCATACCGATCCGTTGGTATAGGTGTAGGAAACATTCTCCACTTCCTTTTTCTTTTTAAAACTCAAAGTTCTTTTTTAAATAAAAAAAAACTTGCACAAGGTCTTAGGACAGTCTCCCAATTGTCCATATCCGAGGACTCGGCTATTCGAATAGTTTTTAACACTCTGCAGAGGTAGCACGCTTTTAGCCCACATCCATCCGGCACTCATCGTGTCTGCCACGTCTCGCCATACCAGGTGTATGCGAAGTAAGCCGCCGGCCATAGCCTCTTATTTGCTCATGCTAGTACAGGATCCTTCCCATATGACACTTTCCATCAACACCCAGTCCAGTTTCCCGTCAGAAACCCCAAGTGTGAGGACTCATAGTTTTGTCCGGCGATTTATGGTGGAACCTTCTATCCTCCCCACCATCTTGTGTGAGGACCCGGGTCAGGGGGTAGGTCCTCGGACCATCCCCTCATGCATAACGGAGTCATCTCCGTTGATGAGGTATCCCATACTAATAAGAGCAAACTACATGACTAAGCCTTTTCCCATATATGGTAAATGTGGTTGCACAGGGTAAGATTGGTCGCCATAGTTCTAGGACACTGTGCATTTTTCATAAACATCACCATTTTCCACTTCTCCATTCCAACACCGACATCTCGGCATTCCATAACCACACAAGAAATTTCAAAAGAGTTTGGAATAAACCACATTGTTTCCCATCCTAAGTTTTATATAAACTAATACATAGGGTGGCAAAAAAATAATATCCATATACTTTTGAAATGGGTTTTATAAATCTTGCTTTGAGAGTAAAACATGTTATGAAAGTAGATGCATAAGTTTGTAGTGCAAGCTCAGAGAATAGCTTGCCTTGCTTGGCAAAGTGATCTTGCTCTTGTTCTTCAATTTCAGCAAACTCTTCTTCCTCGATATATCCGACAACGTTCTCGTCTAATTAATAAACAAACAATGCAAACAATCACTAAGCTATACAAGCAATCATCTCAACACAACAATCATGAACATCACACAAAGGTACTGCACACATCAAACCATACAATTTGGTTTCAAAATAATTGAATTAAACATCCTTTATTTATGTTCAAAATTAGGGCAGAAACTTGTTGAACATGTTTAATTCAATAACTTGAGTTCTGTTGGTCACAAAAATACAAACTAAAATTCTATGGAAAGCTACTGATGTGTAGAAGACAACACAATTTGATTTGGTTCAATTGGAGTTACTAAACTCCCTACACATTTGTTTGAATCCAGAAGCTTATTAATCAAGTTTTTTCTACCATTTAAATTCTATTTCTTCAAAAATTAAATCCTTTTAGGGGTGACTAAACATGACTAAATGTGACTCAAAAAAATTGGTCCTAAATCATTTGGGTTAACCAATTAACATATTTAAATGTTTGAGTGCAGAGGGGTATTTAAACTTCAACTTTATACTAAACAAATACTGCTGCACAAATAATTCTACCAAAATTAGGAAAGCTACTACTAGGCAGTACAAAGCTAAAAAAATTGGTTTGGAATTATTTAGACTAACAGAGTATCAGAAACAAACAAGTTTAGAATTTAAACCTTCTGTAGTATTTTTAATAATACTTTTTATTGATTTAATTAAATGGAATGAATCCAATTGGGTTGGTTAAAATTTTTCATAAGCTTTCCAGAACAATTTAGTTTGATTTATTTGGATTCCTAAATCTTGAGATATTGAATTTCAAAGTTGGATCCAGTACTGATTTCATATTTTCCATTTTAAACAGAGAAATCCAGTTATGGATAATGTTTAAATCTCTGACCAGTGGGGCCTACATGGCAGTGACACAGGGCGCGCGGGAAAATGATTTAAAACCTGACGAGCGGGGCCCGCCCGTCAGTCTCTCTCTCTCTTTCTTTTCTAATCGAAGCGGTACGCGGCCGTTGATCAAAGATCGGACGGCTCACGGAGCCCGCGATCATCGACGACCTAAAAGTGGCGTCGCCGGAGCTCCGGCGACGGCGAGGGTGGCCAGTGGGGGGTACCTGGGTGGTCTAGGGACGGTGGAGATGATGCGGAATGACGGCGGCGGCGTGGGGAAAGCTTCTGGTCGAGTGTCGCTTGCTGGGAGGGAGTGCAGCGTCCACGGCGAGCTGCTGCACTTCCGCGGCCACGGGCAGCACTCCGGCGAGCTCCTGGCATCTCCCTTGTGCACGCTACAGAGGGAAAAAGGGTCGGGTGAGTGTGGTGAAGCAGCGGGAAGAGATCACGGCCAGAGGGGAGAGAGTGGAGCAGAGAGGCGCTGCGGCCACGACGAACCTCGTCGGCGGCAGAGCTTCGGCACGGCACGCCCTTCTGGCGGCTCACGGTGAAATTGGAGATGGGGAGTGAGGGAGTGGGGTGGTGTGCTTCTTCCAGAGGGGTGAGGGGTGGTTTTATAGCGTAGGAGGCGGCGTACGGTGGACGGGGTGCAAGCACGTCCATGGCTCGCCGGCGGGAACTCCTCTCGAATCCGAGGCAGTGGTGCACGAGGCGTGGCGCTGTGAGGTCGAGCGGGGTCCGGGCACGTTCTAGAAGACGCTGGCCGAGCCGTGCGTGTCGGTGAGCAGCGAGCTGGGCCAATTTGGGTCGACGACGGCGAGCTCGCCACGGCGACGCTGGAGTGGAATCGAGGCGAGGGAGGGCTTGAATGCTCTCCTCTGCGGCGCCGCGGCTGCAGAGGCACGGGAGCGAGGGAGAGCGCGGCCAGGGGGGGCCTAGGGAGCGCGGAAACGACGGGGAACGGCACGGCGACACGGCGACGGTGACGGGGAGGTGGGGTAGGAGACGACGACACTTTCGCAGAACGCCCCCTGGATACTTTTCTCTAATCACGACTAGGTCCTTCTCTGTTTCTTTTTCTTATTTTCAATTCCAGCAGCATTTCTGGAATTTATTTGAGGTACTTAAACATTTTAGAAAAATTTGCAAATAATTGTGGGGCCTCCCCATAACATGTAGAAGCTCCACAAAAATTGGCTTTGCAAAATAAAATGTTTTGCATCATTTTCTTTCATAGGGTTTTGAATTTGGTAATTTGGTTTATTTCAAATTGATTTTACTTTACGATTTTAAAATTAGTTTTAAAAATAGCATTGAAGAGGAAAGTAGTAAGAATCAAAATGGGAGTGTTTACATTACAACTCCACTGACTTTGGTTTGAAAATAATTGAGTTTGTCACTTGAAGAATTTCATGTGACAACTTGCCACTTTTATTTTTCTTGTTTTACTTTTGCTTTTATTTTCTTTTTATTAAATCAAGCAACAAGCAACACAAGCACAAGAAGTAATTACCACAAGCAACAATTGACAAACAACACATAAACTTAACAAAAGTTTTTGTTGGCTCTCATTTTTGGAATATAATACTGATTAATATTTTTGGGATGTTACAATCCTTCCCCCCTTAAAATAAATCTCGTCCCGAGATTTGCTAGGCTTGGTTTTAAGGAGGTCTGGGAATTCGCTTCGAAGATAATCTTCGCGTTCCCAAGTTGCTTCTTCTTCAGAGTGGTTAGTCCACTGGACTTTGTAAAACTTGATCGCACGTCTTCGGGTAACACGAACATCTTCTTCGAGAATTTTGAGGGGTCTCTCACGATAGTCAGGTCTTGGTTCAGGTCGATGGAGAGGTGGTCGATGTTTTTGAAAACATCAGGCTGGTCAGGAACTTCAAGACACTTCCGGAGCAAGGAAATGTGGAAGACATCATGATAATCTCCTAACTCCTGGGGTAACTCCAGCTGATAGGATACTTCTCCTCGACGAGCAATGACCTTGAAGGGTCCAATATACCTTGGCGCTAATTTTCCTTTGACATGGAAACGCTGCATTCCTTGAGGGGTGTCACTCGGAGATAAACATAATCTCCGACGTTGAAGGTGAGGTCACGGCGCTTGGTGTCAGCGTAACTCTTCTGACGGGATTGGGCAGTTTTGAGGCGTTCACGAATAAGCTGAACTTGCTCTTCAGCTTCACGGAGGGTATCTGGTCCGAACAATTTGCTTTCTCCGGTATCGGACCAATTCAGGGGTGTACGACACTTCTTGCCGTAAAGGGCTTCAAAAGGGGCCATTTGCAGACTAGACTGATAACTGTTGTTGTACGAGAACTCTGCAAACGGAAGACAATCTTCCCACTTGGAACCATAGGATAGAACACATGCGCGAAGCATGTCCTCCAATATCTGGTTCACTCGCTCAGTTTGGCCATCGGTCTGGGGATGATAAGCTGTGCTAAATGCTAACTTGGTTCCGAGGGCTTCATGAAGGGATTTCCAGAATCTTGAGGTGAATTGCGTGCCTCTATCAGATACAATCTTCTTAGGCACACCATGCAGGCTCACTATTCTGGAAATATACAGGTCTGCTAACTGAGCTCCGGTATGAGTGGTCTTGACAGGAACAAAGTGGGCAACCTTGGTCAGTCGATCAACGATGACCCAGATTGAATCATGGCCTCGGTTGGATCTTGGAAGTCCGGTAATAAAATCCATTCCAATCTCATCCCACTTCCACTCGGGAATTTTCAAAGGTTGAAGCAATCCAGCGGGTCGCTGATGTTCAGCCTTAACTCGCTGGCAGATGTCACACTTGGCTACGAATGAACCAATCTCTCGCTTCATTCCATGCCACCAAAATCTTTCTCGAAGGTCTTGGTACATTTTGGTTCCGCCGGGGTGGATTGAATAAGGGGTCTCATGGGCCTCCTTCAGGATTAACTCCTTAAGTTCCGTGACATTGGGCACACAGATACGGTCATTGAATTTCAGCACTCCTTCAGCATCTTCGGTAAAACCGGGTGCTTTGCCGAGGGAAATCTTCTTCCTAATTCCCTCTATGCTTTCATGACCTTTTGGGCTTCTTTGATTTGATCCATCAGGGTTGGGGTTAACTCTAAATTGGCGAGATAACCATGGCTAACAAGCTCTAGTCCAAAATCTTGGAACTCTTTGAACAAGGCTGGCTGTTCGGCTTGGATCAGGGCATTCAGGGTGCAAGGTTTGCGACTAAGGGCATCGGCAACTACATTAGCCTTTCCGGGGTGATAATGGATTCCAATATCATAATCCTTGATTAATTCCATCCATCTCCTCTGTCGCAGGTTCAGATCTTTCTGGGTGAAAATATACTTCAAGCTTTTGTGATCTGTATAGACCTCGCAGCGATGTCCCGCAAGATAGGGACGCCACTTTTGAGAGCAAGAACAACAGCAGCTAACTCCAAGTCATGGGTTGGGTAATTCTCTTCATGCGGTCGCAACTGCCGGGACAGTACGACACAACTTTGCCTTCTTGCATCAGAACGCAACCAAGTCCGAGGCGTGATGCATCGCAATACACGTCGAAACTCTGGGTGACGTCTGGCATGATCAGGATTGGGGCTGAGGTTAGTCTCTTCTTCAGTTCTTGGAAACTATCCTCACACTTCTGAGTCCATTCAAATTTCTTGTCCTTCTTCAACAGTTGGGTCATAGGTTTGGCTATACTGGAAAATCCTTCAACGAACTTGCGGTAATAACCGGCAAGTCCGAGAAAGCTTCGGATTTCAAAAACATTGGTTGGGGATAACCAGTCAAGAATGGCTTGATCTTCTCTGGGTCAACAGAAATTCCTCCGGCAGACACAACATGTCCGAGAAATGCCACTTCACTGAGCCAAAACTCACACTTGCTAAGCTTGGCATACAGCTGGTGCTCTCGGAGGTCTCCAAAACTAGACGCAGGTGTTCAGCATGCTCTTCTTCGGTCTTGGAATAAATAAGGATGTCATCAAGGAAAACTACCACGAACTTGTCGAGGTACTCCATGAAAATCTTGTTCATGAGATTCATGAAATAGGCTGGGGCATTGGTCAGACCAAAAGACATCACGGTGTATTCAAACAAACCGTAACGAGTGGTGAAGGCGGTCTTGGGAATGTCTGTCTCTCGGATCTTCAACTGATGGTATCCTGTCCGAAGATCGATCTTGAAAAGACTCGGGCTCCGTTCATTTGATCGAACAGATCCTCGATCTTGGGAAGAGGTACTTATTTTTAATGGTCACGTCATTCAGCTTGCGATAATCCACACACAGGCGTGTGGTACCGTCTCTCTTGTCCACAAATATAATGGGTGATCCCCAAGGTGAAGCGCTTGGGCGAACAAGTCCTTTGCTGAGCATATCTGCCAATTGCTTCTTCAACTCAACCAGCTCTTCCGGATTCATCCGATAAGGTCTTTGGGATATAGGGGGGTTCCTGGGATAAGCTCAATTATGAACTCAATTCCCGGTCTGGCGGCATACCAGGCAATTCTTCTGGGAAAACATCCTTGAACAGGTGAACAACACGGATCTCATCTAGGGCAGGTCGAGCTATGCTCTCATGGCAGCCTGGGTGGATTGACTAGTTTCAGACACATACTCCACTTCTACTTCTTTGTCGGTGGTGATGGATACAGCTCTTCTAGCACAGTCAATTCGACCATGGTACTTGGCTAACCAATTCATACCGAGTATAACATCGATGCCTTGGGTTCCCAGAACAATTAAGTTAACTGGAAACTTTTCTCCTTTGATCTCAAGGGGTACATCGGAGCAAAACATCTTGGTCTCTACGGTGGATTCTGGGATTTGGATGACCATGGGTTTGGGTAAGAGGCTCTAACTAAACCTCCCTTAGCAACAAATTCTTGGGTAACAAATGAATGGGTAGCACCAGAATCAAACAGAACAGTTGCAGGTACTGAGTTGACAAGGAACGTACCCAGCACAACATCCGGAGCATCCTGAGCTTCTTCAGCATTGATGTGGTGCAGACGACCCTTGGCAACAGCAGCATTTCCGCGGGTGCGGCATTCTTGCCATTTCCATTTCCATTGCGGCCTTGACCATTGTTCTGTGCCGGCGCATTGGGGCGCTGGACATTCCTCTTGGGATTGGGACATTCTTTGGAGTAGTGACCCTTGTTGCCGCATTCAAAGCAGATCACATTGGGATTGCGGGTGAAGTTGTTGAAGTTTCCTCCGGGACGGTTATTGTCATTGGGGCGGTTGAAGTTGTTTGGGCGGTTAGGGTAATTGGGGCGTGGAGCTTGGGGTGGACGATAGGCAGGCCTGGTGTTCTGCTGAAAGATACGAGGTTTCTGGCTGCTCGAACCTTCCTGAGCATTCATCCTCCTCTTGCGACCTTCATACATAGACTTGCGCTTGGTCTCCAGCTGGATGGCTTTGTCCACAAGTGACTCCAGATCACGGAAGTCATGGATAACCAAAGCACACTGAAGTTCATCATGAGTCCACTCATGAAACGCTCCATCTTCTTCTCTTCTTTGTCGGTGTCATCAGGAGCATACCGAGATAAGTCGGTAAACATCCAGATAACCGACCACATCTCTACTTCCCTGCCTCAGCTTGCGGAACTCATCCTTCTTCCTCTCAATAAGTCCCTGGGAATATGCTTCTTGCGGAACTTCTCCTGGAACTCAGCCCAGTTGATGACATGACCAGCTGCTGGAGAGCCTTGGTAGTTTCCCACCAAGCTCTTGCAGGTCCAGCGAGATAGTGGGTTGCATACAACACTTTCTCATTTTCTCCCACAGCAGCAACTTCAAGATTATTGTCGATGGTGCGAAGCCAATCATCGGCTTCTAGTGGGTGAAGTCCCTTGGAGTAGGTGGGTGGGTTGGTCTTCTGAAAATCCCTAAGGTGGATCGTTTCCATCCATTGCCATTACCACCATTGTTGTTGTTGTTGTTGTTATTGTTGTTGTTGTTATAGCGGCTGCGAGTTGTTGCAGGCACGAGATGAGCTGGCGCTTGCCGGGCATTTTCACGTTCCTCCATGATAAGTGCGAGAAGTTGGGCGGGGGTTGGGTCCGGTGGTGGTGGTGCTGATCCTGATCCTTCCGTATTGCTGCGACGGGGCGGCATCCTGAAGCACACCGGGTATAAGAGGCAAGGCAAGAAAAGTTCGACTAAGGGAAAAGACGATCTCTCAAGTGGTTGATTAATTTAAGATTATATGAAAATATTTCACACAGATTTAAACAAGACAAACATACTTATATTCCAACATCACATCAAAGAGTTCACAACACAAGCTTACAACATCAAGCTTACAACATCACCTTACATCTAGATACATAACATCTGGTTTCCAAAAGAACCACTACTTCGACTCGACTAGATAGGGGGTCAACCTAATCCTGCGGTAGTGATCAAGTCACTCGCCTACTGAGGTGGAACCTCCAGCTCTAACACGTCAGCATCTGACTGGTAGGTGGCTCCTCGGGATCCTCCTCCTCGTCCTCGAGAACTGCTCGAGTGGCTCCTCCTCCTCGTCAACTAACTCCTCCTCATCATCCTCCTCCTCACAGTCCATCTCCTCCACGAAGTCATCATCGTCACTGAGGAAAGCGTCGTTCTCCTTGCGGAGATCCTCGCCCTCCTCCTCCATCTCGTCAGTATGGTGCTCTAGATCCTCAATCAGCCCGTCCTGCTCTGCCACCTTCGTGCGGAGCTTCACGATAGTCTTCCTCAGCTGGGCCCTCTTCCTGAGAAGAGCAACCTTCTCCACCATCAGCTTCATCTCGTTCTCGCGAAGCTCAACGAGCGACTCGCGGTCAAAGTGGAGCTGAATCCTAGTGCGCAACAGATCATCCTGAGTGCACTGAAGTAAGATCTCCATGTCCATGATGTAGCTCCCAAACATCGGGTGGTAAGGTGAAGGAGTAGGGTGTCCATCGCAGTTGCGCCTCCCGTAGAACCGGAAACGGGAGTCTACTAACTCCGCCTTGTGCTCCTCACAAAGTCGGGCTAGCATCCTCTGTGTAGCAGTACAGAGACCATCAACCCAGGTGGCCTCCTTGGTGGTGAAGATGAGCGTCCTGGAACTGGGAGACTTGATGTTCCTGCGAACTGACGACCTGATGAGCCAGCTCAGCCTTCCGACACCGTGAACATCAATCTGAGCTCCCTCAAACTCTGGAGCGGGGCGACCTAACAGCTTGGTCAACTCGAACAAGTCCCTCTCAAACGTCAGCTTGCTGTCCTTCTCCAGCTGAACGAACTCGGTCCAATGGAGTGCCATCTACATTTTTAAGCAAAATTTTAAGTTAGTTAGGTGACAAGTGTATCAAAATTTTAATATAGTAGGGCAACAAGTGAGTCAAATTTTAAGCTTAATGAGAGGTGTACAAAATTTTAGGGATAAGGAAAATGTAATATTTAATGAGAGTAAAATTTTGCATAAGTAAGAGGATTGGAGATAAGCATTTTCGAAAATACTTCATTCCTTTCTTTTTAGAAATTCATCTTTTGTAACATTTGACAAACGACCATGCTAACTAAGGTTTCCTAAAGTCAGGATGGCTCTGATACCAAGTCTGTGGGGACCCCGGACTAGCTGTCCGAAATACCCGATTATGCTTAACACAACGATCCCGTGATCAGTCTGTCGTTGCACATAATCCGAATTGGATACCAAAGTTTACATCCATTACAGTACCGAATAAAAGTCTTACATAAATGGTCATTTAGACCAAGTTCTTACATAGGTGCCTTCATGGGCCAAACCAAAATATCAGCGGAAGCTACGGCGTAGTAGACATCATATTCTAACGATGACAACCCGACAGGCAGCTGACTTGTGGAGATCCTTAGTTGGCGTAGAAGTCGCCATACTCCTGCTCGGCGTAGTGCTCCTCCTCGTAGTCTGGCTAGGACAATAGCCAGGGACGAAACCAATATGAGTACATTTGAATGTACTCGCAAACTACCCCAACATGAGTATGCACAGTTTTATTTTAGTTGACAACTTTTCTTATTTAAAACATCTCTATATCTTTATTGAAAAAGGTAAGAAGAGTTTTATAACTATCTTTAAAGAAGTCACCATTTTATCTGTTTCTCCAAAACTCCTCCTTTTTCCGACCATAGCCCGTCATGGTCCACTTTCATCCAACCACCTCATACCGATCCGTTGGTATAGGTGTAGGAAACATTCTCCACTTCATTTTTCTTTTAAAACTCAAAGTCTTTTAAAAACTTGCACAAGGTCTTAGGACAGTCTCCCAATTGTCCATATCCGAGGACTCGGCTATTCGAATAGTTTTAACACTCTGCAGAGGTAGCACGCTTTTACCCACATCCATCCGGCAACTCATCGTGTCTGCCACGTCTCGCCATACCAGGTGTATGCGAAGTAAGCCGCCGGCCATAGCCTCTTATTTGCTCATGCTAGTATAGGATCCTTCCCATATGACACTTTCCATCACACCCAGTCCAGTTTCCCGTCAGAAACCCTAAGTGTGAGGACTCATAGTTTTGTCCGGCGGTTTATGGTGGAACCTTCTATCCTCCCCACCAACTTGTGTGAGGACCCGGGTCAGGGGGTAGGTCCTCGGACCATCCCCTCATGCATAACGGAGTCATCTCCGTCGATGAGGTATCCCATACTAATAAGAGCAAACTACATGACTAAGCCTTTTCCCATATATGGTAAATGTGGTCGCACAGGGTAGATTGGTCCATAGTACTAGGACACTGTGCATTTTTCATAAACATCACCATTTTTCCACTTCTCCATTCCAACACCGACATCTCGGCATTCATAAACTCACAAGAAATTTCAAAGGAGTTTTGAATAAACAACATTGTTTCCCATCCTAAAGTTTTATATAAACTACTACATAGGGTGGCAAAATAATATCCATATACTTTTGAAATGGGTTTTATAAATCTTGCTTTGAGAGTAAAACATGTTATGAAAGTAGATGCATATTTGTAGTGCAAGCTCAGAGAATAGCTTGCCTTGCTTGGCAAAGTGATCTTGCTCTTGTTCTTCAATTCAGCAAACTCTCCTTCCTCGATATATCCGACAACGTTCTCGTCTAATTAATAAACAAACAATGCAAACAATCACTAAGCTATACAAGCAATCATCTCAACACAACAATCATGAACATCACACATAGCTACTGCACACATCAAACCATACAATTTGGTTTCAAATAATTGAATTAAACATTTATTTATGTTCAAATTATGGCAGAAACTTGTTGAACATGTTTAATTCATAACTTGAGTTCTGTTGGTCACAAAAATACAAACTAAAATTCTATGGAAAGCTACTGATGTGTAGAAGACAACACAATTTGATTTGGTTCAATTGGAGTTACTAAACTCCCTACACATTTGTTTGAATCCAGAAGCTTAATAATCAAGTTTTGGCTACCATTTAAATTCTATTGCTTCAAAAATTAAATCCTTTTAGGGGTGACTAAACATGACTAAATGTGACTAAAAAATTGGTCCTAATTCATTTGGGTTAACCATTAACATATTTAAATGTTTGAGTGCAGAAGGGTTTTAAACTTCAACTTAATACTAAACAAATACTACTGCACAATAATTCTACCAAAATTAGGGAAGCTAATACAGGCAGTACTAAGCTAAAAATTGGTTTGGAATTATTTGGACTAACAGAGTATCAGAAACAAACAAGTTTAGAATTTAAACCTTCTGTAGTATTTTTAATAATACTTTTTATTTATTTAATTAAATGGAATGAATCCAATTGGGTTGGTTAAAATTTTCATAAGCTTTCCAGAACAATTGAGTTTGATTTATTTGGATTCCTAAATCTTGAGATATTGAATTTCAAAGTTGGATCCAGTACTGATTTCATATTTCCATTTTAAACAGAGAAATCCAGTTATGGATAATGTTTAAATCTCTGACTAGTGGGGCCTACATGGCAGGACACAGCGCGCGCGGGAAAATGATTTAAAACCTGACGAGCGGGGCCCGCCCGTCAGTCTCTCTCTCTCTTTCTTTTCTAATCGAAGCGGTACGCGGCCGTTGATCTAAGATCGACGGCTCATGGAGCCCGCGATCATCGACGACCTAAAAGTGGCGTCGCCGGAGCTCCGGCGACGGCGAGGGTGGCCAGTGGGGGTACCTGGGTGGTCTAGGGACGGTGGAGATGATGCGGAATGACGGCGGCGGCGTGCGGAAAGCTTCTGGTCGAGTGTCGCTTGCTGGGAGGGAGTGCAGCGTCCACGGCGAGCTGCTGCACTTCCGCGGCCACGGGCAGCACTCCGGCGAGCTCCTGGCGTCTCCCTTGTGCACGCTACAGAGGGAAAAAGGGTCGGGTGAGTGTGGTGAAGCAGCGGGAAGAGATCACGGCCAGAGGGGAGAGAGTGGAGCAGAGAGGCGCTGCGGGCACGACGAACCTCGTCGGCGGCAGAGCTTCGGCACGGCACGCCGTTCTGGCGGCTCACGGTGAAATTGGAGAGGGGGAGTGAGGGAGTGGGGTGGTGTGATTCTTCAGAGGGGTGAGGGGTGGTTTTATAGCGTAGGAGGCGGCGTACGGTGGACGGGGTGCAAGCACGTCCGCGGCTCGCCGGCGGGAACTCCTCTCGAATCCGAGGCAGTGGTGCACGAGGCGTGGCGCTGTGAGGTCGAGCGGGGTCCGGGCACGTTCTAGAAGACGTTGGCGAGCCGTGCGTGTCGGGGAGCAGCGAGCTGGGCCAATTTGGGTCGACGACGGCGAGCTCGCCACGGCGACGCTGGAGTGGAATCGAGGCGAGGGAGGGCTTGAATGCTCTCCTCTGCGGCGCCGCGGCTGCAGAGGCACGGGAGAGCGGGACGAGAGGAGGGGGGGCCTGGGGAGCGCGGAAACGACGGGGAACGGCACGGCGACACGGCGACGGTGACGGGGAGGTGGGGGTAGGAGACGACGACACTTTCGCAGAACGCCCCCTGGATACTTTTCTCTAATCACGACTAGGTCCTTCTCTGCTTCTTTTTCTTATTTTCAATTCCAGCAGCATTTCTGGAATTTTTTTGAGGTACTTAAACATTTTAGAAAAATTTGCAAATAATTGTGGGGCCTCCCCATAACATGTAGAAGCTCCAAAAAATTGGCTTTGCAAAATAAAAATGTTTTGCATCATTTTCTTTCATAGGGTTTTGAATTGGTAATTTGGTTTATTTCAAATTGATTTTACTTTACGATTTTAAAATTAGTTTTAAAAATAGCATTGAAGAGGAAAAGTAGTAAGAATCAAAATGGGAGTGTTTACATTACAACTCCACTGACTTTGGTTTGAAAATAATTGAGTTTGTCACTTGAAGAATTTCATGTGACAACTTGCCACTTTTATTTTTCTTGTTTTACTTTTGCTTTTATACTTTCCTTTTTATTAAATCAAGCAACAAGCAACACAAGCACAAGAAGTAATTACCACAAGCAACAATTGACAAACAAAACATAAACTTAACAAAAGTTTTTGTTGGCTCTCATTTTTGGAATATAATACTGATTAATATTTTTGGGATGTTACAGTGAGACCGGAGGAGAGGCGGTTGATCAGGCTAGGCGTGAGGCCGGAGGGGAGGCGGTGGATCAGGCTAGGCGAGAGGCTAGAGGGAGGCGGGGACCAGGCTAGACGAGAGGCTAGGGGGCGACGGGGGATCATGCTAGACGAGAGGCCAGAGAGGATGCAGAGGATCAGGCTAGGCGAGAGGTCAGGGGAGGCGTGGGATCAGGCTAGACGAGAGGCCAGAGGGGAAACAATATATGAAGAAATATAGTCTAGGAGACATGGCTAAATAATCTTCGAAAAAGGCTTGGAAACAGGCGATGTACAACAAGCTATTTGGTGTCAAGTTATGGGCTGCAAACCGTTGCGGCTAAGAACCTTTAAAATGAAGGCGGAAGATCAAGACCACATACGCTGTTGGAGATAGCGGAAGACCAGACCACAGACGACGTGGGAAATAAGCAATTACCCGTTCGTTGTCTTTTGGGGCGGAAAATAATGTAGATCTCGACAGATCTCCATTGACTCACACCTTTAGGCGCCAGCAGCCCTTCCTTTCCATGTCTTGTATCTCACCGTCGGAGACATACAAAAGAATCCAATATCGCGACTCGGGGGTTTACCGGGGTTCTATTTGGAATGTCTTAAGTTACTCTTCCATTTTAGTTGAAGCTGAACCATGCTTTGCCCGGTGGTTTAGCAGGAGGAGCATAAGGAGAACCGTGCTCTCTCAAAGTATGGTGTCGTGTTTTTGTGCTACTTTTGTTTGACTTTTGATTTTGTATTGACGTAGCTTTGGCTTTGAAACATTGAACGTAGGGTTGGTAGTTATGTTATCCCATGGTTATAGGATGGAAGAAAGTCATGGTACTACGGAAAATCTGTGTGCAGCTAGATGCTACCAGTCAAGATGCTACCAGTCAAAACTTCATCGCTCATAAACTATCCCACCGTGTGTTATGTTAGCCTAAGCAAACTTGTTGGCTAAGCTGGTGCAGACATGTTACATGCATATTACGTGACACTGTTCTCTGCGTGGAGTGTGAACATGAGACTTTGTATTGTAAGTCAAGTACTCCAGGAGATAGGATGGGCATCAGTTCTCAGGATAAGTTGTCAGGATTACAGCGCCTGCAAGTTTGCCAGAGGATAGCTACGGCAGCTTGACTTCATAGCTGTGTTCATACGTGCATTGCCTCTAGTGCTCAGGTCTCTTGTATCAGGAACGCCCCAAGTAGCAAGTGAATACACAGAAATTTGCACCAAGTGCATTGTCCTCTCATGAGACTGTTTCTCTCCGGAGTGTGTATGTGTGTGCGGGTTTTTCCTGTGCTAGCAACAACTTGCTAGAAGTAACACTTATATTTTGCACTCTTTGGAGGTACAGAATATCGATCGACTGGATCAAATTGATCCTAACATTATCAGAATCGAAAGAAGCCATTTTGATAATTTCACCATTGACCAGAATACTTCTAAATTTGAACTATAAAAGAGTGCATATTTACAAAGTAAGTCCCTAAGCACCAATGATAATACTCACAATAAAGTCTTATTATTAAATGAGAAAAATACACAAAGTTCAGCCTAACTAAGCTGACAAGCCGTGACTTCTTTAGATATCAGTAGTAGCTATCTCATAAATCTTGTTTGGAAATTAATAACGTGCCTTCATCTTGTTGACAAGCTATTATAATCTGTCCACTGATGTAGAGACCCGTGTATGATTTTTTTTTTTTTTGATGTGAACATGCAAACTGAGTAACCCTTGTTCGATAAAACAAAAAAAACATGTTTTACTCCATCATATACCATTACTTTTTAGGAAGTAAAATAATTGGAAGTTTCGAATATTATTGCCAAAACCAGTAGAAGCAGATTTGGTATGAGACAACTTTAAAATCTGTAGGAGAAGTTCCACATACATGTTGATTTCCAAGGTCTATTCAACAAAGAAACCAAGAGGTATACAAAATGAAGTAAGAAAATTCTTCCAGGCAACCAGTTGATGTGCGTCCACTCATGTTCCTGCAACATGTTGATTTGCGTCCTGTTCCTGCAACAGTATAACTCCGGCAACGCGCGCACAGCCAAGTAGGCAAGCAGCCACCTAGATGGATTCAGCAGTAGCTTAGCTGACGTACGAATTACGATTACAGGAAAAGACTGTAATCCATTGGATTGGCTGCGTATCGCACCTCCCGGCTCTTTTATTTCTTTTTGACAACAGATTACAGGACTATATGCCTAGTGCGTCTAACATATGGCAGGATTATGGACTCCTAATTCCTGCACTAACCAAACCCACGTCCGTATACGACCGTATACCACGCACACGTGCTTATATTTCCAACAAAGCAGAGACAATGGGGGCACCTAGCGGGCATACAAAACAAAAGAAACAAAGAGACCGGAAGCATGTACTACGTAGAAGATTCGTACCTCCTTGTGGTCGACGGGGACGGACTGGTACAACCGGAGCGCCGCGGCGTGGAGGTACTCCATCCGCCTCACCTCCTCCGGCTGGAACACCAGCTTATCCTCGAACTCCCGCAACTTTGCCCCGCGCGGCCACGATTCCTTCAACCTCCTCATGGATCTTGGCCTCCACGCAGGAGTCCGTGCAGAGCAGTCATAAGAACCACGCGAGTGCCGACCGGCAAGAATGAAGTTGATGCAGATGTCGTGGAGGGACTTGTACGAGCAGCGCCGTCAGCTTCATGCGTCTGGTGAAGATGAACAACAGGTCCATCTACAGGAGCTGGCGTCGCGCGTCTTCATGAAGATGGTCAGGAGGTCCGCCCACAGGATCCCATTGGCGATCTCTGGCCTTTGCAGCGGCGGCGAGCCGTACGTAAGCTCATCAAAGATGTCGACCGTCGGAGCATGCGCTCCTGCCCGACGTCAGCGCGTGCATCCCGCGCCACCGCGGCCGGCGCGACGTGGCACACCACGGTGGCCATGGTGACGTCCTCGAGTAAATATGGTCAGGAGTTCCGTCCACAGTAGCCCGTGGTGGTCTCCTAGTCTCCTCGCAGCAGCGGCGAGCTGGACGTGAGCTCGTCGAAGACGGCCAGCTAGCGCCGAGCACGCGCTCATGCCCGACGTCGGCGCGTGCGACGAGACGAAGCGCACCACGACGGCCATGATGGCGTCCTCGAAGTGAAGATGGTCAGGAGTTT